>JAOWBW010001338.1:0-66395 GCA_026119855.1 Campanula takesimana
CGAAGAACATATATGAACATATGAAGAACATGCAAAGCTCATGAAGAAAACTATGAATAAACATGCAAGAACATGAATATTAAAGATCTACATTAGAAAATAATGCAAGAACGTGAAGAAATAAGTTAGAAAAACTTACCTATGTTGGCAAGAAATAAACCTTGGATCTTCTTGAGTGTTTGAATGTTAATTAGAGAGCAAAATATTGTTTAAGAACTCCAAAATTCGACTTAGAGACTCTCAAATCGGATCCCTAAACCAATAGCATGGATTGGTTTATATAGTAAACTGAGGGGAAGATCTGATGGTCCAGATCATCCAGCGCAAGGTTGGCCGCCTGGCCATTGTTGAAGCCGCGTTACAAGAGTGGCCGCGTGGCCAAGATCAACGCGGAGCAATGTTGGCCGCGTGGCCAAGGCTGCCGGCTGACTTGATTCTTAAGCTAGGGTTTTGCATTGTTTTAAGGAAAACCATTTATTACCTAATTTGTTAGATTTTGCCATAAACGAGATATTTTGGGAATCCGGACAAGTCTTTGTAAGGTTTCTAATTCCTATAAAGTCTTGTATATTTGGGAAAGTCCTAATAAACTCATTTTCAGGTCGGGTACTAACAGTAGCCCCTCGGCGACGCTTCTTGCAAGGCAATGTGGGGTCGACGATAAAAAGAAGGATCCGTCTGAAACATGAGTTTCAAAACAGATGAAAGGTAAGGGAACGGCTGAACCTTGGCAGGCGACCTACGTATCCGCGGGGGAATCAAGCCAAAAACGTAGTTCAAATCTGATGGGAAATTGGGAATAACTGTTACTTGTGGGGGAGCAACATCTTCTGCTGGGGAAAATGCACTTGCTGGGGATGAGAGATAACCGCGTCGGTCGGGTGGCTGGACCTTTTCAGGTTTCCTACGTATCCTCTGAGGAATCAAGCCGGTCGTAGTTCAGATCTACTGGGGATAAAACGAGATATCGGACTCTGCTAGGGATAATAAACCTACGGGCACTATCCTGTACGAAGAACGAATCATTCGTAAGCAATGAAGTTATTGGAAAAAATAAGGACTACGCTGTCTAAATAATCCAAGATGGAATGGTAAACGCAATCAGGATCGCCGGGGTTCCTGCCGATCGCGCTAAAGTAATAGATGTCGGATCTCTCGCGAACAGAAACGCCGAGGGCTTCTGCCAACCACGATCGATCTAGGATGCGTATGTCATAGAGGCGCCGAAGTCTCTACAACCCTACGAATCTAATAATAGATGCTGGATCTTCGCAAACAGAAACGCCGAGGCTTCTGCCAATTACGATTGATCTAGGATGGTATGTCATAGAGGCGCCGAAGTCTCTACAATCATACGAATCCTAATAATAGATGCTGGATCTTTCGCAAATAGAAACGCCGAGGCCTCTGCCAATTACGATTGATCTAGGATACGCATGTCATAGAGGCGCCGAAGGTCTCTACAATCATACGAATCCTAAGCAAATATTTGGTAAAAAATTGGAAATTTTAAGGGGCTTTCCGTACCCAAAGGTAACGAATATTAGTCAAATTATGCTAAGGGCATTTAAGATGAATTGATGGGAAAAAGATCAAGGATAAATGTGGAATTTTATCTGAAGGGGCAAGGTTGGCCGCATGGCCAAAACACTGACTTGCAAAAATGGCCGCATGGCCAAGGCTGCTGATTGGTCAGATCTCCGTCACGCGGATTGCTGATCTGACGACTGGGGTTGCATGGACGAAAGTAGCCGCGTGGCCAAGGTAGCCGCGGGCTGAATCTTGGTCACATCACCAGAAACCTTCCTCTTCTTCTTCTTTTCTTCTTTCTTCTTCTTCCCTCCTCCATTGACGAGTTAGAGTGAGAAAATTGAGTTTTTTAGAGAGAGAAAGCTCAGATTTTGATAATTTCGAAGATTTCATTTCAACATAATTCTTGAAGCTATGGCGGATTGGATCAATGAGGCATTATTTAGAGATTTTCCGGGCCATGGTGGGTATATGATTCCCACAACAAGAGCCACAAGGAGAGGGGCACGGTAATGCTCAGGGCGCAGGGAATTGTCGGGGCTGATCCAAGAGCGGGCTTTGAAGCGGCGCCCTTGATTCACGGGCGGTTTGAGACCACGAGCCGCGACTCGGAATTATCGCGATAATCTGCTGCGGTCCACGTTCGACCAAGATTACGATTTTTACATCGACTCTGAGCGTCATTGGTCGATGGGGCTTCGGAGAGCGGGAGGTAACTTTCGACTTTTCATTCCTCTCTTCTCGAACATTTGTATGTTTTTATGCACATAATATGAAATGCTAGAATAATGGAATGCTAGAATTTAAATTGCTGGAATGTAAATTGTTTAGAATGGTAACATACCTGTGCTGTGTTTACCTGCAGAGGATCAAGGCTCGTGGGTCCACAGTGACTGTGGGTAAACTGTGGGCGTCCCGCCGGAGGGACCGGGCGGTTTGCGTGCTCGGATCGAGGCTATGGCTTGGCCCATTCTTTGACAGTGTCCGTATGGGTGGGGGCTACCCTGAAGGTGGCAGCGGTGATAGAGGTAGTGCCGGGAGTTCTGGTGGGATACTACCCATACTTTCCATTTAGTTGGGGAGAGATTACCATCACGCCGAGGATTTCGCGGCCAACAGGGTTGAGGTTTACCGGTACCCTTTGCCTTTTGATGAGAGCTTGGCGAGCGGCGGGACTATAGACAGGCTCTGCTGGGAGTCGACACCGACCTGGGAGGAGGTGTCAAGGTTATGGAATAGAAGCCGGGAAGGTGAATCGCTTGGTGGAGATGGTATTGAGAGCCTTTAGTAGGGGGGATATGATTTGGATTGCTTGGTCCGGTTGTTCTTATGGTACAGCTTTTCAGAGATTTTGTTTCCCAGTGGGGCTACTGTCTGCGTGGTACTCACTGCTAGGGGCTCTTGTGGACTTGGACTTAGTCGGTGGGATTTCTTGGGGTGGAGCCGGTTTGGCTGAGATTTACCGGCTTTGGACCATTGCTCGAGGGCTAGCTCGTCGGCCTTTGACGGGTTCCAGTTCGCCTTTGAGGTATGCTCTTGACTACCCTTCTTTCACTTGTTGAGATTTCTGTTCTATCTTTTTGGTCTGAAACATCTCTCTCATTATATGCACAGGCTTGGGTGTACGAGGTCTTCGGTGTCGCCCCTTTTCAGTTGGTGATGAGTGCCAACAAGGTTGTCCCCATCATGTCGTACTGGTGCAAGGGCAACAGGGCTCCTTCCCGCCGAAACCGGGACAGGAAGACAGTGGATGCTGCTGATCTGAGGAGGGTGTTTGCGATGTCTGAGCCGTTGGAGTTAGATTTTACCGTGGAGCACGGCCAATGAGGCTTCGGTGGGTCCCTATGTAGTGGATTTGACCGCTTCTAGGGTTCTGCTTGTGGGTCTCACCGGGGAGGCCATGTATCTCGGGAGAGGGTGGTTCGTCAGCAAAGGGCTGGTGCGTTACCGTGGGCTCCTTATGACCCTCCTCGGGATATGCTCCGTCCCGCGAGGTTGGCGACTTTTTGGCTCCCACTCCGGCAGAGCATTACAGGGGGGTGACGATTATGCCGGCTATGTACGGACGCGGCTGGTCAGTCCACAGGTACGGGCTAGGATGTTGTCTGGAGAGGGGTCGAGCTCGGCCCGTTATGTTGGTCGGAGTCAGCCTTTGGTGACATGCCCCTTCGCTCGAGTAGCGTGAGAGTGATGAGGGGTGGCCTGGAGGTGGAGCTTAGCTTGGAGCCGACTGATGCAGATCTTGTTGAGGAGACATTCATTCCTCCGCCCGACGCTGGGGTACGGCTTTGTGCTTTATATCAGTCATGTTCGCACACACTTATTTCTTTCTGCCTTGTAATCCTTGCATTGGTTTCCTTCTCAGGTGACTCGGGAGGCATATATCCGTTCAGCTCGGCGGGAGAGAACGTGTTGATGCGCTTACTGAGGGAGGCGTACCATTCATGTACTTGTCAGAGGGACGACGTTGCGTCACCCAGCGTCAGGAACGGTCTCCGAATGGTGCGGGCTCTTCTCATATTGGTGGTCGAGCGGTCCGGGGACGGAGTTCGGGTGCCGGTAGCTCTCGGGCTTTAGCGCGGCGTGGAGATACCAGGAGGAAGATTCTGACTAGGCGGGGCCCATCTTTCCATCTTTATTTCTACACTGTTAGCTAGTAGAGAGCAGAGTGATATGTATGTACAGAACAAATGTATAAAATGCATGTATGTATTTTATGCTTAAAAATGCAGTTTTATTATGGGAGCCTACTTGTGCAAACTAGTTATTTTACAAATGTCCCTAATTTTATACAATGCATGAGCCGTGGAAGGGGGCAGGTACGTAGTTGCATGGATCCATCACGGAGTGGGAAGAAACAAGCTGGATTTCTGCATGGAGCAAAGTTGGCCGCATGGCCATGGCGAGGCATAGAGCAATGTTGGCCGCCTGCCATGGCAAGATCCGGAGCAAAGCTGGCCGCGTGGCCTAGACGAAGTTGGCCGCCCGGCCAAGGACATATCGGTCGCGGGGCCAAGGGCAATGTGTGGCCGCGTGGCCAAATCATGCGTCGCCTCCGGTTTTCCTTTTCCTGGCAAGAATCGGGAGTTGTGCAGTATTTAATGAACCCTTTGCAGCCACAAAAACGTACCAGCAACTTTTTGAGCAGTTTTTTGAGTTCCTTTTTAGCCAATTTCTTGCTCTTTGCCATGGATCAAGAGGCTAGAACACAAGTCTTGAGAAGAAAGTCTTTATAACCTCTTTGGAGAAGTGGGTTGCCAAACTTCCTGGTTCGAGTCGTAGGAAACTTGATGAACGGTATGGGATAAAGTGTCTTTGGTCACTTTTTGCACATGAACTCTAATACCAACCTCTTGCAAGCTTGTGTAAATTTTGGAATGATACCCTCCATGTCTCAACTTTTCATTCAACGAGATAACACCCACTTTATGAAGACATCGCAGCATTATGTGGCTACGAAGGGAAGGATAAAGTTGCCTTGCCTTTTGACTTCGTTTGCTTGAGGGATAAGTTGGTGACCTTTGGCGTACCCGCGGATGACTTTGATAGGTATGCTAGGGGCGGTTATGTCGACCTTTCTTGGATGCCACAACACTTCATGCATGCAGACGTGACATCTGACCGCTCCTTGGACCATCTTGCACTGTGCTTGTTTAGCTCTATCCTTTTCCCTTCTGAGGTGGGATTTGCCAGTGAAGGATGTTTGGGTATGGTGAACTTGGCTCGTTGGGTTATGATATTGTACCGGCCATTCTTGGGGAGATGCTCTGGGATTCCCCATCTCGCGGCTTATGGTGGGATGCCTTGTGGTAGTGATAGGCTTTTGACCATGTGGTTGCAAGAGCGGCTTCGAGTGAATAAGCCGGCGGCTTCTCTGAAGGTGGCCCCATGGATGCACCGCATTAGAGGCATGGTGGAGCGGTTTGAGGGCATGACTCTCAAGGTTGGGAAAAGTATTTGGCGGAAATGGTGACTGACGACATTCAGTGGGTGGTGCCCCATTGGCACATTCACTCTGTGAGGGAGAAACAAGTGGGACTTCACATGATCAAGTTCCGACCCTTTCTGGAACTACTTTTTACTATCCCTCTAGAGTGCTTCGCCAGTATGGTTTGGTGCAGACCATCCCGGAGGGTTGGGACGAGGAGAGAGATGATTTCCCTTTGGGATACTTCAGTTGGATGATAGTGCCTCAGTCCTTCTTTCTCAGATGTGGGGCGAGGCCGGCTTTAGTCGTATGACTTTCCTCACACGTTCTTAGCAACACCTTCCTGCCACGCGAGTATTTGGATTGGTATATGGGGAGACTTGGGCATGCGGAGCAGACTCTAGAGACCCTAAGGGGCACTATCTGGGATCCTGTGCTCCAAGTTTCTCATTGAGAATTAAGGAGGCTGAGGCTTATGCGAGGAAGATGAGTAAGAGCGTGGCTAACGGAGGCGGGGAAGAAGTGGGGGCGTCAAAGAAGAGGAAAGGTGAAGAGGCTCCTAATGGAAAGGCTAAAGGTGTTAGCGAGTTCGAAAAAGAAGATTGTGAGAATCCTAGCAAGAAGAAAGTTCGCCGTGGGCCAAAGCAAGAAGAAAGAGACCGAGGGCACAAATGGCACTAAGGAGTAATCCCGCGTCTCTCTCCATAGTCGTGCAGACACATTAGTTTAATTTAGTTTGCTTTTGTTTGAGTTTCAATTTCAGAATAGGTTATTCATTCAAAAAGTATGTCAAGCTTAGACTCATCAAATAATGTTATCATGCAATGACTTATGGAAATAAAAGTTTTTGCTTTCAGAAAATACAACTTCTATCTTTATTGCTTAACAAGATTTTGATGTTTATTTGTTTTTAGACCGCACCTTTTGAAAGGCTGCCTACGTTCCCGTTTTACAAATAGGACTAAGGGGCTCAGGTCACCGTAGTTCATTCCAGTCAGACTAGAATGATTTTAAAGAAAGGGAAGATAGAAGGGGGAATGCTCTAACTTTTGCCTAGACCGCCCTTGCGGGTTTTCGATATAGCGAGCTCTGTACGCACCCTTATTTTGCATAGACCGCCCTTTGCGGGTTTTCAGTCTATCGGGCTTCTTTTTGCGTAGTAATTTTTTTTTTTTTTTTTTTTTTTTTTTTTTTTTAAGAGAGGGGAGTCTAGTCATAGTAGCGTCTGAGCTTGCTGATGTTGACTGGTTCTTTGAACGGGTTGCCATCCAAATCCGCCATTCTGACCGCTCCTCCGGAGAAGATCTTCTGTACCATAAACGACCCTACCCAAGTGGGGGCCCATTTCCCGAGGGGGTTGAATTTATTGGGTAAGCGTGCTTTGAGCACCAAGTCTCCTTCTTTATGTCAACAGGCTTGACCTTTTTATTGAAGGCTTTTGTCGTTCTCCTTTGATAGGCCCGGATGTGTTCCATGGCCTTCAATCTGCGTTCGTCGAGTGTTGCCAACTTGATCATAGCGACTACGAAGCCATTCTACCTCATTCACTTGGTTCTCGAGCAAGACCCTCAAAGATGGCACCTCAACTCAATAGGGAGCACTGCCTCCATGCCGTATGTCAAAGCGTAAGGGGTCTCTCCAGTAGCGGTGCGGACTGACGTTCTGTACCCCCAAAGTGCTAATGGTAACTTCTCGGGCCAATCCCGTCCTTGCGAAGCCATCTTGCGAATATCTGCTCTATCGTCTTGTTGGCCGCCTCAACGCGCCGTTAGTCTGTGGATAGTATGGGAAGATTTCTTTCATTCGATCTTGAATTCTACAAGCAAGCGAGCACACTCGGCTTCGAAATGACTGCCATTATCTGATATAAAGAGGTTAGGAACCCCATACCGACACATAATATTCTCTTTGATAAACTGCGCTACCTTCTTGGAATTCAGCACCTTGTAAGACTGAGCTTCGACCCACTTTGTGAAGTAGTCGACCGCGACGAGGACGAATTCATGACCATTACTGCCGGCCGGCGAGATCTTCCCAATAATGTCGATACCCCACGTGGCGAATGGCCAAGGCGTGGTGGAACTATACAATTCGTGTGGGGGGATGTGGTTGAGGTGGAGCATACTTGGCACTTGTGACACCGTCGAACCCATTGAATACAGTCTGTCTCCATGGTAATCCAATAATAGCCCAGTCGAGTGATCTTCTGTCTAAGCATCCTTGCATTCATGTGAGGTCCGCACAACCCGTTGTGTACATCTCTCCATTATTGCTCAGCTTTCTTGTTGTCGACACATAAGAGCAACAGGACCATTGTAATGCCTCTTGTACAAAAGTATCGTCTAACAGCACAAACTGCCCCGCCAACCTTTTGAGTGCTTGCAGACTCTTGGCCTTCACATCTCCGTCAAAGGACATCTCTCCGTGTTTAAGGAATTTGTAGATTTGGGCGTACCATTGATCTCCGTTTACCTCGGCATTGATCTGGATTTCACAGCAATAGGCGGGGTTTCTCTTCGCCCAACCTGAATGGTTTACGGACCTTCCTTCTGGAATTTCAACTAAGGAGGCCAATGTAGCTAGAGCATCTGCGAACCTATTTCTGTCTGCGGCAGGGCAGGAAGTGGAAGGTAACCTCTTTAAACTGTGCTATCAACTCATCCATGTAACCTTGGTACCGCTGCAGGCAAGGATCAATAGTTTTCCATTTCTTCGCGTTTGGTTAATAATCAAAGCAGAGTCTCCGTACACTTCAACTCTTTCACGTTGCGTTCTAGGGCGGCCTCCAATCCGGCTATACACGCCTCATACTCGGCGGCGTTGTTGGTTGCTGAAAAGTTCAGCTTGATGGCTATGGGAGTGTGCTCATCTTTGGGATCAATAAGTAGGAGTCCGACTCCATTCCCTCGCTTGTTTGCAGCCCCGTCAAAGAATAATTGCCACCTTTCTGCGACTCAATTGCGAAAATGTCATCATCCGGGAACTCGGGGTCGGGTCCTCTCGTCTCAGTGCTCGGAGTGTCTGCGAGCTGATCGGCCATTGCCCTCCCTGATTGCCTTCCTCGGTACATAAGTGATGTCGACTCTCCCAAGAATACGACCATTTAGCGAGTCTCATAGAAAGGGATGGTTTATCGAACAGGTACTTGATAGGATCCATTTTCGAGACTAGTAAGATCGGATGGGAACCATGTAGTGCTTGAGCTTCGTCACCACCCATACTAGGCCTACGCAGGTCTTCTCGAGCGCGGAGTAATTGAGCTCGCTGCCTTGTAACTTTCGACTGACAAAGTACACTGCATTCTCAATCCGGGAATCTTTGGCTTCTTGTGCTAACATGGCTCCGACGGCGGTATCTGTCACAGTTAAGTATAGTAGCAACGGCTTCTCCTTATGCGGCGGGCACAGGATTGGGGTATTCACCAAATATTGTTTGATCCTTTCGAAGGCTATCTGACAGTCATGATTCCCACTCCACACTGGCTGTTTTCCTCATTAGCTTGAAATCGGTTCACAGATGGTGGTCAGCTGATTGATAAACCGACTGATGTATTGCAGGCGTCCCATGAATCCTTTATCTCTGTCTCGGTACGGGGTGGCTTCATCTCCAGGATGGCTTGAATCTTCTTGGGTCGGCTTCGATCCCATTTCGGTGACCATGTAACCCAATACTTTCCCTCTACGAACTCCAAAGGTGCATTTTGCCGGGTTCAAAACGCATGGCGTGTGCTCTCTCAACCTGTTGAAGAATTTTTGAGATCTATCAAGTGCTGGGCCCACAGACTTTTGAATGTATAAATGTCATCCACGTACACCTCAATCTCCTTGTGGATCATATCGTGGAATAAAGTTGTAACTGCCGTTGGTAGGTAGCCCCAGCGTTCCTCAGCCCAAATGGCATGACGGTATAGCAAAAAGTCCCCCATAGGGTGGTGAAAGCTGTTTTTTCTTGGTTCTTCTCGGCCATCTTGATTTGGTTATAGCCGGCAAACCCATCAACAAACGACTTGACCTCATAATGGGCGCGTCGCATCCACCAACATGTCGATATTTGGCAAGGGGAAGTCTCCTTTGGCGTAGCTTTGTTGAGATCCCGAAAATCCACACATACTCTGACTTTACCGTTGGATTTCTTGACAGTCACCAGATTTGATAACCAAGTTGGATATTCGATCACCTGATGAAACCCACACGGAGTAGTTTCTCAATCTCTTCCTTCACTTGCAAAGACCATTCCGGCTTAATGCGGCGCAGTTTTGCTTGACTGGCTTAGCGTTGGTGCTGTCGGGATTCTGTGCTCTACGATCGAGTTGTCGAGCCCCGGCATGTCTTATACGACCATGCAAAACACATCACGTATTCTTTGAGTAGCTCAATCAGTGCTTCCCTTTCGGCTCCGCTGAAGAAGCTTCCAATCTGCGTTTCCTTAGGCTCGGCTTCGGTCCCCAAATTCACGCATGTAACACTCATCGGCAGCTTGGGCTCGAGATTCTTTTTGATTAATAACCTGTTCTGAAATCTCTTTAATGTATTCATAGTTTAATGTGTTTGTGTCTGCCTCTCCTAATGAATCATTATTAACTAAGTGTATATCATTAGTTTGATTATTAGCCAATTTATCAGTTACAAGAGTGACTATGGAGGGATACTCGGAAAGGTCGAGGGTTTCATTCATAGCAAAAGGGAAAATAGCATTTGCAACAAGATCATAGTCTTCAGACGTAAGGTCGTCAGACTTAGAGGAAGACTCAAATTCAAAATGTAAAACACTAGACTCTGGGGATGGGGATTTTGAGCGAGTGACAGGAGATGCTGCAGGAGTGGCGACAGGAGAAGGAGTAAGCCCCAGTGTTCCCACCATAAATTCCGGAGTAGCCATAGGTCCCCCAATGATGCACCAATTCTTGAGCTTGTCCCCATGGGTACCACCAATGTCCTTGGGTCCACTTATCTTCAGAATCATCCCCGATGACGGCAACCATGTCTTCATGCAGCCCCAGATTACCCAGATGTTGAAGCAGATATTGGCCGTCCCACGTCTCAGTCAAACTTGGAGTTTCTGCGGCTTCTATTGCTGGCTTGTCAAGGGTTGCGGCTTCAAGTTGATCTGCCAAGTCATCTGCAACCTTGGTGGAGTACTCATGCCTGATGGTTCTAATTCTGCCCGTGGCTTTGTCATATTCCATGTAAGTCAGCTTCATGTTTGGACCGATCGAATTCCACATCTCTGAAAATCTCGAACCCTTTCTGCAACTTCCCAGTGGGGTCAATCCATGCTCTGCGAACTCAAAACACGAAAACTCCTCGCCTTCCCTAACAAAGTAGTTATTTAGGGACAGACGGTATGGCCGCATTTCGGGCTTTTTGTAGGGAAGTTTCATCTTTTTAAGCAATTCTATCCTCTGTTGCTCCATCTTGTCTTCAAGAGTAAGGGTGTATCCTAGACCAAACAACCTCGATGATTAATCTCTTCAACCAATTCTGTGGGGCCTTGCAAGTTCTTACCTAGCCCCAGCCCCGGTATAAAACCCATGTTACGCAGTATCTTGACAACAGGTGCCACTTTGTCCGTTGTTTTGGTGAGGTCGATGGTGCAGATCTGTGCTTGAGCGACTATTTCGAAGCCATTGAAGAGTCGGCTCTCCTCCCATGCTGAATCTGTAATACAGGAACGCCCTTGGTGTCCGTCCCTGGGCAGTTACAAGATCACGTAGATGATGGTCACTTCATTACCGGATTGAAACTTCACACACTGATGCAGGGAAGACGGGACAGCGCCCGACTGATGTAACCATGGCCGGCCGAGGAGGAGTGAGAAGGTTTGCGGGATGTCTATGACGTGGAAGTCGGTTGGCAGGATCTTTGTTCCGATGGTAATGGGTAGGTGACTTCGCCTATCACGGCGCGGCATGTAGAGTCATAAGCTTTGATGGTTTGTTTGGATGGGCGTAAATCAACACCATGAACGCCAACCACATCCATCATCCTTGAAGGCAGGATATTAATAGCAGAACCATTGTCAATGAATACACGGGGATCTTCTTGTCATTTACCTCGACAGTGATGTAAAAAGGCTCATTATGATCAACTCCGAACACTGGCTTGTCTAGCTCCGAGAAAGTGATGATGTTTCCATAGTGGATATTACCAATCATGTGTGGTGACGTCCTCCGGGGTAATAGTGGATGGTACCATGGTGGCGGCGAGATTTTGCTCGAGCATGAGGCGATGGGCTAGGGAGGAGGTGAGTAGGGACCATAGTGAAATATGGGCTTGGGTCTGTTTGAGTTGAGTGAGGATAGGGTCTTCTTTATCTAGGTCTGCTTGCTCGGGTTCCTTCCCAAAGACTTTCTTTGCACCCTTCGGGTCGGATTGGTACACTTGACCGGATCTTGTAAGGAGACAAACTTCCGCACGTAGCTCCTCCAAAGACAATGGCGTGTCAGGACAAGGGGGCGAAGCTTCGGTCTTTTCGGCCTCCTCGAAGATTTCGGCCCAAGAAAGAGGTTGAGAGGGCTTGGGGCTCTCCTCCTCTAGAGATTCGACTTCACTCACTAGTTCTTCTAAAGACAACAAGTAGCAAGAAGATTCTTTATTATTAGTCATTGAAATACAACCCATCTCATCACAGTCCGCCACAACAGGTTCGGCCGGATCAGTGATCTCACTAAGTTCTACCATGAGTACATTGCTAGCTACATAATCTCTAGGGTCTTCGATGACTCCCTTGTGGATGAGCTCTTGCACGGCCTTCTTGAGTTCAAAGCATTCTTCGGTAGTGTGACCGGTGCACTTGTGGTAGTGGCAAAACTTCGACAAATCGCAACCAAGACGGGGGAGATGTCCTTCTAATGGTTCGAGTATTTCTAATGTCACCAATGCCATGAAGATATCCACCATCGTGAGCCCTATCTTGTCAAAAGCGTCCATGAGCTCTAGGATACTAATCTCGCATGTTTGCACCATATTCACTCCACCCCCATTGTTAGGGAGAGGGTTATTCACCACATTAGGACCCTTCGGCTTCTCAATCTTCTTGTCATTGATCAACCCTTGTACCACACGCTTCAATTGAATACAACCATCCGTTGTGTGCCCGATGTGCTTGTGATACTTGCAGAACTTGGAGGCGTCCAAATCACTTTTTGGGTAGGCAGGTTGGTAATTCTCTAAAGGCTTGATAAGACCTCTCTTGACTAACACGTCAAAGACTTTCCCCATAGGCATTCCAAAATCGTCAAAGTGCTCCTCTCTCTTTGCGGCGGAGCTCCATTCCTTGTTACGGCTTGGACATCTAACGGGACCTCTTTCTGGACCATATTCACTTGGCCGCCGGCCTCCTTTCCACCCCTAGGAGACGCAGGCGCAGTAGGAGCCTTGTAGCGGAAGGAATTGTTGTTGTTGGTCTTTGGACTTTCCTTTGGCGGCACAATCCCAGTGAACCCTGCTTCGTACCTTACTCCGGCGTCAACCATTTCCCGCAAATCAGGGAAGTAACCATTACCTATAGCTGCTTTCATCTCCGGTAGCAAGCACTTGTAGAAAATCTGTTTCTGTTCCTTCGCCTTTGGTGGGTATTGGACCTCACACAACCGATGGTTCCACCTCTTGTAAAAATCATAAATAGCCTAGCCGGGTTTTTGCATAGTGTTCTCGAGATCCGTTCGATTCACATGCCAATCCAAGTTAGCCTGATACTTCTCACAGAAAATAGCGCTGATTTGATCCCACGTTTGCCTCTCGCTTGGTTCTAACCCCAAGAACCAACGCAGAGCTATACCATCCAAAGTGCTATGAAATACGCGAGCCATTTGTTCGTTGGTGCAGTCACGAGCCCTCATGGCCAACACATAACTATCCAAATGAGTCTTAGGACACGAGTCACCATGAAACATTGCCACCTTAGGCATCTTGAAATCCTTGGGAGAGCCCCCACTTGGCTAGGGTTGATTGTCTTGGTAGTCGGTGCACTTTGCTTATCTACGGTCTCAATCAACTTTCGCATTTGCTCTTGCATGGCCATAACCACAGGGTGATTGGCGATGTCGGGGATAGTTTCTGACAGAGTGACGGGAGGAGTAGTGGAAGCAGTAGCAGCGGCCATCCCAATACTCAAGGGCAACGAGGGTGCGGGTAGTTTGCTGGCGGAGAGGTAACCTCCAAGCAGTTCAGGGGAAGGTTCATAGACAGCCTTGTTCTTGCTCATGGTAGTGAAACCTTGTTGGGTGTAGAGAGAAGGAGGTGGAACATTGCGGTAGCTTGGGAATGGGAAGGTAGTAGCATTGGTGTTGGGGGGACAGTTGGTATTGACCTCTTCATCCTCGACATAAATGAAATTCTCTCCATCGGGCACCAGTTTAGTCCCCTTTTGTTGAATGTGACCCTTCAACTGTTGGTTCTGATCCTCCAACATCTTGTTGCTTTCCTCGAGATTCCTGATCTTGGCTTCGAGACCGGCTAGGAAGTTCTGGAGGCTTGGGGGAATACCATTGAGAGTAGCCTCGGTGTTGAGCTCGGCGGTACTGGCAGGAGGAGCAGAGGCTGAAGCTGAAGCGGGAGTTGACATTGCTGATGACGAGACTGAGAACGTGGACGGAGTAGAAGCTTCACGTTGTAGTCGACCACCCGAACGGATCCAAACTCGCTTTGCTGAAAGATTGAAGGGCAATGGATCTTTAGGAGAGGGGGAAGGCTCATGCAAAGTATATTTTAATTTACAAAAACATACATTATTTATATCCTAATTGGTTGGAAGGGATACCCCTTTTTCGCAACTAGTTAGAAGACTACGATCAGTGGAGGCCATCATTACGTCTATAGACCCCTCGTTTTTCACCTGCATTGCACACCCCCAAACGGACAATTTGGGCGAGGGTCCTATAGGGCAAGCGGCTTCCACCAACCATCGGATCCTACGACTAACCCTTCCTTAAAGGCATTTAACGTGATGTCTATGTTGCATCCTACGCAAGTTAATGATGAGCGGAGGTCTTGACAATAAACACTCATCTCGCCATGGCACGTCCCTTATAGGGAAATCACTTTTTTGTGCACTTTCTCTCAAAGATCTCGATTCATCATTGACTTGGGGATGACTCGACATGGACAGCACGTTAATTGACTATTAAGAAAAAGCTAGCCAAACCAACCGGTCAAAACCTAGGTGTGTTACCTATGCTAGTGTGGGTTGACACGGGTTAGGTAAAAGGTTCCCACCGCTCGCGGAACGTACACGGTGAGTGGAGTAGACGAGTGACTCGAAAAGAGGGCGACAGTAGCGCACAAATTCCTGAACATCGAATACTCCGGGAAATAGGGACCTGTGCAGTGCTGACACGGACTAGTGGTAGTGTGTGGCAAGAAACTAATTCTTTTTAAGGAGAAAAGAGAGAAGTTTTTGATGTTAGGATGATGCAATGCAATGCATGAGAGAGAGAGAGAGAATAATGTACAAGGGAGCATAGCAGAGTTTTGTTTGACCCTAAAACTGAAGCGAAGATAACAAGGGTACATGGTACAAGGTACAAGTATTAACATGGCGGAGTGCGCGGGTGCATGTGTAAACATGGCAGGTGTGAGCATGTGTAAACATGGCAAATGTGTGTGCATGTGTAAACATGGCAAGTGTGTGTGCATGTGTAAACATGGCAGGTGTGTGCATGTGTAAACATGGCAGGTGTGAGCATGTGTAAACATGGCAAATGTGTGTGCATGTGTAAACATGGCAAGTGTGTGTGCATGTGTAAACATGGCAGGTGTGTGCATGTGTAAACATGGTAGGTGTGTGCATGTGTAAACATGGCAAGTGTGAGCATGTGTAAACATGGCAAGTGTGAGGTGCATGTGAGAACATGGCAGACATCATGATGTGAACGAAAGTTAGACCCACTAAGTTTGAAAAAGTTTCAAAGCAGTCCCCAGCGGAGTCGCCACTGTGAATACGCCTTTCCGATGAAGCGACGCATGGGAAGTATCTTGTGATTATTTTTATTTACAAAAGGAATATTCTTAACGACATTAAAATTATGAGAGTCGCCACGCCGTTTTAATTAAAGCCAAAACATTGAAAAAAGCATTTTTTATGGGTTCGGGGGTCAAATTACAACAAGAGAAGAATATTGAACGTTATCACTCCTATTGCCCGAATTGATCGGTCTTTCTATCATGATGCGGTGTATGTAGTGTGTTAGTGTTTGAGACCGGATCCGAAGATTGCCTACGTTCCTCTCAACGTGAGAAGCTCAGGTCAGCGTAGTTCGCAGAGAATTTAGAATAGGCAGAGGAATCGGGATCATGCATAATGAGGGGGGAATTACCTAAAGATTAGGGTTTAGAAGTAGTTCCTAGATCATCCTCGGGTTGATGAACCCTCGATCATCATCGGCTATGAAATAACATGTAATTATGAAGATCGCAACCCTAAATATAGCATAAATAAGGTTTTAATCTATGAACACGAAGAACATGCGAAGAACATATATGAACATATGAATGAACATGCAAAGCTCATGAAGAAACTATGAATAAACATGAAAGAACATGAATATTAAAGATCTACATTAGAAATAATGCAAGAACGTGAAGAAATAAGTTAGAAAACTTACCTATGTTGGCAAGAAATAAACCTTGGATCTTCTTGAGTGTTTGAATGTTAATTAGAGAGCAAAATATTGTTTAAGAACTCCAAAATTCGTACTTAGAGCTCTCAAAATCGGATCCCTAAACCAATAGCATGGATTGGTTTATATAGTAAACTGAGGGGAAGATCTGATGGTCCAGATCATCCAGCGCAAGGTTGGCCGCTTGACCATTGTTGAAGCCGGTTACAAGAGTGGCCGCGTGGCCAAGATCAACGCTGAGCAATGTTGGCCGCGTGGCCAAGGCTGCCGGCTGACTTGATTCTTAAGCTAGGGTTTCTGCATGGTTTTAAGGAAACCATTTATTACCTAATTTGTTAGATTTTGCCATAAACGAGATATTTTTGGGAATCCGGGACAAGTCTTTGTAAGGTTTCTAATTCCTATAAAGTCCTTGTATATTTGGGAAAGTCCTAATAAACTCATTTTCAGGTCGGGTACTAACAGAGCCATGCAATCTGAATTGCAATCCATGCAAGATAATCAAGTTTGGAACTCGATTGATGCGCCCGAAGGTGTAAAAACCATAGGATGCAAATGGGTCTTCAAGAAGAAGACTGACATGGATGGGAAGGTGCATACTTACAAAGCTAAACTTGTAGCGAAAGGTTATAGGCAAGTTCATGGTATTGACTATGATGAAACCTTTTCACCCGTAGCAATGATCAAGTCTATAAGAATTTTGCTTGCCATTGTCGCATATCATGACTATGAAATATGGTAAATGGATGTCAAAACCGCTTTCCTAAATGGAAAACTACAAGAGGATGTGTATATGACACAACCAGAAGGTTTTGAACAGAATTCTAAGGTATGAAAATTGCAGAAATCCATTTATGGATTGAAGCAAGCTTCTAGGAGTTGGAATCTCCGTTTTGATGAATCTGTCAAAGAGTTTGGTTTCATCAAGAACGAAGATGAGCCTTGTGTATACAAGAAGATTAGTGGGAGCATAGTGCTATTCCTTATTTTATATATGGATGACATATTACTCATTGGAAATGACATTCCTACACTTCAGTCTGTAAAGACTTGGTTGGGAAAGTGTTTCGCAATGAAAGATATGGGTGAAGCTACATATATACTTGGCATTAAAATCTATAGAGATAGATCAAGGAAGCTACTTGGTTTAAGCCAAAGTACATACATTGACAAGGTCATTAGAAGATTCCGTATGGAAAATTTTAAAAGAGGTACCTTGCCGGTGTTACATGGAGTTTCTCTAAGCAAGACTCAATGTCCTAAGACAACAGATGAGCGTGAGAAAATGAATGATGTTCCATATGCTTCGGCAATTGGGTCCATCATGTATGCTATGATTTGTACTAGGCCGGATGTATCTTATGCTTTGAGCATGACAAGCAGATACCAATCCGACCCCGGTGAAAATCACTGGGTGGCTGTAAAAGAGATTCTTAAGTACTTGAGAAGGACTAAAGACTCCTTTTTGGTCTATGGAGGAATGGAAGATGATCTCGTTATAAATGCTTACACGGATGCAAGCTTCCAAACCGACAGAGATGACAGTCGATCGCAATCGGGTTTTGTGTTTACGTTAAATGGTGGAGCTGTAAGCTGGAAGAGTTCCAAGCAGAGTACAACCGCTGATTCTACAACGGAAGCTGAGTATATTGCTGCATCGGATGCTGCAAAGGAAGCTGTTTGGATTAAGAAGTTCATCACTGAACTTGAAGTGGTTCCTAGTATTGCTAATCCAATAGACCTTTATTGTGATAATAATGGTGCTATTGCTCAAGCAAAGGAACCAAGGGCACATCAAAAATCCAAACACATACTTAGACGTTACCATGTCATTCGAGAAATCATTGACAGAGGTGACGTGAATATATTCAAAGTACCTACTGATGACAATGTCGCGGACCCGATAACAAAGGGACTTCCACAAGCTAAACATGAAGGTCATGTTAGGTCCATGGGTATTAGATACATGGGAGATTGGGCCTAGGGCAAGTGGGAGATTGTTGGTAGTGGTGCCCTAGGCACGTTTGATAAACGTTGTAATTGTTATCATTTATTTCATATCAATAAAGAGATGTTTTGATTATTATTGTTGTTCATGTTTACTTATAATAATCTCCGTCCCTAGTACTTGTTAAGCACTAGTATAAAGGCTAAATGATCATGGGATGATCATGTTAGATTTATGGATACTTATTTGGAACAAGGTACTGGACATGACCCGCTGTATGAGATTTATGTCATGGTCCATGTCGTACATATATCTCATATTAGTTATGTCATTCGAATCCTTAGACATGAAGTTATTATAGTCTTCCACTTGATGAACATTATGTTTGACATATTCAAACGTTACCTTTAACCGGGTAGTTATAAAGTGTATGATTGGCATAATCGGATTCACGTAGGGAAGAATAATAAGCTAAATGGATTTGTCCCTCTTCGGAGAGATCTCAAGCTTAGGCCTCTCGTAGGAATGATGTTGATGAAAATGTTCGGCCGGACTCAAATGAATTGATTAGATCAATGTCATTTGGATTATCAACATATTCGGAATCGAGAAAGTATTGAACATAGACAAGTTGACCGTTTGACCATGACTTGTGTTCAATGAGCTCGTGGACAAAGGGATTGTGACATATTCTAAAGGAATGCAAACTTGTATCTAGTTATACTATTTGGGTAGGTATGACTGTTTGCTAGAACCTATTCATATCTTATGGATTCATGTTTGAACCCATTGCCAACTTAGTATAATCCTAGAGGGTCACACACAATGGAACGAATCCTAAAAGGACTATATTGGAAAATTAAGGCTCTCTGATCCTGGTGTGCGACCGCACAAACCAGGCTGGGTGGCCGCACATGTTTTGGGCGACCGCACACCTGATTTTGGGCTGTCGCACAGTGTGTCAGGACAGACTTCCTGATTTAATTAGGAAAAGGATTTTGGACGGGTTTTGACACAAGTTTCCTATTTGGAATAGGTCTAACTTATATATAAACAGTCAAATTCAGGCCAGAACATACCATAGCTTTTGTGCAAGTCTCCAAAGAGTTTGAGAGAGTTTTATTTTGTTCTAAGACATCCTAGATTGAAGAACAAAATAATACACAAAGTAATCTTCCATATAGTTCATATTAATTGTGAAAACGTGTTTCACAATTTTGGTCTAGCAACCAAGATCAAGTGTTCTTGATATTCGTTCAAGGTGTGGATACCGCTAGAGGGTGAAGCTCATCATCTTCAAAGTTCATATTCTTACTTGTTCGTGATTAAAGCTTCAATTTCTCCACCAAGATCAAAGACCAAATTCAAAGTCATCAAGGGTTAGTTTTTCTAGTATTCATATTGCAAGTATTTTATTTAATCATATGAATGGATCTATGGGCTTTGGGTTTCATAAAATTTTAAATGCTATTTTACGCTGCGCGTGTTACTCCGAAACCCAACACTAATGCGTTATGGTGATCGGCCTTCATCTTGAACTTGTCAGACATCTTTGTACTAGTCATTTGCCAATGAATTAATCACCTCAAAGATTGAACAACTTTCCTAGATTTGAAATCATTTCATGTTCTTGTCGAGTCAAGAGGCTTCTTATCTTACAGCGACGTTCCCAGTTTCTTGCAATCAAATTGGGGATTTCCTTCTCTTCTCTCTTAATGACTTACTTGCCTTCATGAGTCATTTAAAAAATACATAAATACATGAATTCCATACTAGGGACCACTTTCCTAGTCAAGTCAATGTCACTCATCATTAGTGACAAAAGGTCTCCACCGCAAAATCACATGTCTCTCATCCTCAGCTAGAGTCAATGCACACTTTCTCATTAATCAAGTCAAAATGAAGACGCAAAAGAGATGCCCGCTAGATTGAAAACCCGAAAGGGCGGTCTAGGCAAAAAACAGGGTGCGTCATAAAAAAAATGAGAGAGTGAGAGAGAGAAGGGAAAGAGAAATGGAGATCCCCGGCCTCTAAAGAAGACAAGTTCTACATTGACTCTCCTCAGCAAGTCAATTCCCCGCCGAGTCAACTTTGGAATTGCAAAAGGCTCGACAACACATGGCACAATCAAAGGTCGTTCTGGGTTATTGGCATAAGAGAGGTTGTTCTTGCAATATCTATTTTTTGGGTTCATGTGAAAGAAGCCCCATGGTAACCGAGATCCATCCGAGAATGAGCCCATCATTGAGGGGTACGAGGTTGCACAAATAGTCCTCAGTAAGTCAATTGGTTTGGGCAGAAAATGGCAACAACATGTGACTCAGTTTTCAAGCTTCTCCAAGCATGTGCCTCTACAGTATGTCAAAAGGCTTCACGAGAATAGAGTAGCTCTTGCCATGTCCTCTTATGTTTGTTCCCTCGCATGAGGACGAGTCTCTTGCTTTGCTTGACAAATGATGACGCCCTAGGGGCTATGTGACTCAAGAACGAGAGCTTCTTTTAGCTTCATTTGACAATTAATGAGCCCTAGGGGATATGCTAAAAAAAATATGTGTGAGACTATCCTCAAAGTCTCTCAAAAGGAATGATGAAAAGCCTTCTCGTTCTACTTGCAATCAATGGTGGCACCTTAAGGGCTACAATCAAGTTTGAAAGGCTCCATCAACAAGAAGCAATTCACTTCGCCTCCCCTAATGGTGGCCCTAGTAAAGTCATATGCAACATTTGAAGCTTCCCCAATAAGTTTGGCACCAAAGGTCTCAAGGGGCTTCGCAATCTACAATCTTTTGGGCTACGGCATTACAGTAATCCAAGCAAAGGGAAATATTGGGGCTTTGCAATTGACAAACTTTTTGGGGATGATACCCGAGCAATTCAATATGGGGAATGGTCTTATATCCTCATGGAACCAAGCAAGCTTCAAGGGTCACTTGGTACTTCACGTCAAAGGTCTTCTGGTTTGAAAGGAGGGCTCCGATGTTATGAATGAATTTGATGATTCTTATGTTGTGACTTACGATGAGATTATGAAGAAAATCTTAGAGAAAAGAAAAAAGATTCAATATGCTAAACTCTATCAAAACAGGGTTATAGCGGGAAATGCCATGGCCAATCCCAATGTTTCTGCAATTCAGCACCCCCTTCTCTGAGATCAAAAGCACAAGTTGCATCCGCACAAGTTGCATCCGCACGAGTTGCATCCAAAGATCTGTTATTAGTTCAACACAAGAAGACTCAAGCAAGCATACCCATTTGGGACCTTATCACACCAAGATCTTATCATCCACGACCTCGACGACACCACAAGACATTATTCCATCTTTTGACATAAGCTTTCCACCATTTGGGTACTGACAACAATGAGGCTGTTCATCTCCCTAGTAAGAGTAAGAATGAGATCTCTATCAAGAATTCTACCCGACAGCGCATCCTCTCTCAATACCGAGCTGATCATAAGATAATTTGGGGCTTTACATCGAAAGGTCTTCACATTCCACCATCTTGAAGCTCGCACATGACATTTGGGGCTTAGCAATCTCTCGAAGCTTGGCATCAATAATCTTCTCTTGGGGCTTTCTCATGTCAACAAAAGGTGTTTTATTTGAATGGGCCAAGGACTGATTTATGTTGGGGCTTCATGAGTCACTCAAGGTTTGGCATCAAAGGCATTCTAGGGGCTTTACAATCAACAACCCCTTGGTATCTCATAATCGAAAGTCTTTTGAATCCCCATAATTGACAAATCTCTTGAGGCTAGACATCAATCTTCGTTGGGAACAACAGCGACAATAGAATTCAAGCGAGGCAATCCGGACTTCGACCGAACATGATTTGATCTTAGGTTGGCTTTACAAACACACAATGGTTAAAATGTTCACCCAAGAACTAAAAAAAAAAAATCTTTTTCTCACATGTATACATATTCTTTTCCTTCTAATGTTAAAAAAAAAAAAGATTTTTCTTTTTCTTTTTCTTACTTGTATAAAAGTATGTGCTTCATTTTGCTTTGCTCCTAGCTTCTTCCCCCAGGGTTCTCCATCATCCTTGAACTACGCTGGTCTGATTCTCTACAAGGGATACGTAAGCATCCTTTTGGCACGACCAACCCATCATCCAGAAATGCCATCTCACCAACATTCCCCGCAACATCAGAAATCCATCAAGCGGCCATGGTAAGTGAAGGTATGAATACATCCGAAACTTTCCTCAAAATCACACAGCACACAAAAGCAATTTCTCCATTCTTGCAAAATCTCTCTCTCAAGCAATCTCCGCTTTTCAAATCACAACGCACCAAAAGCACAATTTTACACTTCACGCATTTTCACACACAAACACATATATCTGCAAAGCACACACATAACATGTAAAGGAGTGAGTCTCTTAGCATCCGATACAACCGCAATTGCATCAGCATCGGTCTACGGACCACCTCCTTGCATGGGTTTCCCATGGTGGATCACCGCAACTACATCAGCATCGGTCTACGGACCACCTCTTTGCATGGGCTCACCCATGGCGGATCACCACAACTACATCAAAATTGGTCTACGGACCACCTCCTTGAATGGGCTTTCCCATGGCGGATCACCGCAACTACATCAGCATCGGTCTACGGACCACCTCTTTGCATGGGCTCACCCATGGCGGATCACCACAACTACATCAGCATTGGTCTAAGGACCACCTCCTTGCATGGGCTTTCCCATGGCGGATCACCGCAACTACATCAACATCGGTCTACGGACCACCTCCTTGCATTGGCTCACCAATGGCGGATCACCGCAACTACATCTACATCAGTCTACGGACCACCTCCTTGCATGGGCTCACCCATGGCGGACCACCGTAACTACATCTACATCAGTCTACAGACCACTTCCTTGCATGGGCTCACCCATAGCAGACCACCGCAACTACATCTACATCGGTCTAGGGACCACCTCTTTGCATGGGCTCACCCATGGCGGACCACCGCAACTACATAAAAAAATCGCCTACACAAGGGGCGTTTTCTCCTTATTCAAGTCTGCTTTATTAAGTCTTTTCTTTTTATCGAGTCTTTATTTTCTCTTGTCGATGTCCTCGGCGGTTGTCTTTCTTTCGTCGACGCGTTTTGCTTTGCAATCCACGTCGCCGAGGGGCTCTGTAGACACCCCGCCTTGGACCTCTCACCTCGATTGCATACATAGTATTTTTATTTAACTTATTTTCGTTGATTTCTGTTACTTTGGTTAAGTTCCTAACTGATTCAGTTAGTTTTGGACCGAACTTCATAACAGAGTTAACTTTAGAGTCATTTATGTCATTCTATCATTTATCACCCGCAGGCGCCTCCGGCACTGCTTGTGGGCTGCGCGCGCATTTCGCCCCTAAAGCGGGACTCGCGCGCCTCCCATTATGGCTACGGATTGCAGCCTTTTCCCTCCATTTTCTTGATCACAAAAACCTTTTTTTACATCCACATTCATCCCCCCTTATTTCATAACTCCCAATCCCAATCCCATATTCTTAGTCTTTTCCCTAAAACCAAATATTCTATCTTTATTTTATTTGATTTTCTCTTTATTATTTATTTTTATTTATTTTCTTATTGGTTGAAAAGCCATCTTTTCCTCCTTTCTTCACCTATTTAAGCCTCTCATTTCTACCTTAGAAAAATACCCAACTTCTCTTCTCTACAAAAACTATACACAAGTTCTTGGACCTTGAACCTCAAATTCTCTCTATACTTTTACTATATACAAATTCTCCCAACAAGAGTTTTAGCAACAAAACTCTACACAAATTTCTACACAACAAGTTCTCTACAACAAACACCATTTTCTCACCAAGTTTGAGATCATCTTTCTTAAGGTACAACTTTACTTCTTCTTCTTCTTCTTCTTCTTCTTCTTCTTCTTCTTCTTCTTCTTCTTCTTTTATTTATGTCTAGTCAATGTATGCAATCCCCATAAAAGGGAACATGACCCAAAAGGCCACTTCACTATTGAAGTTTGGTCAAATCATCTTCCAACATTTCAAATACCATTTTAATTCTTTCAAATTAATGTAATTGTTATATGTAATCTTTAGAAATTAATCAATAAAACAATTCTCTTTTATTTTCCTTTTCTTTCCCTTGTAAGTGTTAGCAAATTTTCATATTGATAAATTGAAGTACATTTAGCATTAGAACACCTTTAGTAGCAAGACCGGCTTAAGTCGGGCAGAGTGGGTGTTTAAGTACTTCCCACTCCGTCACCTAACCCCCGAACCCTTCTCTTCTCGAATCTCTGGTTTTGTACATAAATTAGGCTATTTCTAGGTTTTTCTTATGTTCCCTTAATAACATAGGTGGCGACTCTACAAATTAAAACAAGTTAGACATCCTAGGATCATTCCACCGCTCTAGCCAAGTAGTGGGCTCTCCCGGGGTATCTACAGTATGCAATCGGGGTGAGAGGTCCAAGGCGGGGTGTCTACAGAGCCCCTCGGTGACGTGGATTGCAAAGCAAAACGCGTCGACGAAAGACAGACAACCGCCGAGGACATCGACAAAGAAAAAGAAGGAAAAGAAAGCAAAGACTCAATGAAAGAAGGAATTTGAAATTGCGAGAGATAGAGGTGCGCTCCCTGTGTGAGCGACTTTTGTTGATAGAAGAGATGTGGTGGCATGAATCCGTTTGTGAATACATTGGATGAGTCCGTTTGTGAAACTTGTTGACGAATCCGTTAGTGAATCCGCTTGATGAATCCGTTAGTGAATCCATTGAATGAGTCCGTTTGTGAATCCGCTTGATGAATCTGTTAGTGAATCCATTGAATAAGTCCGTTTGTGAACCCTATTGACGAATCCGTTAGTGAATCCGTTAGTGAATCCATTGAATGAGTCCGTTTGTGAACCCTGTTGATGAATCCGTTAGTGAATATGCTTGATGAATCCGTTGGTGAATCCATTGAATGAGTCCGTTTGTGAGCCCTGTTGATGAATCCGTTAGTGAATCCGTTGGTGAATCCATTGAATGAGTCCGTTTGTGAACCCTGTTGACGAATCCGTTAGTGAATCCATTGAATGAGTCCGTTTGTGAACCCTGTTGACGAATCCATTAGTGAATCCACTTGATGAATCCATTAGTGAATCCATTGAATGAGTCCGTTTGTGAACCTTATTGACGAATCTGTTAGTGAATCCGCTTGATGAATCCGTTGGTGAATCCATTGAATGAGTCCGTTTGTGAACCCTTTGCTGAACCCGTTTGTGAGTCCGTTGGTTGAATCCGTTTGTGAATCCGATGGCTGAGTCCGTTTGTGAACCCGTTGCTGAATCCGTTTGTGAATCCATTGGTCGAATCCGTTTGTGAATCCGATGGCTGAGTCCGTTTGTGAACCCTTTACTAAATCCGTTTGAGAATCCATTGGTTGAATCCGTTTGTGAATCCGATGGCTGAGTCCGTTTGTGAACCCTTTGCTGAATCCATTTGTGAATCCGATGGTTGAGTCCGTTTGTGAACCCTTTGCTGAATCCATTTGTGAATCCATTAGTCGAATCCGTTTGTGAATCCGATGGTTAAGTCCGTTTGTGAACCCTTTGCTGAATCCGTTTGTGAATCCATTGGCCGAATTCGTTTGTGAATCCGATGGTTGAGTCCTTTTGTGAACCCTTTGCTGAATTCGTTTGTGAATCCATTGGTCAAATCCGTTTGTGAATCCGATGTTTGAGTCCGTTTGTGAACCCGGCGGCTGAATCCGTTTGTGAATCCATTGGCTGAACCCATTTGTGAGTCCAAATGCTTGTACCTGTTATGTGTATGCTTTGATGATATATGTGCTTGTGCGAGAAAATGTGTGAAGTGTGAAATTGTGCTTGTGGTGTTATGTGATTTGAAAAGCAGAGATTTACATGAGAGAGAGATTTTGCAAAGATGGAGAAATTGCTTTTGTGTGCGATGTGATTTGAAAGGAGCTTTGATGGATAATGTTCATACCTTCACTTACCATGGCCGCTTGATTTGGGATGGATTTTTGATGTTGTGGCTTTGATGAAGAATGTCCATGCTTTGGATGTTGATGAGTTGCTTTCACTTTCGATGGAGGCATGATCACTTTTGATGATGGGCTGGTCGTGCCAAAAGGCTGCCTACGTATCTCTTGAAGAGAATCAGACCAGCGTAGTTCAAAGATGATGGAGAACGCTGGGGAGGAAGCTTAGAGCAAATACTTTTACGCAAGTAAGGAGACAAGAAAAAGAAAAATAAAAATCTTTTTGTCATTTTTTTTTAGTTCGTGGGTGAACCATTTTAACCATTGTGTGTTTGTAAATCCAACCCAAGATCAAATCATGTTCGGTCGAAGTCCGGATTGCCTCGCTTGAATTCTGTTGTCGCTGTTGTGCCCAACGAAGATTGATGTCTATCCCCAAGAGATTTGTCGATTATGGGGATTCAAAAGACTTTCGATGCTGAGATACCAAGGGGTTGTTGATTGTAAAGCCCTTAGAACGCCTTTGATGCCAAACCTTGAGTGACTCGTGAAGCCCCAAGACAAATCAGTCCTTGGCCCATTCAAATAAATCACCTTTTGTTGACGTGAGCAAGCCCCAAGAGAAGATTATTGATGCCAAGCTTCAAGAGATTGCTAAGCCCCAAATGTTATGTACTTGTTGTTTGTGAGCTTCAAGATTGTGGAAAGTGAAGACCCTTCGATGTAAACCCCCAAATTATCTTGGAATCGGCTCGGCATTGAGAGCGGATGCTAGGGATCTCCTTCTTACTCTTACTGGGGAGATGAATGGCCTCCTTATGATCGGTACCCAAATGGCGGAGGGCTTACGTCAAAAGATGCAGTAATGTCTTGTGGTGTCGTCGAGGTCGCGGATGATAAGGTCTTGGTATGATAAGGTCCTCAAATGGGTATGCTTGCTTGAGTCTTCTGGAGTTGAACTAAAGACGGATCTTAGGATGAAACTAATGCTTGAGGCGCAAGAGCCACACTTTTTGCTTTTGATCTTGGAGAAGGGGGTACTGAATTGCAGAAACATTGGGATTGGCCATGGCATTTCCTGCTATAACCCTGTTTTGATAGAGTTTAGCATATTGAATCTTTTTCCTTTTCTCTAAGACTTTCTTCATAATCTCGTCGTAAGTCACAACATAAGAATAATCAAATTCATTCATAACATCGGAGCCCTCCTTTCAAACGAGAAGACCTTTGACGTGACCACTCCCCACATTGCATTGCATCGAGTATCATTACCCAAAAGATTGTCGAAGCCCCTTAAAAAGACTTTCGGTGCCAAATTGATAGAGGAAGCCTCAAATGTTGCACATGACTTTACTAGGGCCACCGTTGGGGGATGTGAAGTGAATTGCATTTTTGCTGAGGGAGCCTTTAAAACTTGAGTCTATCCCCTATAGTGACATCACTGATTTCAAGTAGAGCAAGAAAGGCCTATCCTTGATTGGGGAACAGGCACGAGCACATATGACATGAAGGCTTTTCAACATTCCTTTTGAGAGACTTTGAGGATAGTCTCACACATATTTTTTGAATGTAGCCCCTAGGGTTCATTAACTATCTGTAAGGATCCCGCCCCGCGCGGAAACGCGATGGGTATGGGGCGAAACGCCAAACACGGGAACCGGTCAAATTTAACGGAGTCTCCACATTTTGTTAATTTTAAACCCAACAAAATGACAAATGTTTGAGTTCAAAGGTTCGGAGGTCAGGTTACAACTTGGGAGGAGTTTTTACGTCCTCTCAAGTTGCCTCGGACAAAGCCGAGTCTCCCTAAGTTAGTTAAAATTTGCATATGTGTGTGTGTGTGTGTATTAAACGGAAAAAGTTCTGTTGTTGATTTTATTTGAGAAACTCGGCTGAAAAAGGGGCCTTGAGTGATAAGATAAAGGTCAGAGGGCAAAACAGGCAATTTTTCCCTCCTACCTAAAGTAGCCGTACGGCTAGAGGAGGCAATTCTGGGATTTTTACAGTTTGCTCAAGAACAGTCCAGTTCAGAACAGAAACATGGCATTCTGTCTGAAGCTGGACAAACTGTTTTTGATCCCAGTTTGCAAGAAATCATTTTACAAGTTTTATAACATCATTCCTATGCTAAATGATCATCACTTGGTCTCCCAAAACAAGTATTTGGGTGTGATCATGAGCAATCATAGGAGAAAATCAAGAAAGTTGATGAATGTCCCCTTTGGACCAAAGTTGGTCATTTGGTGAATAAAGATTGGAACTTTATCACGAAGATGACATTTTTATGACTTAAAATCCTTCCAAGAGTCAAAATAACACATAAAGATTGAATCTTTATGACCCAAAAGTGGGATTTTGAGGCTAAACCAAAGAGGAAAATGATGAACACTAAAGTTTCATCACCCTCATGATTATCATGGCCAAACAAGCATAACATTTAAATGAATAAGGAATGTAAATGACAATCAACAAGTCTATGAGTGTCTAGGTTTAGAACCTCTTCCATACAAGGTATGGAGGGCACCTTGGAACTTCTCATAGCTTGGACAAGATAGTAATGTAATAGATAGGTATATAGTGCTTGATAATGGACAAGTCTTGCAAGAAATAAAAGGTGCTTGAAATGGACAAGTCTTTGCATGAATGAAGAGTAAATACATGTATAACCAAGATATAAGAAAGAAAATAGGAGTAAGATGAAGAGAAAGGAGGGGGGAGGTGGCTTTACCTATGATGGTTATGGCCAATCTTCCTTTCTTCTCTCTTTTTTGGTTTGTGATCACTCTCACTCTTACTCTGTGGTAATTCCAGCAGAGTGACATCCCTAATGTGTATTTCTCCCCCCCCCCTGAAATGATCAGCAAGGGGTTCTATTTATAGGGACTGAGGGTGCCCAAACCAGCCGTACGGCTAGGCCCCTCTAGTACCCAAAGCATCCGTACGGCTCAGCCTGGTGAGCTTCTGGATTTTTCCAATTTTATACCAGAGTAGTCCTGGAATTTATAGCTTATCCTAGGGAGGTCCTGTCCTATTAGCTTATCCCTGAAACGGTGCTAAGGCTACCTCTAAGATAGGTTGGTTTCAGATTGGGGAACTTACACTATCAAATGAAGCAAAAGAAGCTCTCATTCTTGAGTCACATAGCCCCTAGGGCATCATCATTTGTCGAGCAAAGCAAGAGACTCGTCCTCGTGTGGGGAACAATCATAATAGGACATGGGAAGAGCTACTCCATTTCTCGGGAAGCCTTTCGATATACTGTAGAGGCACATGCTTGGAGATGCTTGAAAACTGAGTCACACATTGTTGCCATTTGCTGCCCAAATCAATTGACTTTACTGGGGACTATTTGTGCAACCTCGTATCCTTCAATGATGGGCTCGTTTTTGGATGGATCTTGGTTGCCACGGGCCTTCTTTCACATGAGCCCAAAAAATACACATTGTTGGAGAAAACTATTACTTCAATAACCCCAAACAACATTTGATTGTGGCATGCCTTATCGAGCCCTTTGCAATTCCGGAGTAGACTCGATGGGGAATTGACTTGCTGGAGAGATTCAGTGTAATACTTGTGCAGTTGTCTTCTTTAGAGGCCGGGGATCTCCATTTCTCTTTCTCTTCTCTCTCTCACTCTCTCATTTTTTTTATGACGCACCCTATTTTTTGCCTAGACCTCCCTTTCGGGTTTTCGATCTAGCGGGCATCTCTTTTGCATCTTTATTTCGACTCGATTAATGAGGAAGTGTGCATTGACTCTAGCTGAGGATGAGAGACATGTGATTTTGCGGTGGAGACCTTTTGTCATTAATGATGAGTGACATTGACTTGACTAGGGAAGTGGTCCCTAGTATTGACTTCATGTATTTTTTTATTGAATAACTCACGAAGGCAAGTAATTCATTAAGAGAGAAGAGAAAGAAAGATCCAATTTGATTGCAAGAAACTGGGAGCGTCGCTGAAAGAGAAGAAGTCCCTAGACTCGACAAAGAACGTGAAATGATTTCAATTCTAAGAAAGTTGTTCAATCTTGAGGTGATTAATTCATTGGCAAATGACTCGTACAAAGATGTCTTGACAAGTTCGAGAGGAAGGCCGATCACCATAACGCACTAGGGCTAAACATATTTTTTTTTGCATGAGACCGGACCCAAAGGTTGCCTACGTTCCTCTAGTGTAGAGGCTCAGGTCACCGTAGTTCTTGTGGATGCTCCTTTCGCCGTGATGATTGTTGCTTTGTCCTTCGTTGGTGGATGGAATGATCTTGATCGTGTACTTCTTTGATTGAGGGGGATTGTTTTTTGTTTTTTTTGTGCTCTAACTTTTGCCTAGGTTGTTTTGAAGAGTCAACCTAGCGATCTTTTTTTTTTTTTTTTTTGTTCCCCCTTGACAACTTTTCTTGATGTTGCTCCATCTTGTTTTGCTTCTTGGCTTTGCCGTTGATGTTGTCGCCTTCGTCATGATGTTTAGCCCCTAGGCGTTCAAGTGATGGCCTTTGTTCTAAAACTTGTTTAGAAATCTTTTCATCATTTTGCCAAGAATTAAATTGAACAACTTAGAAGAGTGTTTGAGGACAAGAACCACTTTTATTAAGACCGACTCAAACTTTAACATTAATGAGAAGGAAGAAAACTTAATGCACACATAAAAGGACTTTGACTTTTTTTTTTAATTCCTATTACTAGGTAGAGAAAGAGAAACGGAGATTGTTGTCGTCGTCTTTGCCGTTGTAGTATCCTTGTGGCATGATCTCTTGTTGAAGCCCCATTTCAAATCTGAGCCTCTTCCTTGATGAGTTGCATTTCATCCAAGGTAAATTTACCATTGTCGATCAACTCTTGGATGATATTTCGGAGAAGGAGGCATCCTTCGGTAGTGTGACCGCTATGCTTGTGGTAGTTGCACCATTCACCAAATGCATGATTCTGCGGTATCGTCTTCGGCTTGTACCTTTCCGAAGGCTTGACCTTTCCACTCGCCACCAAAGTTTCAAATGCTTCGGTTTGGGTTACTCCTAGGAGAGGAGTGAAAACTCGCTTGTTGGCGGAACCTTTGTGGACTTTATAGGGAGGGCCACTTGAGCATGCTTTACCGTTGGCCTTTGATTTGTTGTCGGTGAGCTCTTGCAGACGGGCCCTAAGTTCGGACACTTCTTCCTTGTGAATTCTTTTCTCAAGAGCAAAACGGGCTTGCCACCAATCATCCTTGCAGCGGGCATTCTCGGTGAGTCTATCCATTTGTTCCCCCATGGCTCTCACTATGTCAAATACCTTTTCGTTGGACACGGAAGAATATCCACCATTGTTGTTATTGTCGTTGGAAGCCATTGGACCTATTGGAAGAACACAGTTGATCTTAGGTTGGCCCCACAAATACCTTTTGAGTAAAAATGATTTAACCCACAAACAAGAGAAAAGACTCAACCACATAAAGAAAAAGACTCTTTTTGTTTGTTTGCTTTTTTTTTTTTTATTTACAAAAGTCGGAAGGATATGGCCCTTTTTGGGGTTTCTAGAAAAAATAATGGAATCTTCACACTAGTATATATACCTTCTCACGGTCTCATATACTCATCGGATTCTACCAAGCTTGTGATACCTATATGTGACGGGATTAAACTAAATTAATGTCATAAAACATACATGCGGGGACGGAGTTTTATTTCGTCCATAATAACCACTTGGGGACAGAGTTTTATTTCGTCCATAATAACCACTTGTTTCTTTTGGAAACGGCATGTATGATTTGATGACATTAGTTTAGGAAAATCTCGACACATGAAAACCGACTTGGTCACGGAGTGTTAGAACCTAACTACAATTGTGTTGGCTTGTGCTCGGCTAAAGAGAGGCTTAAGGTCACCCCCAGCATGTAGTCATGAACTACGCCACGGGCTGAGGTTTACCGCTTCGAGAGAGTCAAGGTCGGGTGGAGCTGGAAACTCTCTAGGACGGGCCTCGACGGGTTTGGGGTTATGAACTTGTGCGACTCGATAGTGAGCAGTTGATAAGAATTTGTGCACGTAGTGTAAGGTCAAGCCAAGTGAGAAAATAGTTTTTACTTTTTTTTAAAGAAAAGAAAAAAAAAACAAATAAGCACATATTTACAACTTTCGAATCACCCGTGTGACCGATAAAATAAACAGAAAGTAACATCATTCATGTGCAGGCCCAGTGCCCACATACTGTCAACTGTTCTGTTTTTGTGCACTACTTGGCTAGAGCGGTGGAAGGATCCTAGGATGTCTAACTTGTTTTAATTGTAGAGTCTCCACCTATGTTTTTAATGGAACATAAGAAAAACCTAGAAATAGCTTATTTTAAATACAAAACCAGAGATTTGGGAAGAGAAGGGTTCGGGGGTTAGGTGACGGGGTGGGAAGTACTTAAACACTCACTCCGTCCTGCTTACGCGGGTCTTGCTACTATTGGTGTACTAATGCTAAATGTCCTTATTTTAATAAATAGTGCGAACAATTATATAGTAAAGAAAATGGGAATTGCAAAGGGAAATAAATGAGAATTGTTTTATTATATTAATTCATGCTAAATATTATATTAAGAGAAGAATAATAAATTGAAGTAAAGATTGAAATGTAGGGAGATAACCTTGACCAACTTTAATGTAGTAAAGTGGTCATTTAGTCATGTCTCATTTGATGGGGATTGCATACATTAAAAAGAATAAAATAAGAGAAGAAAAGTGAAGTTGTACCTTAAGAATATGACTTTAAACTTTGACTTGAAAAGAGTAGAGTTTTTGTCGCGACCCCGAACCCCGCGGGCCCGAGATCGCGAGCTGGACGTCGACTTACTAAACAGAACACCAAAATTTCGGAGATAAAAATTTCATTTCATAACAAAAGATGGTAACACAAGGTTTTGGAAAACAATTTAACAACGACAATGTACTAATGTAAGTCCCATAAGCTCACACTACAAAATAATAAAATATACAAATCTTAGTGACGTCAAAGTGTGGTACAACTATCCCCAAAAGAGTTACACATTTATATAATGTAAACCCACCAATATCAACCTGCCCCAAAAGCTCGAACCCACTCGACGTCCTGTCTCGTGATCAGCGAGTCAAATCCTTTCCACCTGGGGGGGGGGGGGTTAAGGAAAAACAAAGACAAAAGAAATGGGGGTGAGATAAATCTCAATAAGTTACTAATGCAACTACATGACATGCTATGATGCAATAATCAATAATAAATCACATAACACATAGCAATTATCATATATCAGATAGCAGCGGAAATAAACACATAACAAAGGATATAGCCAAGGTTTTCCCAAAATGATAAACCGAATAAAGGTCGCTGCGCAGCTTCAATAATCAACGAATCATCATCTTCATAATAGCATGAAAGCTGAAGAGAAATCCCCGGTACCGGAACAAATAACAAAGTAATATGCCACAAAGGGCGGGAGCCATGCCACAAAGTCATGCTCCAAACATCTCAACCAAGGCCAATCTGGAAGAGGAAAATAAGGGCAAAACAATGGTCGACACCATAATGGACTTGGCCGGTGCCATCACAATATCTCGCATCGCCCGACACAACCAAAAATACCAGCTGGACTTTCAAATAAATGCTAAGTGATAAAATACTAGCACGATAAACAACTAATGATTCCAAAGTAGGGAACCAATCCAAATAAATTACCACAAAGGTAAACCAATCCAACAACACATCAAGGATGCCCAACATTCCCAAAACGGTACTTAAATAAATTTCATAACACATTTATTCACAAAGGAACCAATTCCAATTAATAACGTACTCCACGATGTTATCTTAAGTTAATTAGAAGAATAAAACCTAAACTAGTTAAGCCATTAGTCCTAAACCAATCAAAAGGGCAAAATTCCAAGCAGGCGGGCGGGCGGGCGCCTGGGTAGGGGCGAGCGGGCGCTCATTTGACCAGAAGGTCTGGCCGCTGGAAAAGGTAGGGCGGGCAGGCGCCTGGTCCAACCCGGGCGGGCGCCTGGTCTGGTTTCAAGGCCGGGAAAACAGAGCTGAGTTCTTACAATTTCGACCCAAAATCCACCAAAACACAAAATACTCAAAATCAACTCATTCAACAAGTTCCAAAATGTACCAAAACAACTTATATCTAGGATGGGGACCCAAATAACACCATTTATCACCCAAGACCAAGAATCACACCCAATATTCATATCAATCACCATTTTTATCCAAAAACCAAATAATTTCCAAACAAATTCGAAACTCAATCAAACTTCAAATATAACACATCAAGCATTATATAAACATGATATGAACATTTTAGCATAAAAATAGGGGAAAAGAAACTTACTTGAGATTTCTCAAAGATGATGGATTTCAAATATTTTTGGCTTCCTACGATCCTTTCGACGATCTAAACAAGATTCATGTTTTAAGAAATGAGAAATAACAAGAGGAAGATGAAGAAAATGAAGAGAGAAGGAAGAAGAAAACTTACCCTTTTCTTGACAATGGAGAGAGAGAAAAATGCTGGGAGATGGAGTGAAAAAGTGAGGGAGGTGAGGGAGGAGAGTAGGGAGGGAATAGGGAGAAAGATTATTTGAACATTTTACACTTAGGCCCCTCCCTTAATACTACCATTTCTCAAATAAACTCTCCACTAACAATTAAGACTCAACACTTCTACACTAGCACAAATGACCCAATTAAAATGCTAGACATAAATTATTATGAAACATAAAATGCACACACAATATTTAAATAAATAATAATTTAAATAAACAAATAAGCAAATAAATAAATAATAATTATTTAATACTAATAAAATAGAGCCTAGTTTTCGGGTCGTGACAGTTTTGATGCTTGAATTGTTGTTGGGAGAATTCTTGAGAGAAATGTGTATAATGTAGTTGTGAAGAAAATTCAAGTCCTTTACTAAGGTAAAATGAGAGGATTTTTATAGGTGAAAAATAGAAGAAAAGAAGGCTTTTCAACCAATAAGAAAATAAATAAATAATAAATAATAAAGAGAAAATCAAATAATAAATAAAAGAAATATTTTATTTTTAAGAAATGGCTAAGAATATGGGATTGGGAGTCATAGAATAAAAGAGTTTAATGCTAGAATAAAACATGTGATGAAAATGTTGTTTTTTACTCTAAAAATGGAGGGAAAAAGGCTGCAATCCGTAACAGTCCATATGGGAGGCGCGCGGGTCCGGCTAGTTAGGTCAAACGCACGCGCGGCACATGGCTATTACGGGAGGCGCCCGCGCCTAAAAATGACAGATTGACAAAAATGACTTTAAAGTTAACTCTGTTATTCAGTTTAGTCCAAAACTAACAGAATCACTTAGAAACTTAACCGAAGTAACAGAAATTAACGAAAATAAGTTAAATAAAAATACTATTGTGAATACCCCTTTCCGAATGCGGGCGACGCACGGGAAGTCTTTCTTTTTATTTATCTTTATTTATCTTTTCTATGGGATTAGGATATTCAAATTGGTATTTAACTTTATTAAGAGTCGCCACGTTGTTTTTATTGAGCTAAAACATTGAGAAAAGCTAACAGAGAGGGTTCGGGGGTCAAGTTACGACAAGAGAAGAATATCAAGTTATCACTCCTATCGCCCGATAGATCGGACTTTTTATCATGATGAATGTGTTAGTAGTGTGTTAGTGATTGAGACCGAATCCGAAGATTACCTACATTCCTCTCGTGGTGAGAAGCTCAGGTCAGCGTAGTTCGCACATAATCGGAATAGAGAGAAGAAGTGGGATCATGCATAATGAAGGGGGAGGAGAAATAATCATGCAAGATGATCACATCCTAGAATAGTGATTATACCATTGATAAGATCAATGTGTAGTCATCATATTCATCATTGGAGAGTTACTGATCATGGGAGTAATTACCTAAAGTTTAGGGTTTAGAAGTAGTTCCTAGATCTCGTGGATCATCATCGGCTATGCATATGAATACGGATTAAAACATTAGATCTAGCATGTTATGCATGGGATAAGCCGTAGATCTAGCATAATAATAAGAATATCATGAACATGTATGAATGAACACATAAACATGAAGATCGCTACCCTAGATATAGAGCATATTATGAATTCTAGTAAGAACATGAAGAACACGTTATGAATCATATGAATATAGGTGTATAAACATAATGAAACTAGCATAAATCAGATCTAAACTAAGAAAACGTGACAAATTCTCACCAATCTTGACAAGAACGAAGTCGAATCTCTTGCACGGATTCGCCGGACCTTCGGGATTGCTAGAAAGGCTTATAGAGAGGGTTCTGCCGTCAGTTTAGGCTGTATAACTCAGGGGAGAGAATTGTGTTTTTGAAATTATGAAGTGATGTCACCTATTTATAGGGTTTTTGACTCGGAAGGAGTGGCCGCCCGACCCCTCCTAGACCGGCCGCCCGGCCGGTCCAAGTCGTTGGCTTGGTCCCCAATGCTTTGATCAGCTTGGACACTGGAGGATGATGGGATAACATCTATCTTTGCAGCTTCATCCGATCAGGTCGTCAATATCTCCTTATCTGGGCTTTTCGGGAAATCTTGGATAAGTCCTGCGCAGTTCGTAAATACCTGGGAGGTCCCTGTGAGTTCTAGAATGCCTAATAACTTATTTTCAGGTTGGGTACTAACAACTATGTATGCAATCGGGGTGAGAGGTCCAAGGCGGGGTGTCTACACCAGCCAACTCCATTCACATCTTTATTGATTGATGGTCCGACCGGGTCTTTCAACTGGTCTGGCCGGATCTTCAATGGTCCGGTCGGGTCTTGTTGTTGGTCCGGTCAGATCCTCACCCTTTTGCTCCGTCCCGGTTTCGCCTCCTCGCTCTTCCGCGGTTTTGACCTCCTCCTTGGTTTTGACTCCAATCCCAACAATCTCCCACCTGGAGACATAAACCACCATTGTGACATACTCATAAAACTCCCACCAGAGAATGAACAACCAAATATTTTTACACCACTATTGTAACACCAATCTCCTCCTTGATGATGATAAGCCTACACGCTCCTCCACCATGTGCCTCCACGCCCGAGTAATAAGGCGAGTTGAAACCAAGTGACGCTTCAACCTCTTCGTGTTAGATACTTCTTGCCTCCCCAAATCAACTTCTACCTTGATTTCTTTACAAGACTAACTTCGCCTTCTCCTTCCTAGATCCACTCCCCTTGCAATGCTCCCCATGACACACCTTGCTTCTTGCATTGTATTCTTGTGGTCTTTTCTCGATCTCTGTTAGGGCCTCTTGACTCCCACCGCGTTGCAACTTTTGAGTCACTCTCCCCCCTAACATGCCGTTCATTGATATCTCTCCGTTTTACACCAATAGGCTGGTCTTCGCGCCTCTTGCTCCCACCCGGAATGAAATTTGATTATGTCGGTAGAGTACAACATCCTCCTTATCTCCATCCGTCGTTTGCGAGAAGTCCTCATCTTCCCACGTGGTCTAACCAGCTTATACCACTCACCTTTGCATCGTCGGTTGCTTACGCAAGTGCCTAATGCATTCCTCCTTTTCTTTCATATTTTCTCCAACCTCCTTGACTGCCCCAAGATCTTTTGAACGCCTCCGATCCATGTTTATCTCTGCATCTCCAAATTCCACTTCGACTTTCTGCAGATCTCATAAGAAACAAACGAACTTTTCGGACTTTCTGATCTTCCGCACGATCGTTGACCTATTTGGCACGTGTCTTGCTCCAACCATAAACCCTAGAAGCTCTCAGATCCCTGCACATCTTCCACACGAAGAATCTTCACTGCACGAAATCTGCACGTGCGCTCTACCAAGCCTACACGTGCATTGCATGAATTCTGCACGTGCGCTGCACGAAAATCTGTTGTCTCTTTTCTTCACCTTGGAACTCTCTTAGATCTCAAACCAAAGCTCTTGATACCAGTTGTTCGGGAATTGGGGGGGGGGGGGATCTCCTTATCCACTAACCCATACTAGCAGTCATCAACATGGAGAAAATAATTCAACACATGAATAATAATATGAAAGAACAAATAACACCGATGTTTGATAACCCAGTATCAACACATGACTACATCTGGGGGCACTTAGCCAGGATATCATTATAATAATATATGTAAAGATTACAACTTTAGCACATGGCTACTCTCCAATAATAATCTCTCACATATACATGATTATCTCTCCTCCTCAAGAACATACAAACATAGTCATGGCCGGGTTGTAGGATCGCCCCCCATGGCTCTCCTAGGCCCCCGGCCCCCTCCTGTACACTATTTTGTATCTCTCTCTTGATATCCTACCTTTCTCCTACACAAAGTAAAGTACAAAATATTATGGTGGTAGTCACAATATGTTTATAGGAATACAAAACCTACTCCTGATCAAAACCTAATTTACACGAAATCCTTGAGACGGAAGGAAGGAGTATAGTTTGCAATTCTTTTTCCCCAAGAATTGCCTGAGCACGTGCAAGACAATCTTGCAATCATTAGAAGACTTAACTCCTAAAATACAAAGGAATTCTACTTTCCAGCCAACTCCATTCACGTCTTTATTGATTGATGGTCCGACCGGGTCTTTCAACTGGTCCGGCCGGATCTTCAATGGTCCGGTCGGGTCTTGTTGTTGGTCAGGTCAGATCCTCACCCTTTTGCTCCGTCCCAGTTTTGCCTCCTCGCTCTTCCGCGGTTTTGACCTTCTCTTTGGTTTTGACTCCAATTTCAACATTAACCTAAATCATAGGAATCAAATCATTGATCCGGTTTGTGTTGGATTTTAACTGTCTATTTTGATATCAACAATTTATTGGGACTACTTTGGGCATTCATTTAGATCTCTACACTTTACTCACACAATCAATTTTAGTAAATGGTTCAATCTCGATTATTATAAGAGTCGGACGCTCTCTAACCCATCCTTATAAGAAACATTAACATTGCAAGGGATTTGACTAATTGAGTAGTGTGGGAGAGAAATTTTTGATATAATAAAAGGTCAGATCATTCATTAAATGTATATGTATAACTGTATTATGAATTTTTGTTGTTTGAGTATAAAATATCATTAATGAATTGAAATAAGATAACTCTCCACAACAGTCGGAAACTCATCCAAAAATTGAGAATTCTACAAAATACTTGCAATCATCCACAAACGGTCCGTCATAATGAAAAACACCTAATTGATAGATCAATTTTTTTTATTTTTTTTTAAATGGCATCCAAACTGGAGCTAGTCTCACATGAGAACACCTATATCCGTCTCTTCTATGAGACGAGTTTTTTGACCCACCCGACTCGACCCATTGAACCGGATTCATGACCCATGAGGCATAACCTGCCACATGGCAACCACCCAATGACCTTTTTTTTTTTTTTTGAGTTCTTATAAAAAAAAATCGACTTTTCCGTCGTTTACCAAAAGTAATAATTACCATAACTTAATGTAATGACTGTATATATATAAAGTAACATTGTTCATAAGTAAACGTAACACCTGTTTTACAAAAACAAAAGCTCGTTTTACTCATTTTTTCAAATGTAATACTAACTATAATTACGTGTAACCCAAACAATATCTAAATGTAATTATCATTTATACTGAAATGTAATAGTGCTTTTGCAAAAATGTAAAATATTGTGTATTTTGATTTAATTTTTTGCAAGAAAGTAACATTTGAAAAGTAACAACTCATATACTACATGAATATAACTGTTTGTACAAGTAAATGTAACACTTTAATAAAAGAAATTATAACATATTCTATAGATAATGTAATACTTTTACATGTAATACTAATCAAGTGTTTTTAGCTCTAAAAATGTAAATGGTTAAATTATTACTTTTTCTATACATATGTGTTACAATTATGTATAAACACTGTTACATACTCCCTCCATTCCATTTTAAACTTCAAAAATTTCCCTTTCGGGTGTCCCATTTTAAACTTCAAAATCCAAAAAGGGAAAGTTTTTTTACATTTTTTTATTTAGTGGGACCTACATGTCATACACACAATAATTATCCACAAACTATTCCCCACCGCACTTTGTATACTCACAACACTCTACCCCACTATCTATATTATATAATATAAAGATTCTCATCTTAATTCTTGTGTCCACTTTTTTTTTGAAGTATAAGATGGGACGGAGGGAGTATAAGTAACATGTTCGTTACATTTTAGTTGTAACAAGTATTACTTTTGGCAAACGAAGGAAACATAAAAAAAACACTGTTACTTTTCTGTATATATGTATTACTTTTATGTATACAAACTGTTACAGATAAGTAACACGTTTGTTACATTTAGTTATAGTAACTATTACTTTTGACAAACCGAAAAAATAATAATATAATAATATAAAAAAGTAAAAAAAAGTAAAAAAATAAAAATTTTCGGACTGTGAGTCATGGATAAAAAATGATCAATCTCTACTATAAGACGGGTCATAATATTCTCGTACTAAGTTTTTGTCTCCAAACTGTCTCCAAACTGTTGATGCAATCGGAACCGTAGAAGCATGTGGTTGAGTTGACTTGTCCCCATATTTGCTTAAAATAGTCTCCGCCATTGTAGGGGTACAAGCCCGAACTATAAGAAAGTGTGGACGATTGCTTACAGGACATTATTATCAAATTATCATATTATTTTTTAATAAATTTCTGACCCCTTAAAAAAACTCCCAGAGCAAATTCATAGTCAAAATTCAACGAACCTGGACGCTATTTTTTTCCAGAATTGTAGCTCCTCCTCCTCCCCCTCCCCACATTTTGATTGATATATATAAATCTACACTCACAAACATCTATATATCCTTTGCTGCCAAACTTTCAAGGTATACTAATGATACTGCAACATTTATTTATTTAATTTAATCTGCTTTATTATTTACTTTTTCTTTCTCATTTTATAATTTTGTATTTTATTTTGACAAATGTTTGAATTTGCAGTTTTGATTTTGATTGGGGAGTGGGTGTAATAACGGCAACTAGCAACTTTTGAAAGCTTTTACATGAACCCACAACAAAAAGGTACTCTATTTTGCTATTGCTGCTGACTTCATTTCTAAAAACTGAAAAGTTAAAAGGACTCCTTAAAATAATTAGGACCTTTTCTTGTTATTGTTTTAAAAATGAAAAATGTTACCAAGTGTTCTTACTGCAACTCTGTCAAAATTCAATAATATAAACAATGTCCTTAGTTATTCCTAATGACCTAAATTTGATGAATTTCAAGATTAAATATTTACAAGTCTTGACTGCTCCCAAAAACACTTTGTTATTGTTAATAGGACCCTTTTTCCTACTTTTGGTGGACATAAGAAAGAGGTAACATTTTTCTTTTTTCTTGATTTGCTCTATCATTGATAGATCTATGAAAGAATTACCTCCTCAACCTTTCTGGGTATTTACTATTCTTGTAAATGAATATATTACTTTGGTAAAGAGTTCATAAAAACTAAAAAACTATTCAAGTTACATGACTTACTATTGATGTGTTTCAATTAAGTATTCATTCCGTCCAGAAATGAATGTCCTTTTTTGTTCTTGATTCATTTCGGGATATTTACATGATAAGGCTACATACATGAAGGATAGCTTTTCCCTTTTCCAAGCCCCTCTTGCACCCAATTATCTCTTACTACTTGGCCACTTGTCATGTCGGCGGCAATTACTTATAGGAGCATTTACCATTAGGTCATTCTGGCTTTCCTACTTTTAAAGGTTTAAATTACACCGTCCATTTATTGATGCGATACAATCTGACATGGTGACCAATGGCAGGAATAACCAATCCATCAGTACATCAGCCTTAGTTATCACAAGGGTAATTATGATAGTTTAACAAATTTAACCCCCAAATTATGAAAATAGAACAATCTTTATGGGACAAACAAAAATGGTATTTCGAGAGTTATGACTGAAGCTAAATGAATATTCTCTTAGTCAAAGAATTCGCCCTTCCCTCTTTCTATGGCTCATCTTTCTTCCTACTTATTCTTTACTCACAAAGCTTTTGTCATTTCTACTTTTTGACATTGGAGTTTACCTAGTGAATGGTGTTGGCAAGACCCTTGAGCTGGAATATGCTCTTCTCTATGTACTAGTGATCAATAAGGGAAATTATGATGTGAAATGCTTAGTGTTTGACCTTATGACTTTCTGACTATTCAGAAGTCTCATGTTACAGCTAGCCCCCTTATTTTGAATTCTCAGTCCACATATGAAGTTGTTACTATCTTATGGACTTCACATGTTTCTAGATGTGAATATAGGGTGAAGGGTTAGCGCACTTAATGCGGTTGTGTTACACAACAAGCGCTTCCTTTCTATTGTAAGCTAGGGTTAGAAGACACAGCATAATTAAGTTTAAGAATTCCTTCTTGTTATTGAATACATAATGAACGGATTACATATATACACAAGCAGACTAAAGAGTTTTAGGAAGGTTGGAATTCTTCCTTGGACTGTGATTGGGTTTCCCCCTATACATGATATGTCCCAATTTATCTCTACCTATCTATATATACATAAAATCTGAATATATACAAATATACGGTTAATACCCCCTCTCAAGCAAGACGGAAGTTGCAGCTTGGACAAGAGAGCCTGAAAGCGGGGTTTAGAAAGTCCTTTTTGTAAACATATCCGCTAATTGATCTTCCGAAGAAACAAACATGAGTTTGAGAAATCCACGGGTGACCAACTCACGAATAAAGTGAAAGTCAATCTCGATATGGCGAGTACGAGCATGGAAGACAGGATTGCGAGCCATATGAATTGCTGAGATATTATCACAGAATAAGGACGGGGGAGAAAATGGGAGATGGAGTTCGCGAAATAGGAAAGAATACCACCGAAGCTCCGCTGTGGTGGTGGCTAAGGCACGATATTCGGCCTCACTGCTAGACCGGGAGACTGTGGTCTGTTTCTTGGCCGTCGATGAAACAAGGTTAGGACCAACAAAAATACAGGCACCAGTAGTAGAGCGACGATCATCCGGATCACCTGCCCAGTCAGAGTCTGAAAACGCACGGATGGATAAGTCGAGAGAGGACTGAAATGACAAACCAATGTCGATTGTGCCTTTGACATAGCGAAGTATTCGCTTGGCTGCGATAAGATGAGAGGAGCGTGGCTGATGCATAAACTGGCATACCTGGTTAACGGAAAATGCAATGTCCGGTCGTGTCAGTGTAAGATACTGTAAGCCACCAACAAGACTGCGGTATTCTGTAGCGTCAGACAAAAGATCACCATCGGTGGTAGAAAGCCGAGAGTGAGGAATAGTAGGTGTCGGCATTGGCTTACAATCAGACATATTAAAGCGATCAAGTAAGTCAAGAGCATACCGAGATTGCCGGAGAATCAGCGTGGTAGAGGAGCGAGTAGCTTCAATACCTAGAAAGAAACTGAGATCACCCAATCGACGACTGTCAAAGGTGGCGCAAATGTCATCGATGACTGACGACACAACTGAAGAAGAGGACCCGGTAATGATTATGTCGTCGACATAAACAAGCAATAGAACAGTAGAACCCTGGGAATACCGAAAGAACAAGGACGAATCAGACCTACTGTTAACGAAGCCTTTCTGAAGAAGAAAAGTGTGAAGACGTTGAAACCAAGCCCGAGGAGATTGTTTAAGACCGTACAAGGCCTTATGAAGCTTACACACATGCGCCGGGACACTGGGGTCAACAAATCCAGGGGGTTGCTTCATATAAACTTCTTCGTGGATGATGCCATTAAGGAAAGCATTTCGGACATCCAGTTGTTTAATACCCCATGACCGAGAATGAGCAACAGTGAGAACTGTGCGAATGGTTGATGGTTTGACTACCGGGCTAAAAGTTTCCTCATAATCGAGACCGGCCTGTTGAGTGAACCCTTGAGCAACAAGACGAGCCTTGTGATTCTCGATGGTTCCATCAGCCTTGCGCTTCACCTTAAAAATCCAACGGCAGCCAACGACATTCATGTTGGGATGGGATGGAACGAGTGACCAAGTGTGATTTTTATGGAGTGCAGAAATCTCTTCACGCATCGCTGATTGCCAATGAGGAAAGACAGAAGCCTGTTTGAAGGTACGCGGTTCATAGGTGATCGAGTCTTTTTTAATAGCCACCAGACTCTGTGGCAGGGTTGTAGGGAGAAGTATCCCTCAAAAGACCAGTAATGGATCTATAGCGAAGAGGAGTGCTGGAAGATTCTGCCGTGGGACCCGTAGATGAGTCTGAAGGATGTCGGAGTGGGCAGGAAGAGAGGCAGCAGATGGGGTCTCACGGGTATGCTCTCCTGATGACTGGCCTGAGAGGGTACCTGGTGGGCTTGCTGGGCTGGGCGCAGAAGTGGGTGACCCAGTAGAGTGCTCCGGACTAATGGCCGCAGAAGGCAGGCCGAAAGGCACTGGGCTGTTGTGAATCTGGGCCGCCAAATTTGATGTGCATGAGAAGAAAACCCACGAACCTGGGCCAAAGGTGGTGCAGGTGGGCTGGTCCGAGAAACAAAGGGAGCAGCTGGACTAGTCGTGTGAGCCACTGTATCGGGGCGAACAGTAGGTTGAAAATCTGGACCTGTGATGTTAGAATCTGGACTGCTATGTTGGAAAGGAAAATGGGACTCATCAAATATCACATGACGAGAAATATAGATTTTGTTAGTAACAAGATCCATACAACGATATCCTTTGCGCAAGTTATCATAACCAAGAAAAACACAGTGTAAAGATTTTGGCATCAGTTTATGAGTGTTGGTAGGTACAACATGCGGAAAGCAAGAACAACCAAAAACTTTAAGAAAACGATAATCAGGGGTACGCAGGAGTAAACGTTCATGAGGAGAGACATAATGAAGTTGGCGCATGGGCAACCGGTTAATAAGGTACACTGCTGTGTTGAATGCTTCTAACCAAAACTTATATGGAAGATTAGCGTTGGATAAAAGACATAAACCGGTTTCAACAATATGTCGGTGCTTACGTTCAACCACACCATTTTGTTGAGGTGTATAAGGACAGGTGATTTGATGTTTAATACCAAATTTTGTCAGAAACGAAGTAAATACCCGACTAGTAAATTCACCCCCACCATCTGTTTGAATGGTTTTAACAGTATGAATAGCAGAAATGCGTCTAGATAGTTGATTTTCAATATGTGTTTTAAAATTGGCAAAAATTTGTGTCACATCTGATTTATGATATAACGGGAATAGCCACACATAACGAGAATAATCATCAACTATAGATAGATAAAAACGATGTCCATTCAAGGAATTAACCGGGGCTGGACCCCAAACATCCAAATGAAGCAAATCCAAAGGGTGCAACGCATTAAAAGACCTAGGGGAAAAAGAAAGTTTGCTAGATTTGCCAAGAGGGCATACATGACAAAAGTGTTTATCACTAACATTACTAGTTAGCGGTAGACGCGACTGTTGACACAAAACCTTAAGAATGGGAGTGGATGGATGACCCAAGCGAGCATGCCACGTTGCTTGACTTGACCGTTCTCCAAGAAGAGCAATGGGAGAATGAGACGACTCTGAATCGAAGGAAAGCTTATAAAGTCCACCGGAATTACTGCCAGAGATAAGGGTCTCCCGAGTCTGATTGTCCTTAACACGAAAACCACACGCATCAAGTTCAAAATAACAATTATTATCTTTAGAAAACTGGCGAATAGATAATAATGGTTTATGAAGTTGCGGAACATAGAGAATATTTCGCAAATGAAAAGAACGATTATTAAGATGCAAATAAGTACTACCAACACGTGCAATGTGTAAACGTGAGCCATTACCAAATACAACAGTATTTTTACTTGAGTAAGGCTGATAATTGGAGAAGGAAGAAGGATCGTCGGTGATTCGTGGCACCGGAGTCAAGTACAACTGAGTTCTGATGTGCAAAATAGGCAGCATTAGACGAGTCCTGACATGCTCGAGCACTATGACCTAGTTGAAAGCACAGTTGGCAAGTGACATCAGAATCAAAGGCTTGGTTGTGAGACTGAGGAGTAGGCAGCAACCCACGACCATAGCTACCAGATTGTCCAAAAAATCCGCCGCTCTGCCCTCCATTACCACGGCCCCTGTTGGAATTATTCCCACGACCATGAGACTGCCTTTTGCCATTGTGACTACTGTTACCACCTCTCTGTCCGGAATACCATTGACCACCACCGCGATTACCAGAATTCCGATGACCCCCGCGGTTGCGATTTCCCCCATTTGAACCACCACGATTATGCTGGGCCACGGACTGCTACTTCTCACCAAGAAGTGCTGCCTGCTGCTGCACTGGAACTGAAAATTTTTGTTGTAACATTTCTTCTTTAAGCAGAAGTTCGGTCAAATCATCAAGGGTAATCGACTGGCGAGAATGAAGGGCTGCAGTTGAGGTGAGGAACTCCTTAAATTCAGGGCCAAGGCCACCCAGAATGCGTTGAATAATCTCATCGTCTTCCACGTGCGCACCAGCAGCGGCAAGAGCATCGGAGATTGTGGAGGCACGAAGAAGATAATCTGACACGGACATGTCAGATGCTTTCTTCAAATCGTGAAGCTTATCCTTGAGGTTCTGAATCTGGAGAGCCGACTTAGCCCCAAAACACTTGGAAAGAGCAGCCCAAGCTTTGGGAGCGGTGTCACAGGAGTTTAAATAAGGCTGAACCGCCGGCGTAACGGTGCCTTTGATCCACCCACAGACGAGATCTGTACCAGACGACCATAACTCATGCTGAGGGTTGACAGAGCCGTCGGCCAGTTTGGCTGGGGGTTGTTCCGGATCAATGATGAAAGAAATTTTGTGGGTACGAAGGAGGGTTTTGAATAATGTGCTCCAGTTAACATAATTTTCTCGGGTAAGAAACGTTTGGCCCATGATAGCATTAGGATTGTAGAACACGGGAAGGGAAAACGGAGAGGAGGAAGAAGAAGAACCACCCGAGAGATCGGAGGACATTGAGAAATCTGTACTAGGCATGGTGAAAGGTAGAGAACGCCGATGAACAAGAGAGGGAAGATGTGCGGAAGCCTAGACTGGATCAATATATTTAGGCTGATACCATGTAAACTAGGGTTAGAAGACACAGCATAATTAAGTTTAAGAATTCCTTCTTGTTATTGAATACATAATGAACGGATTACATATATACACAAGCAGACTAAAGAGTTTTAGGAAGGTTGGAATTCTTCCTTGGACTGTGATTGGGTTTCCCCCTATACATGATATGTCCCAATTTATCTCTACCTATCTATATATACATAAAATCTGAATATATACAAATATACGGTTAATATCTATAAGCATTGATATACTCCCTCCGGTCCAAAATAACTGTCTCTTTTGACATTTGCACAACTCTTAAGAAATGCAATTAGTATTATGATTTAATGACAAAAGTTCCAATTTTACCCCTATTAAGTGTGCAACTTTCTTACATTAATGTCTCACACTAAGACAACTAATAAAAGAAAACAAGTTTCAATGCAAGGATAAAAGAGACATTTAGCTCAAAACTGACAATTATTTTGGACCAAAATTTTGGTCCAAAAGTGACAGTTATTTTGGACCGGAGGGAGTATATATATATATATATATATATATATATATATATATATATTATTGCACTTTCAATGGCTGAGACATGGAGACCAGAAAATGCACCTTAAAATTTTCTCCTAATGTTTAGCAAAGCTCAACAATCATCATAATCAACATCACTAAAGACTGCTATTTAAGTTTAGAAAAGTCTTGCATAAAGAAAAAAAAAATCTAAAGTTGTTTATTTTACAGCCTGGGGATGCCTCACCCATAAAAGTCAACACTGTCCTCATATGTCCTTAACATTGTTTATATTATAATTAAACCCAATCCTGCCCTGTGTTAACATGTAGCTCACTATTTTGCCCAAAAAAATATATTAGCCAAGATCCATTTTTTTTTTAATAAAACCATTTTTCAAAGTTATCCTTTTCAGGTATACTTTCCTTTGTTTTTCATAAGAGTTGTCTTAATTTATGTCATTGCTTATAGAAGCATTATGTTACTTCTTCCCTCCCGTATCTGCACGTACTCTTTCCCGTAACCATTCTCCATTCCTTATGATACTACTTTCCTTTGTTTTTCATAGGAGTTGACTTAATGTTTTTTATAAAATGTTTGAATTTGCAGTTTTGATTTTGATTGGGGAGTAAGTGGAATAACGGCAACTAGCAACTTTTGAAAGCTTTACATGAATCCACAAAGTTGAACAACAAAAAGGTATTGCTATTCTAAAAACTGAAAAGTTAAAACTCCTTAAAAAATTGGACCATTTCTTGTTACTGTTTTAAAATGAAAAATGTTACCAAGTGTTCTCACTGCAACTCTGTAAAATCCAGTATTATAAACACTGTCTCAAGACAATCTGTCTTGAGTTCTTCATGATGACATAAATTTGATGAACTTCAAGATACAATATTTCTAAATCTTGATTGCCCAAGCTGCATCTTGAGCAGATTTAAGTCTCTTTGTCGTAGAGGTCTTGGGTTCAATACTCCCTGCTGGCTAGAACTGAGATTAGGTGGTTAGGAATTTCAAAAAAATAAAATAAAGAGTCTCGACTGCTCAAAAAAACATTGTTAGGGGGACCCTTTTTCTTACTGTTGGTGGACATATGAAAGAGGTAACCTTTTTCTTGATTTATGCTATCATTGGAAGAGTTATGAAGGAATTAGCTCCTCAACCTTTCTGGGTATTTACTTTTCTTGTAAATGAATATTACTTTGGTAAGAGTTCATAAACTAAAAAATTATTCAAGTTGCATGACTTACTATTAATGTGTTTCAAATAAGTACTCATTCCGTTCAGAAATGAATGTCCATTTTAGTTCTTAATACATTTTGGGAATGGAGTAAGTACATAAATGCATGATAAGGTTACATGCATGAAGGATAGCTTTTCCCTTTTCTAAGCCCCTCTTACACCCAATTATCTCTTGGCCACTTGGCCACTTGTCATGTCGGTGGCAATTACTGATCGGAGCATTTACTGTTGAGTCATTCTGGGTTTCCTACCTTTAAAGGTCTGAATAACACTGTCCATTTATTGATGCGATACAATCTGGACGACCAAAGACATGGTGACCAATGGTAGGAATAACCAATCCATCACTACATCAACCTTTAATCTCACTTACTAGAAAAACAATACTCCCTCTATTCCATAATGTTAGTCCTCTTTGACTATTCAAAGATATTAACAAACAATTTCATTTCCACCACTATCCTCCACTCTTCTTCCTTTGACCTTCATCATTCCCTCACCCTCTCTCTTTTTCACCTCCCATTCTTAGTTATCACAAGGGTAATTATGAATGTTCAATAAATTTAACTCCCCAATTATGAAAATAGTGTTGGAGGATATGGGTGTATTCAGAAAATGGCTTTTAAATAAAAATCGGGACGAAAAATTTATTTCTGCAAAATAAAGTCGAGGCAAGAGTTTGACTCTTTTTCCGTAAGACAAGATTGCCCCGTATAACTATGTTAACGGACTTCGGCAATTGTCTCCAATATACAACGACTTTTCGGAGCTTCAGATATGCAGCACTACACTTCTGAAACTATCGGGCGAACTAATGGATACTCGGGATCTTCTGTGGACTTAATATGCACAGAACAGAATGCTAGGATGCTTGAGAGAATATGAGAATGCTTTTAATTGCTGGATGGAATGCAAATGAGGGGGAGGGGCCTTTATATACTAGTTGAAGAGATGGGGTGTCTTTTGGGAAAGATCACAATTGGATCAGATTCTGATGGAGGGTAGAGATCGCCTGGGTAAGGCCCACTTAGCTTGGAAGCCCAAGTCCACACTTGATTGGAACCTTCTTAGATGAGCTATATTAAATACTCTCATTTTTTTTTTCGTTTTCCAACCAATGTGGGATAAATGGCTTTCCACATTTCCAACTCTTCATAAACTCATTATAGTTGCACACTTTCAACAATTAATTTCTCATTCACCCGAAAATTGGTTTTGAGAAAATAAATACATCACGTTAATCTACTCCGAATGTAGATTACTAATTTGCAACTAATTTCCATTTTTATTAAATGGAACTAATAACGAAACTTGGTCAAATATTGGTCAAACCAATATTCCTAACCAATTTCCAACAAATAGAACAATTTTTATGGGACACACAAAAATGATAAGTGAGACTAACTTTCCGGGACGGAGGGAGCACTGTGGTTATGACTGAAGCTAAATGAATATTCTCTTAGTCAAAGAATTCGCCCTTCCCCCTTTATATGGCTCATCTTTCTTCCTACTTCATAATGCTTTTCTCATTTCTACTTTTTGACATTGTACTTTACCTAGTGAATGCTGTTGGCAAGACCCTTGAACTGGAATATGCTCTTCTCTGTGTACCAGTGATTAACCTCTATGAACTACTCAACCAATGAAAGCATGAAAATATAATTTATGCTGAGAATTTCTCGCAGATATATCCCTAAATATCGTCTTAGTGAACTTGTCTAATCGAGATAATTTTTTTCCAGGGAAAAATGACCAATGTTGCATAGTGATCAATAAGGGAAATTATGATGTGAATGCATAGTGTTTGACAAATTCATTTAAGACTCTCCGAATATTGAGAAGTCTCATGTTACTGCCGCCTTATTTTGAATTCTCAGCCCACAAAGGATGTTTTCTTATGGACTTTGCATGTTCGAAATGAGAACTCCCTTCGCCTTTCACAAGAGCTACTACACCTTTGAATCAAAATTGAACATTTTAATAAAAATCTTATTAAAAAAAATAAAATAATGGAATTTCACTCTTTTTTGTTATATTATTGTATCCATACACTTGTCAGTCTTTGTTAAGAGGAGTCATTCATAGTGCAAAAACAATTAACTATATAGGATGAAGGGTTAGCGCACTTAATGCGGTTGTGTTACATAACAATTAACAATAGATTCCTTTCTATGAGCATTTATAATAATTATTGCACTTTCAATGGCTGAGACGTGGAGACCAGAAAATGCACCTTCAAATTTTCTCCTAATGTTCAGCAAAGTTCAACAATCATCATAATCAACAGCACTAAAGACTGCTTTTTAAGTATAGAAATGTCTAACATAAAGAAAAAAAATAGTCTAAAGTTGTCCACTTGCCCCTAGTTTACAGCCTGGGGATGCCTCACCCATACAAGTCAACACTGTCCCCTTAAGTCCTTAACATTTGTTTATACTCCCTCCGTCCCAAAATGATCGTCTCATTTGGCATTTTTCATTGTCCCAAAAAATTCTTCACATTTCTACAACCTAGGCTTAGAAGTGCCCAAACAAAACATGACTAGTCAATAAAGTGTTCATATCCTTAAAAAGTTTGAATAGTCAAATGTGAAGATCATTTTGGGACGGAGGGAGTATTTTAATTAAGCCCAATCTTACCATGTATTAACATGTACCTCAACTATTTACGGATAAAAAAAATATTAGCTACGATCCATTTGTTTGACAAAACCTTTTTCAAAGTTATCCTTTTCAGTTCTGTATATGGTATGTATAGGATCTAGATTCATTCCTTAAGATACATGTTTCCTTTGTTTTCATAAGAGTTGACTTAATTTATGTCATTGCTTATATAAGCATTATGTTACTTATTCCCTTCTATATCTGCACGTACTAATTCCCATAACCATTCTTCATACCCATTTCTCGGCTGGTAACTAACACTTTCTACTTCTCAAGCTTCATATTCTAGTAAAATTACTCTGCGTCATTTTATTTATTTTTATTTTCTTTTCTTTCCTTTTAAGACCGATTCTTGAACACTTTATACATATCACTAGTGTTATAAGTTTGTATTTGTGTATATCAATCATTTATTGATATATTTGTTTCTTCATTGTTTTCTTTAAAGGCAATAGTTTCACTTCTTCCACAATGAGTGGCCGTGTTAGTGCTGATTTTGGAGAAAAGGAGATTGATAATGCGAGTTTTTCACAATCTCGCCAGTTAGAGAGCGTGCCATATGTTCATAAGGTGGCAAAGCCTCCTAAGCACAACTTGTTCAAGGACTTCACCACTACTTTAAAGGAAACTTTCCTCCCTGATGATCCCTTGCGACCTTTCAAGGACAAACCTACTGGGAAAAAAATTATCCTCGGTCTCCGAACTGTCTTTCCCATACTTGATTGGGGACGGGACTACAGTCTTACCAAGTTCAAAGGAGATTTCATTGCTGGACTCACTATTGCAAGTCTCTGTATTCCTCAGGTAAACCAAAAATTGTTTACAGTAAATTAACTTATCTGGAAATTCAAATATTTACACCAACTTGGGAGTTTAATTCTGACATGTTTTTTTTCTTCCATATTTAGGATATTGGTTATTCCAAACTCGCTAACCTGGCCCCACAATATGGATTATGTAAGTTTTATTATCTTGTCAACATTTTTTTTGTCACAAATTAACAGAAGTGTGTAATGTGTTGTAACTGCATTTATATTTTTGTTAATATTGCAGATAGTAGTTTTGTTCCACCTCTGATATATGCTTTCATGGGTAGCTCAAGGGATATAGCCATTGGACCAGTGGCTGTGGTTTCATTGTTGCTGGGAACTCTTCTACAAGATGAGCTCGATCCGGTTAAACAAAAACACGAGTATCAGCGACTTGCTTTCACAGCTACGTTCTTTGCGGGTGTCACTCAATTCACACTAGGATTTTTCAGGTTTTTTTTTTTTCTTTTAAATTCTTCAAATCAAGAAGAAAGATTTTACAACAATATTTTGTTTTTCTGGATCATAGCATTATTAGTAACTGTTGACTTCCATTTTCAGATTGGGTTTCTTGATTGACTTCTTGTCACATGCTGCCATTGTTGGGTTCATGGGTGGTGCTGCCATTACCATTGCTCTTCAACAGCTAAAGGGCTTGCTTGGAATAAATAAATTCACAAAAAAGACTGATCTTGTTTCTGTCATGCGTTCAGTTTTCCATTCAGCACATCATGGGGTGAGACCAACTTCTACGTCTATTCTGATTACTCAAACTCCACATTTTTTTTTTGGCCTTAAGTTTGATCATAACATCAAAAAGCATCCATTCTTCTTGCATATTTCAGTGGAACTGGCAGACTATACTCATAGGAGTATCATTCTTGATTTTCCTTTTGGTGGCAAAGTACATAGTAAGTTTTCTTTGCTTTGCTCTAACGGTAACCTTATTATTTTTTTCCCTTTCTTTTCTAGTGCTCATTATTGAAATTTTTTATAATTACCAGGGTAAAAGGAACAAGAAACTCTTTTGGGTGCCGGCCATTGCTCCTTTGATATCTGTCATCATCTCGACTTTCTGTGTCTACATAACTCATGCTGAGAAACAAGGTGTCAAAATTGTAAGTACTTTTCGCTATCACTTTTCATTCATAGTATCTCTGATATGGAATTATTTTTAGCTAACAAATTACGTTACATTTGGAAGGTAAACCACATTGAAAAAGGAATAAATCCATCATCGCTGAATGAAATTTACTTCACCGGAGATTACCTTGCCAAAGGCTTTAGGATTGGTGTTGTGGCGGGAATGATTGCACTAACCGTATGTTGAATTTTCACCCATTACTTTAACACTTACCAAAAAGTGTGAATCTATTTTGTTTATGTACATAGTGACAGATTTATGTGTCATTTTAGGAAGCCGTAGCAATTGGAAGAACGTTTGCAGCAATGAAAGATTATCAGCTTGATGGAAACAAAGAAATGGTAGCATTAGGAACTATGAATATTGTTGGTTCAATGACCTCTTGCTACGTTGCTACAGGTTGGACCCACTTTTCTTTTCTGGCTATTTACTTAAATGAGAGGTGAATCCCATTTACTGAAAATGTTAAAAGGGCATGCGTAATTTATGAATTCCGTTTGTGGATGAATTTCTGCAGGATCATTTTCTCGTTCTGCTGTTAACTTCATGGCTGGTTGTAATACAGCAGTCTCTAATATTGTGATGTCTATGGTTGTCTTATTAACTCTATATGTAATCACCCCACTATTTAAGTATACACCAAATGCCATTCTCGCTTCCATCATCATCTCAGCCGTGGTGGGACTCATCGATATCGATGCAGCCATTCTTATATGGAAGATCGATAAGCTTGATTTCATTGCTTGTATGGGAGCATTTTTTGGTGTGGTTTTTGCTTCTGTTGAAATTGGCCTCTTAATAGCGGTAAGAATTGCAGCTCATGTTGGTTTATGTATTTAAATTATACTTCCTCCGTCCCAAAACGATCTTCCCATTTGCCATTTCTTCTTGTCCTAAAAGTTCTTCCAATTTCTACAATTTGGGCTTAAAAGTGCATAAACAAAGTTTTTGGCTAGTGAAGCAAGTGTTCATATTCTTAAAAGAAATTTAGTACTAGTCAAATGGGAAGATCATTTTGGGACGGAGGGAGTATGCATATATTTTTGTTATTCTTTTTAATCAATATTGATCTGATAAAACCAGGTCGCAATATCTTTTGCCAAAATTCTCTTACAAGTGACAAGGCCTCGGACTGCACTACTTGGGAAGATCCCAAGGACTAGTGTTTACAGAAACACTCAGCAATATCCTGACGCAATTAAGGTTCCCGGAGTTTTGATTGTCAGAGTTGACTCTGCTATCTACTTCTCCAATTCCAACTATATCAAGGAGAGGTATAATAATCCGCCCTTCTTTTTTCTTTTTTCCACTTTTAGGTCATTAGCCCTTGTAGAGTTAATCGAAAGTACTGTCATTAATCAGCACAAGCTTACATTTTATGAAATATCAGAATTAACTTGAACTAAATCTTGAATTTATTCTGAAAGACATGAAAAAACTAGGATGTCGTGACTCATTTTATTAGGATAGATATTGAAGTATACTCCCAACGTCCCACCTCACTTGACACCCAAGAGGTGGGCACAATAACTAAGAAAAAAGAATAAAATAAGAAAAATGTGTGGTAGAAAATGAAGAGAGAGAATGAGTGGGGTAAATAGTAATGTTGGTTGAATAAATTGAGTGGTGGAAAATGAAAAGAGAGAATGAGTGGTGGGGTAGAGTGAATATAAAATTATAAAAAGTAAGTTACTTTGGGAAGTGTCAAGTGAGCTGGGATGGACCAAAATGGAAATAAGTGTCAAGTGAGCTGAGACGGAGGGAGTATATATCATACGCTTGCTTCATTATGATTTTGTTTTGCAGGATTTTGAGATGGTTAACTGAGGAGGAAGAAGCATTAAAAGAACACAAACAACCTAGCATCCAATATTTGATAGTTGAGATGTCACGTAAGCATCATTTCTTACTACGGAGTATATCATATTTTTTGTACTATTTTTTCCACTGTTATTCCAATTAGAAAGAATATAAATTTTAGTCAACTGGTACTTGTTATTGGATCCATTTTATATCGCAGATTCTATTTGTAATATTTTTCCACAATTATTCCATTTAGAAAGAATGTAATCTTGATTCAACTTCTTGTTATTGGATTTCATTTTTGCAGCTGTCACTGATATAGACACGAGTGGCATTCATGCTTTAGAAGAACTATATAGGAATCTCCAAAAGAGAGAGATTCAGGTTAGTATCATTTTTGTTTTTCTAAAACTAGCGTCAAGCATAATTAACATGTACCTTAGTTTTGTCCAAGAACATCTCGTCTAAGCTAATTCTGGGCAATCTGTGATTGATGTACCTAACTTGTACCTTGGTTATGTCATTGAACGACGACAGCTGGTTCTAGCAAATCCAGGACAAGCTGTGATTGATAAGCTTCACGCTTCAGACTTTGAAAACTTGATCGGAGAGGATAAAATCTTCCTAACAGTAGCAGATGCTGTTCTGACATGTGCCCCGAAGATGGAACAAGCTTAACTTTATCCTCCTTTTTTTTTTTTTTTAATCAGTTTTCAATTACAATGGGTACGGATATCGTGCTCTTGAAGAGCTGAAACAGACATTATTTTCCAGTTGTGTGTATAAGAAGAGAAAATTCAGTTGAAGAGAGGTGAAGAAGCTGTTCAAATTGTTGGGTGGCTATGGATACATTCTAGTATATTGTAAAAGTTACTATATATGAAAGCCCTTGCAATTTGGATAGTGATTTGTTGTTGATGTTGTTGTTGGTTTATTTTCTTGTTTACTTTTCTTTATTCTATCAGCTTTCTGTATTAATTTTCTTTTTTACAACCCCCTCCGCCCCATCTTAAAATGCAAAATTTGTCATTTTTGGTGTCCCACATAAAATTGCAAAAGCCCAAACTGGGATCTTTATTACTCTCTCCGTTCCAAAATAGTACATGTAGTTTAAGGGGTTGAAATTTGTCCCAAAATGTTTGTAGTTTTGCTTTTATCTAGACATCTTTGACATTGTTTGTCAAATATACCCTTATTTATGATGGTAGTTGTAATTGTAAAAACATTTAATTGTTTTGGTACTTGAAATATTTCAAGGGTAATTTAGTCCATTAGACATGCATTGATTGCTTTTCTTAATTTGTGTGAAAATCCAAGAACTACAGGTATTTTGAGACGGATAGAGTATTTTTTTAATCAATGTGATCCACTTGTCATATTCGCACCAACTCCGTTACTATTCCCTACCCCTCTATCCATACCCAAACATTTTAATATGCATCTTCTTAATTTTTGTACACGGCAATTTTCTTGTCATTTGAAACGGGTCGAAGGGAGTATTTATTTGCACAGAAAACAGTTTATAAGTAATTAACAAACATTAGAAAGTGAGAGTTAGAAGAAAGAAAGCTTGCAGCTAAATAATTCATGACATGCATAATCTAAGCCATACTCAACATTGGTGACCATTCAGTTTCTAAAGCTAAATTGTCCCGGCTATGAAATAACTAAATCAAGAGTAAATGCATTTTTTTCTTAAAATAAAAGACACTTTCATTCAAAACCGATAAACTGACTCTCTTATGACTCTTTAAAACACATATATACAATCTGACATGACCTACAAACTGTCAACTGATCTAAAAATACGAAATTGAAAACCATTCGCGTCACTTGGCCTACAAAATGTTATCAAACACCCAATTTCAAATAAAAGTATGACCATAAAGCAGATTGTGACGTTTATATAACTTCTAATCCAGACAATGTAAAACGAAAGCGATCCATTTGAGGTCCCCGTAAAACTGTTTCCTTCAATTTCATGAATGTTTGCATAGTGATCAAACTGTCAGAACCGGCCTGATGATGTTTTCCAACCACCCGATCAACGTTAAGAGCCTTTGCAATCTTTTCTAGACCACCATAGAGTTTCCAGCCCTTTGCTATACACTCCACATCATACACAGTCACTCCAAAATACAAACTCACAAGCTCCAAAAACTTGAAAATATCATCCGGCAAATCCTGTTGGATCAGAACTTTAATCAGATGGCCAAAATCGTAGGGACAATGAAAAGTAACCCAAGTCAGCTTCTTTACCGGAATGAATCCAAGAGGAGTCAAACACTCACCCATAAGTCTGGACTCTCCAAACAAGCGCGCAAATCTTCTCGAACTGATACCTTTTTCCTTATTCATGTTAAAATCAATTCCTTGATTTTTCAGAAGCTGAATGGAGCTTGCATTGGCGTTCTGATGATCTATGTCAATGTCAAAATCGCGGAAATTGAACTGCCATATGCATGATGAGGAGTTACCAAAATCTGGGAGGTTTCCATGAGAATCGGACAGAGTCAGTCCGAGTTGGATGAGCTTTGTTCTGTTGACGTTAATCTTCATGTAGTGGTAGGTTTCGAATGCGGCATAGATAGGGGAAACAGGAGGGTAGCGGTTGAGGCGGGGTTGGGGGACGGGAGTACCCGGGAAAGCCGTGTCCATTGAAACGAATGGGAAACGATCAACGAGTGAGTTGATGAAAAGAAATTGCTCATCTAAATTGTCTTCCCAAACGTCAATGACAGCGACCTTCTTCTTCTCGGCAGCCATAAAAGAACACGGATGGACTAAGCAAGGAGTAATAAAAAACAAGGATGGAATGGAATGAGCGGATAATGTTTGAGGAGGGTGACCGACGTTGGGATTGTTGTATTTATAATAATAAGAATTCCAACTAGAATAATCTAATCCTATTATTATTAAGATTTTGGAATTCCTAATCCTAGTTGGATTCAAGAAAAAAAGAGGGTAGGGTTTAATGGAACACTATGTAGTTAAGCGGCTTTCGGAATGAGAATTCCATATCCCGTCCGGCCAAGGTTTTGACGGTGAGCGTTGTCATCCGACTCATCCGTCCAGTTTGCTTTAAAAAAATAAAAAATGTCCGATTTAAAATTTTTACAAATGGGTAATTTGTGTAGGTGAAAATAGACAAAAACTTGTACGAGAAGACCGTGACCCGTCTCATCCGACTCATTTTTTTTTCTTTTTTTTTAGTTTTTATATTATTAATTTTTTTGGTTTGTCAAAAAGTAAAATCCGCCAAGGATTAAATCCGCTAAAGATTTACCCTTGCATGTCCCAAGCCAGGATAAAGGATGAGGGTTGCGGTAGGCATGTGACAGCCAGTGTAAAAACTTTGTCACATTTCTTATGACATGAATCCGAATATGAATATCTTTGGGGCGTTCCCTTCACAGCGACGCGCTACACTTCCTAGGCCTGTGTGTAGTGATAAGTATGCAAAGGTTGCTAGGTCGTCACCCGGAAGCGACGCGCCACCTCGGCGCCCGGGGGTGGTGTCAAATATGCAAGGGTTCCTACATTGCGGACGAGTGCGGGTAAAGAAGCTAGTCCATGGTGGGGGTAAGATTAGTGGGATGCGCTTTGGAACTTGGAACATAGGCTCTTTGACAGGGAGATCAGCAGAAGTGGTGGAAGTTATGAGGAGGAGGAAGATTCACATAATGTGTCTACAAGAAACTAAGTGGGTTGGAGAGAAAGCTAAAGAAATAGCACCTTGGGGTTTTAAGCTTTGGTATTCAGGAAAGGAGAAGGGTAGTAATGGAGTAGGTATCATTATTGACAAGGAGTATATCGATGATGTTGTGGATGTGTACATGAAGAGTGACCGGATTATTGGTATTAAACTTGTGGTTAGTATGGTGACCCGCATTTTCTCAATACCATAAATAATCAAAATATTACCTTTACATGTCCAAACTACTATACAAAGCCTCATCACAAAAATAAACACAAGTCCCACGTCCGGGTCACGAGACAAAGTCCTATTTCCATAAATAAATCCAATAGTACTATACAAAATCTCACTACAAAAATATACAAAAGCTCCGTAGAGCAACTACCCCAAAAGTAGACAACCTGTTCGAAGAATCTTAGCCGCATACGATCTCACAACGAACTATCACTTGCTTCCTGGGGGGGGGGGGGGTAAGGAAAAACAAGTTTGAAAGGAAAGGGGGTGAGAATAAATCTCAGTAAGCTACTAATGCAACTACATGGCATGGCAATATGCATAACAACATAAAAGCTAATAAACAAGTAGCACATAGTCACGCAGCGGAATTAAACACATTACAAAGGATACTGAGTCAAGGTTTTCCGTAAGGATATAATCTCTGAAGCTTCAATAAACCGCATCAAACCGCATCAACAACATTTTCAATAAATGAAGCAGGGGTTCCAGAACCAAACAACCAAAACAACAACGGGGAGAAAATGACACAAAGTCATTTCCCAAAAAGCCCAACCTATGGCCCAAAGGAAGTGGTTAAAAATGGGAAACCAATGGAGAAACCTTATAATGGACTTGACTCGGGTGCCATTATAACTTTCAACCATTGCCCGAAACACATATACCAGCTGGATTTTTTTAAACTATTGCACAAACGGTACATAATTCCACAAGAGGGAATCATACCAAACACATCAGAAAGGTGATAAAATTTCTCATGAAGAGTTCAACAACATTGTGCCATAAATAATCAAACAAAAGGATTTCAAAGTAGGAAATCCCACAAATACATCATAGGGATGAAACAACATCAAAATGAACATAAAGGTTACACAATCTCAACTTGATCACAAACGGACCATTTCAATACTTTCGTGCCCTAAAACACCTATCGGAGTGCCATAAGATAAAACCCGAAGCCTAGCCACGAGTTGAATATAATCAAGTCGAACAGAACTATTTTATATTTCTAGATAAATATACATCCAACAGAACCATTGCATAGTATTCGAAAAGATCTTTCCAACGATAGTTTACACGCCTAAAACGGAGTCCGGACGAAGAAGTTATGGCCTCCGGAAGATTGAACGTAAAACGGACAAATTGCAAAAGCAAAAGGGTGCGCGCGCCCCCTCCCAAAAGGGTGCGCAGGCCCCTTTGATCAGAAGGAAAAGTGACAAAAGGGGGTATAAGGGTGCGCACGCCCCCCTCCCAAAGGGTGCGTGCGCCCCCTTGCGCGATTCAGTCATTTTTTGCAGATTTCCTGGGTTTGTGAAAAAGGGTACCTACATCCTAAGCCTAAGGTACAAACATACCAAGCATCACCCAAAACCCAGCTGTAACAAGCTCACCCACACAACAACCTTTCTTTATCTTTCAACACAATACTACCAACTAGGTTCAAAAACATCAATTTTCTCAAATAACATCAAGAAGCAACAATCACCCAACAAGTACACCATGCAATATATATATGAACATTTTAAAATTAAAGAGGGGAATAGTAACTTACCTACTCCAAAGAAATTATCGATAAAACTATATTCTAATCGGATAGAAATGCTCTACTCAACACCCTGAACATTTTGGTATATTTAGATTTTAAAATGGAAGATAAATTGAAAAGAAAGAAATCAATTTGGGAGAACTCTTACCTTCTTCCATGGAGAGCAAAACCAATTTTTCTTTGGAAAGTAGTAAGAAGAAATGGTGAGTGGGTTGACTGGAAGAGAGGGGAGGGAGAAAATGATCAAGTAAAGCTTTTCTCAATTTTTCACTAGAACCCTTCTAATTGCACTACAAACTCTTAAACCCCCAAGCTCTAGTTTTCACCAAAATCCCTCAAGTTCTATCTTAGTAAATCGACTGCCTCACTTATTAATTTAATCAATTAAAACTAACACAAATAGTCAAATAAATAATGCAAATAAGAAATAATAAGCACATAAAGAACACCCACAAGTTAAATTTATTTTTAAAATTAGTGCCGGGTTTTGGGGTCGTTACAATCACTTCCCCTTAAAGAAAATTCGACCCGAATTTTGATACTTACCAAGATGATCAAACAACCATGGATATTTCCGCTCCATCTCCTCCCGAAGTTCCCAAGTTGATTCCTCCACTCTATGATTCCTCCACACTACTCGAACAAGTGGGATATTCTATTTCTCTCTTTTGAACTTTAGTGTCAATCACCCGATACAACCAGGAATCCTAATTCTTTCCGTTAAACCATTTTGAGGACTGCTAAGGTAATTCCTTTTAGACATAAAATCTCTCACTCATACTTAAGATCTCTATTTTACGAACACGAAGTCCGGATATGTCACCAATTTACACATTCTAAACCTCAATAAAGTAACCTTAAATAATACTCACAACATGATAATTTTCCATACTTGACCTTCTGCAATTACTAGCTCAACTACTAATTAAAATTCGTACCCAGAATCAAAGAATCCAAATTGTTCCTAAGACATAATTCTCGAGGTATCACAAACTTGTATTATTCATAACCTGAATTGCATTGCAAATACTTCCACTAGTAAGCCGTACACTTAGTCTTTGCTTCCCAGAAATCTAAACAATAACATTACTTAAGCGTAAACATGACAAGCTAAATCAACTCCTTAAACTGTGAAAAGCTAAAGAAATTCTTCTTCCAAAATTTTCATTGAAGTGACTATCTCCAAGGATTTCAAGTATAATGTCCTTTCTTTAGTTAACACCTTAAACCAATGGTACAGTGTAAGCCCAAAATTCTAATACAAAATATCCACCTAAATCCATCCATATTATAATATAATCATTGCACTATTCCAACCTTTGAAACCAAAACAATTCCATATACTCTATTAATCCATTAAAGAAACAAAACAATCTAAATTTTACCTTCAAAAGATTTCCTCTAAATTTCAATTTAGGTTAACAACCCTTGCTTACATACTCAAAAGAAATTAACAATTTTAATCTTCAATGGTCAATCCAAACTTAGTCTTTGACATTTATATTTACTATCCCAGTAGTACCTTTGCCCTTTAATATTACTAACATAATGATCCAATAGCAAAACATCAAATATCAATTAACCCAAAACAACATAGTATTTCTTAATTGACCCAACTATATATACTCAACTTATTTACCACTCTTCAACCCAAGTATGCCCTTAATATCTTTCGGTTTATTAAATGTGCTTAGTCTGCTAAACTTAACGCGTCTACCATCCTTAAATGCTTATTACTTTTCCCAATATGCTCATATTGCTATAACTCAACTTCATTCATGTACTAAAATGATCACATGATGATAACTAGCACAAAACAAAATTTTCTCGATCCAATGGATTTCATCCTCTAGAATCCAAAGTATGACTCCCAATTTAATAAATTTAATCCTTCAAGATAAACTTACTTATCAATAACTAGAGGTCTACGATGCATCCGGTGCTCACTCCATAAACAATTACTTAAGGATAAGCCATTTAACCAGTTTATCAATAACTACTATCAAATTAAACCAATACTTCGAAGATAAAATAATCATTCCATCAAAATTTCAAAACAGACCCTTTTCATTTAATGCGATAACCCATCTTGAGTCAAAAACCCTTAGTCATAAACCTATGAACCAATAATTCTGCCAGTGATACATAAGAGGAATTTCAAATCGGTAAATGAGGCTCTCTATCCCTAAACCCAAGATTTCAATCGCCACAAACCATAACTTGAACTCAAAACGCCTTAAAACTCAATGCTAGCTTCCAATGTATAACATATCCTAAATGCTTAATATTACCCAATCAATTTTTATATTTCTTCATGTCAAACAAAACTGATGCACTCCACGAAGATATCCTAAACGTGATAAATTTCTCATCAAGTAATTTCTCAAGTTGAACTTTCAACTCTCTTAACTCAGCCGATGACGTAAGGATATTGATCTAGATACCAACACTGTATCATTGCGCCATAACCCCTCAATCTAACCCAATTTTCTCCTTAAGTACTATATACTATTCAGTAGAAAACATATCTAAGATCTCACAAAGAATGAATACGTCCTCCAGTTTTTGGTGTAGACATCCCAATACCAATCACGTAAACTAACCACTAAACACTACTTTGTGATAATAGTTTCCATACTTTTAATGCAGAACATAAATATCATATATAAATCTATTATGCTCCTATACAAGATCAAGCATACGAACATAGAATTATGCACCACCATAGTGGTGAGCAGAAAATACATAACACATATAAACCCGACCATACTACATATCAAATCAAAGTCCCGTATAGGTGATATGACTACATCAACGCATAACTTCTAGGGTGTTACCGCCCACAACTCTATCGAGTTTCTTATAACTACCTTTAGCAATCCCGCAGTCTCTTAGTAATGAATACACCTCCACGAAGACCAAAGAATAAAGGCAAACATGCCTATATAGCACGACACAACAAATTAGACATGCTTAAGTATTTAAAGGACTTGCACTCTCTATTCTTAAACCATCTAACCCCAATTGGACTAACCTAACAACTCTAGTACTATGCCTAGTCGAACAACATGTAGAGAAACACTCGACGTCAATGTCACACTCATAAATCAACCCACTAAAGTCAAAGACCCAATCCAGGCCTAGAGACAGTCCATGAAATTATAATTATGGGTATACCACAAGTACTCACATCCCAAAATCGAATACCAATCAATCATACTATACAACTCGGTGCACTACTTATGTCCAAGTCTAGTGGTCAACCATATCCTACATTCTTAGTCTCAACGGTTCTAGCTCAAAAGAACTAAAATCGAGTCACCAATATTCATAAAAACCGGAGCTCTACCAAGAAATTCCATAATGAGCTCGTACACAACTCCCAGTTACAATTATTGTGCTGCTTAATACTTTCTCTACTATCATTCCCCTTAACATCATTCCATATTCTATATGTAAATTCCACTATTTTCAGTACCTGTCGCCGTCTCTCGTCCCATCCCGAGAACGACCAACCCGAAATATTTCTTACTCTAAAGACCCTAAATAATCATCATTCTTCTTGCAATCCCCACTGGCCCAATACAACCATTTCTTATAAATGTTCCAAAAATGAAATATCACTACTTAAAATCCTAAAAAATTTCCCCTTAGAAGGAACTCATCCTCGAATTCTATCTTAATTCCATCTCACAAATCCGTTAGGCTTATATTCCACAAATTCTCAACACCAAATGCAACTAGTTGTCCTCAAAGAAAGCTTAGTTTTCCTAATCGCGCTCAATCGTAATATATGAGAATCCAACCTATTCAATATCAGCGTTCTATCCCTTTCAAGATCTACAAACCATAGCTCTGATACCAACTGTGGTGACCCGCATTTTCTCAATACCATAAATAATCAAATATTACCTTTACATGTCCAAACTACTATACAAAGCCTCATCACAAAAATAAACACAAGTCCCACGTCCGGGTCACGAGACAAATTCCTATTTCTATAAATAAATCCAATAGTACTATACAAAATCTCACTACAAAATATACAAAAGCTCCGTAGAGCAACTACTGTAACGCCCATCCTTATTATCGTTAAATATTTGACATATTTTGTTAAATACTTGAACTTGCATATTATGTGTTAGTTTTTACTTGTGTTAATTTATTAACTGCTTTAAATAGTTAAGGTGGTTAATGTCTAGTTTTGACTTTTGGGTCATTTGTGAAAATTTGACTTAGGGTCTTTTTGTAAAAGTGAAACTTGAGGGGCCTAAGTGCAATTCCTGGAAAGTTGATAGATAACCTTGTTTGGCCTTCTTCTCTGGGTGTCATTTCTTCCAAATTCTTTACGCTCACCTTCCTCTGTTCTGAAAAGCTAGGGTTAGAAGTTTCCCTATTCCCGACTCCTCGAGTTTAATTATCCCTCCGTTCTTGATTCCGATCCCGGATTAATATTCGTGGCGTTGAATAGAGCGTTCCAGGCCGAACAAAATAGTTTTGGTCAACTTGAATTTTGACTAGGTAAGTTATTAGCTCCCCTTGCTTGTAATAACATGCATAAATGTTATTCTCAAACTTGTGATTGTTAATTTTGTGTTTGGGGTGATTTTTTGGTACCTTGTAAATTTGGGACAAAGGGAGTAAAATTCCCCTGTGTTAAACTAAGGAAAGGAAATGAAGAATGGTTTTAAGCTTGTTTATTATTTGGGGTATGTTGAATTGTTAGTAATGTTACTCCTACGCTTGGACGGAGAATTGTTAAGTTTGAACTCAGGGGAATCTACCAAATTGTACCGAGCACGGTCTGTGCCTTTATTTGGCACGGTCGTGCCAAATATCACCTTTAGGCAAATTTTCTCGACAGTGTTAGCACGGTCGTGTGCCTTTTATTGGCACGGTCGTGCCGAAAATGAGTTTTGTGTGAAAAATCCCTCGGCAGTGTTAGCACGGTCGTGCGCCTTTATGGGCACGGTCGTGCCGAAAATGAAGTTTGTGTAAAAACCTCTCGACCTTGATAGCACGGTCGTGCCACTTTTGCACGCACGGTCGTGCCAAGTGGAAATTCCTGATTTTTCCTTCTTGAATTGTTTCCTTCATAACTTTCTATAGGAAAGTCGAATCAAGATCCGAAAGAAGCTGAATACCTGACTCAGAGGATATTCAAAGACTAATTAATGAGGTTTTAAGTGATTCTATAGAGCACTTAGATAGTGTTTTAGACATTGAACATAAGTATAAGAGTAGTATCTCTTCTTTATGTCTTGAAAGTGCTATGACAAGCACTAATGTGTTATACTTGTTGTGAATCCAATGATTGTGCACCTTAGGGCATTAGCACAAGGTCTTAGACTTGAACATCCTAAGAATAGGAGTTGGATTTGTAAGAGTAAATGTATAACTCTTATACTTGTTTGAATGTCCATAAGATTGGAAGTTATAACTGAAGTGAAGACATTAAAAGCTTTTACATGACTTGAACATCCATAGAAATGGATTAAGACTTGAATATAAGATAATAAAATCTTGTACTTGGCTTGATACCAATACATATGTATGGTATTGAACTAGAAAGTGCTATGAACAAGCACTAACTTGTATGAAACATGTTCTTGTTGTGTATGTGCAAACATTGCATATAGTTGCTTGATAACAAGGTGACTTCTTGAGTACTTGAAGTGACACGCCCCCAGGTACCGGGATCCCTA
>JAOWBW010001338.1:66495-339068 GCA_026119855.1 Campanula takesimana
TTTTCAATTTGACTTGCAAACTTTGGAAACATCAAATGTGGTTTTGCGTACTTTCATTTTCAAAATTTTGAGACGACTTTTTAACACCCGTTAAAAACATAACGAGACACTCCATATAAGGGTTAAAATTTAAGGAATAAAACTTAAAGTGCTAAAATAAAAAAGACCATCTAAAACCGCCATGGCTGCAACCCACCGCCGTTGCTTCACCAAAGCCCTCCGGTGGTTGCCCAGCCAAGATACAGAATAAACTCGCTTCACCCGATCCAACTCAGAACCTTATTATCATCATAGACTCAGTAATTAGGGACTAAAATCCGCCATGGCTGCAAACCACTAACTAATTGTGAAAAAAAAAAAAGAAAGAAAAAAAAGCAAGGCTCAGATCTGTAAAAATTATGACGATAGGATAAAATCCGCCATGGTGCTGCAACCTCGGTTGCAATTTTGCCGTCCGAATTTGCCCAGCCAAGATACAGAATAATCTCACTCGCCTCATTCAACTCAGATGATTTTATTTCAATCATCACAGCGTGCATTTACGGGTATAGTCAATAATTTAGCAGGTGCAAATAGCAATTCTCTTAGTACGAATCGGAAACTAGAAACTGGAGTATGAGTCGGAGAGGAGTAGAGTAGCGGCATCGTCCATTTACGGACGGGAAGGGCTGTTGATTTTTGATGGGTAAAATCGGAGAAAGATGAACGGAGGGGGAAACCACTCTTTGAAACGAAACTGAAATCAGTGTGTGTGTGTGTGTGTGAGAGAGAGAGAGAGAAAGGTTGTAATGGGGAAGAAGAACGGACTAGAGAGAGAGAGAGAGGTTTAGATGGTCTTTTTATTTTAGCACTTTAAGTTTTATTCTTTACACTTTTAACCCTTATGTGGAGTGTCTCGTTAGTTTTTAACGGGTGTTAAAAAAAGTCGTCTCAAAATTTGAAAATGAAAAGCAAAAAAGTACGAAAACATTTTGATGGTTTCCAAAAGTTTGCAACTAATAAATGACAAAATAAATGAAAGTACGCACGGTAAGTTTTGCAATAACTGTTTTTTTGCGGGGTGTCACTCTTCATTCGCTTTGGCTGTGCTTGTGCTACTTACTAAGCTACCCTTCGCACTCTGCAGTCTGCACTTCCCCCACCCCATCCCAGAAAAAGTGAAGAAGGAGATTGAAGCAGAAATTGAAAGAAAGGAAGGGAAACAAACATGAAGGGCGGCAAAAGCATGAACCCTACCGACGCCCATCGCAAAGATAGAGGGAACTCAAATGGGGATTCGAATTTTTCTTCTTATTTATTTTTATTAAAATATTCTTGAATGTGTTTATTCTCAAGTATTAATTGCCCTAGTGCCCAATCACATAGGGCTTTGAATTGACCTCTATTTATCGTCTACCTTGATTCATGGATAATGTAGGTTAATTGAAATAAAATAGCTATAATTTGCACTTTTTATGTAATCAGAGAACTTACGATGATATTAAATTAAATTTATAAATTGAATCCCATTTGAATTGATAGCTTCAAATCCTTACTGTTAAGGTCTAACAGATCTAAGTTGTCGCGAACTTGTGCGAAATTTCTCACTCCCTACGATATTACTGGTCCTATGCGTTTTAACTTTCGTTTTACTACTAGTACTATTTATCTTTTTATGGCATCATTAGCCTTCTTTTCTTTTCTTTTTTTTTTTCTGTCAAAATTTGTCACTTTGCTTAACTCAGTTTTTTGCCAGTTGTCAGAACAAGAAGGAAAGGAAGAAAGTTAGGGAGGGGGGAGTTTAAAGAAGGATCCTGAGACACTTAAGGATCAGATTGACAAGTTGGATTGGACCATGCAGATATACCCTTTGTGCATCTTATTATTCTCAAGTAAAATGATACATCCTCACATCTACTTATATTGTGCTACTATACAAATACAACTGTCAAATCATGGCCAGCTGTACTTTAAAACACCTTTATGCTTCTATCGATTAGTTTTGTGGATGTAGACTACGTTGTTTGCAGTTTTCAGGGTAAGTAATATACTCCCTCCATCCCAAAACAAAGTACTCATTTGCTTTTAGGAACGGAAATTAAGGAAATATGTTGGAAAAGTAGGTGTTGTGAGTGGGAAAGAGAGACAAAGAAGGGGAGGGAATAGTAAGTGGATAGTGTTGTGAATGGGAAGTAGAGAGTAAAGTGGAGTATATATTTTCCTTTTTTGGAGAAAAAGGTACTTTCCGATGGGACACCAAAATGGCAAAATGGGCACTTTGTTTTGGGACGGAGGGAGTATAGATTTTGATGCTCTTGTTTTTTTTCGACGATCAATGCACAGGCAAATGGTGATGTGGACAAAGCAAGAAAACACAAGAAGAGGCAATTGGAGGATACATTGAAATGTTATCAAATCAAGAAAAAGGAAGGTGATATGAGAACATTCATACAACTTGTAATTGACGAGGGCTCATATCTTCTATACATGTATGAAAGGAATAGGACATTTCATGTTTCCAAATGTGACTTGTAGTATAGTCTTAGTATTCATTGACCTTAGCAAGAAAAGCCACTTGGCTTCCTTAAAAGCTAGATGGTAGGTTGGTTCACTACCACTTATCCCTACCCAGTATTTTGCTCCATGGGGACTGCTCTTGCAAGGTATTTGTTGTTTCTCTGTCTTCCTAATTGGCATGTCCCATTTGTCTTTATTTCTCTTTCCATTACCCATTGCTATCTTTGTAACTTCATCTAGGAAAAAGCTTTGAGGTGCACCATGTCCTGACAAAAGCCATGAGATATATGAAACTTGACTTCGTAATCTCAAGCAAGATCATGATTCTACGATTAGTGAAGAGAGCTCATGTCCCTTATCAGATGGTGCTGCTCACATGTCATTCATTAGTTAGTGATAAATAATGAAGTAAGAGGTGTCTTAGAATTGATTCCAGACACTTCGCTCTAAAAAAGGTTGAGGACTAAAGGTGTTGTTTCTCTTTATATGTTTGTAATTTTGTTGAGAGTCATTTTTTTTTTTGAAATGTTGATGGAAGGTTTTGAATATTTTAGATTTGTTTCTGTCTCTTTTCTGTTGTGGGGCGTTGATGGCAAACTTGTCTTGCTATTATCTAATTTTTCTTGATGGTGGAGTTGATTTGGTTTTAATGTACATCAATGATCAACCATGATGTTACGGTCTATTTTACCTTCATGGGCAGGATTAATATGAAGCTAAAATGAAGGAGAAGGGCGAAGCACCAGTAGTAATGTTCAGTTGAAAGTTGTCTCTCTTGGGTAAGGTATAAACATATACTTCGTATATAAGTTTTATTTTTACTAAGCAAACTGGGGTTGTATTTTTTTCCTTACACCCTTTCTTTGATGATGACATATGAGGATTCATGTTAGCCGACCCCAAATTATTTGGGACTAAGGCTTTGTTGTTGTGTTGTTGCTTATATCTGTGAATCTAATTAGCAACGTGTTGCAGATTATGTGTACTATCATCCAACATTGAATCCCACTGGTGCGCCTCCACCAGGAAAGCCTCCAATGTTCAAGTCATCAATAGGTTAGTTTAGTTTGTATCTCTTCCTTCACTAAATAGATTCATGTCGTTTCTGAGTTTGGTTTTGTTGCTTTGAGTTGCAGGACCAAGAATTACCTTATCAGAAGCTTCATCTAGGGGCTGCTTCTTCATCAGTAGCAGAATCTGAGGATATCGCTTTATCAACTCCTCCCCCACCTCCCCCTCTGCCTCAAAGTGGTGTGAGGATTCTAAGATACTGTTATACCTGCATATTTGCCTTTACCACCTCCGCCCCAATGCCTTAAAGCCTATTATGGCGGATATAGGTACTTTGCTGCCTCCACCACCTTTGCCACCTACACCTCCTCCCCTCCCACCTAAAGAAGAAATCGCCGCTCGCCCCTCAATCCTCCACCCCCACCTCCTCCTCGCACTAGTGGAACCGGAAGGGATAAAAGTCTACCTATAAAATCAGATGATCCAGCATTAAGAGAAACCAATTCAGGCACTTGTTATTTCACTTTTTGTTATCCCTTCAAGGATATGCTTCTTTGACAAGAATAAGAATGTCATAACCATTCCACTAATTAACTCTCTTTTTATCTCTCAGGCATATATCAAGCTTACTCCACGTCACCACCACCGCCACAGCCGCCAGGGTTACCACCAAAGTTGGCCAGTAATCGGTCTGAAGTAGCTACATCCGAGTCTGAACGCAATGATGCCTTAGATAATAAGGAATTTACAAAAATGGTCCCACCTCCTCCACCACCTTTGGACTTCCTTCGATGATGAGGCCACCGCTTCCGCCCCCCTCCCTTTCTCCATGATGATAATGGTGCCAGACCGAGTGTCCCTCAAAAACCCTCACATTTCAAATCAGCTGCATCTACAGTTGTTAACAGGCCTTAGTTCAACATACTCCACAGCTTACATCTACGGTGAGTTTCTGTAACTGTATCAGTGTTCACTTAGATTACAAGATAATATTGAAATATTCTGGGAGGCTTTGACCAATAAGTCCTTCAGCCAAATAAATACTGACTGATATTTACAAAACCCCCCAATAAGTCCCTGAAATTTTACATGACCAGATTGCCCCCACCCCCTCCCTCACACGTTTTCTTCCAGCACACGTTTTTTTTTTTTTTTTTTGAACGCACTACAGTGCTACACTTTTCCTCTCCCACTCTTCCTCCTACTTTTTCTCTCTTCTTTTTTTTTTCCCCTCAAAAATTTAAAACGTAATATCTCAAAATCTAGAAATTGAAAAAAATAATCCGAGACCACCGTTTAAATCGTGTCGTCGAATCGAATCAAACAAGTACACTCAACACATAATTCAAATTTTAGAAATAAAAATCTCATTTTTCACTAGTAAAAATTTGAGAAAAATCATTTTTCATTTCTCAATTAATTTCACAATTTTAGAAAATAAAATTTCATTTTTCACTTGTAAAATTATTTTTCAACTGATTTCTCAGTTGTATGATTTCTCAATTATGTGATTTCACAGTTGTGTCATTTTTCATTTTAAAAAACTGATAAATTCATCTCTCAATTTTTCACAATCATTATAATAACTGAGACATGCATTTCACAGTTGTTCACACATGAATTTGAATATAATAACTGAGATATTCATTAACAGTTGTTCATAATTGAGTAAAAACTGATAAAATCATCTCTCATTTTTCACAATTGATGACTCAATTTATCGGTCATTTATATAATAACTGAGAAATTCATTCTCAGTTATTCACATATGAATCTGAGTACAAGAACTAGTACATTCATTTCTCAGTTATTAAGTTTTCTTTGTTGTTAATATGATAATAAATGAGATATTCATTTCATTTTATTAATTTTTCTCTGTTGTTAATATGATAATAAATGAGATATTCATTTCTCATTTATTCACACACGAGTTTAATATAAGAACTGGTAAATTTATTTCTCAGTTGTTAATACATGAGTTGAGTGTAATAACTAATAAATTCATCGCACAGTTTTTACAAAGGATACTCATTTTCAGAACTATGTGTTGTCAAATGCTCTTTAAACAATTATGAAATAAATTTATCTCATTTTTTAATTAAAAATGAGTAACATGTAAGAAGCTTGGCATAGTGGTTAGGAGTCTTAGCCAAGACTAAGAGGTCTTGGGTTCAAATCCCCCAAGAGCAAATAATTTTTATTTAAAATACTTGGGGTTGGAGATGGTTGTGGCGGCAGTGGGTGAGGTCCGGCGGCAGGGGTCGGAGGTCCGGCGAGACGGCGGCGGCGGTGGCCGGCAGCGGTCACCGGCGGCAGAGGTGGTAGGCGGCGATCAGCGGCGGCTCGCCGGTGGTGGTGGCGGCGGTCGGTGGCGGATGGTGGTGGTGGTGGGTCGGCGGCGGGCGGTGGTTATCATATGTAAAGGTGGCAGTCAAAATGGTCAAAGGTTAGAGGTGTTGGATGATTTAATTTGGGCTGGGGGTAATTTTGCCATTTAAAAGGTACGAGGGATTTATTGGTAAAATTGATTTGAAACTAAGGACTCTAAGGTAGAATTTAAAATGTTGTGTTTATTGGTAAATACCACATTCCCCCATGGAGTTATGGTAAAAATCCCATATTCTGGTCAAACATTCATTTGTAGCTAAATGTTATCTCAAGTCTAACAAGCTAGCCCTGCTTCAAGGATGCATAGCTTTCTACTTTTATGTATTATGGTATCTCATAGTGCTATTGATATCTGCATCATTGTTTAGTTGTCTCTCTCCATATTATAGTCATTTATAGCAAACCATCTTTTACTACAATGCTAAAGGCATAGTATTTCTTTAATGTCTTTATTTCAAAAGCTTTTTTTTTGGAGCTCGCAATTTCATTAAATGCAGCTTCATTTTAATCAGATTGATTCCCATACCTGATTCTTGAAATCTTGTATCTGAATCATGTTTAGTTCTCACTATGCATTTCGAACAGTGAGGCTTTAATACTTGGTTGTGAGAGAGAACACCATGCCATGCTGCATATTTGCATGAATCTAATCTCTTTTACGAGCACCCACCCGTCTAATTTATTTATTAGTAAATACATTATTTATTCAGTTTTAAGCACATTTATGCCATAGTTAGGAACTCAATTCCAAGCATGGAAATGTAATCCGAACAAGATTAGGAATTTCATGGTTCCTCCATTCCAATTCCAAGGCTTGGAATTGAGTTGCCAAGTGTAGCCTAAAATCTTTCATTATGTGAGTCTTGTACTGGTTTATGGCGTAGGAAGCCGCAGAAATTTTACTCGTTCTTTTACTCAAACTAATGAAAATCAAAGAAGCGCAGAACTTACCTTCACGCTTGCTACGTTTTAGTCCCTCTTATTGTTTTGGGGTTGTTGGTGGTAGGGTATGTGTGTAGGGATGGCAATTTGCCCGAACCCGATCAGAACCCGAAGGTGATCCGCCCCGAAAAAGTAGGGTTCGGGTTGCAATTTTCATGACCCGAGCGGGTTAGGGTCGGGTTCGGGTTTTGATGTTGACCCGTGACGACCCGACCCGACCCGCACCTCCATGTAAAAAGTCAACATATGCTAGGTAATCATATTATAAGTGTTGTTAAATTTATTTTTATAGTTGTTTGTGAGTGAGGTTTGATGAGTTAAGACTAATTTGTATAACTCATTCAAATTAAGCTTAAACGTAAATTAGGCAAAATCAAATATGGGATGGGAAAATTAGATTTTATGCCACTCGGGTCGGGTTCGGTTTCATTAACTTCGGGCGGGTTCGGGTTTGGGTCACTCTGTTTGAGACTAGGCTCGGTTCGGTGTTTTGGGGAAACCCGCCCCGAACCCGCCCCGTTGCCATCCCTATATGTGTGTGGTCTTAATGTATTGTCAGAAGGCTTATTGGTACATGGCATCTTGAACCTTCCATCAGTCTACTTTTGCATCTCTAACCTACTTTGTTCCTGGATCTACAGGTCCCTGCATCAGTGCGTGTGCAAAGAGAGTCTGCTGCTCTGAGGGGGGGGGGGGGAAATCAAAGCCGTCAGTTTGATCTGTGGCAGCAGCCCCTCGGCCAATTGCAACTTCAGTTGTTGTGAAACAAAAGTCTATTAGCTCTTCATCAGCAGGAAAGCCACATTGTATAGATGATTCATACACGGCCTTCATGGAGTACATGAAGGCACTTGTTCCGGGAAAATATAGAAATATACCCCTGTACTTAGGTAAAGGGTGCATATATGCCTTATGCAAGTTAATTGCCATATTAGTCCCCGTACTCAAGAAAAATGTGTGGATATTAGGACTCCGTCAATTTTCCATCCAAATTCTAACGGAATGACTGACTAGACATCCTAGTTGGCGTGGGAAATTTATTATGTGGAAAAAAAATTACCCAAGTGGAATTTGTTGAGTGTGATGCACTCAAAAATACATCGTTTTGATGTTAAAATATATTTAAAAAATTAACATTTTCTTGACTATCTTCATCATCTTCTTCACATCACTTGCCACCGTTTTCTGCCATTATCCATCGCCACCACCACAACAAAATCAACACAGCAACGAAAATCACAACACAATTTGTTAAATACCAATACCTACTTTTCCAAAAATTGACTCACTGTTAGCAAAATTAGCGAGCTCCAACCTCTCTTTCGCCCAGACTTCGAGGTCCAAATGAAGAACATACTGCACATGGCTTGGGAGCGATCTAAACCCAGATTAGAACAAAAATTGCTGGGTCTGAATTCTAATTTTGAATCTAATGCTTGTACACAGTATGGTGGGCAAACCCAAAACACAAGTTAGGAAAGACAAATCAAAATTCGGATTTGGAGAATACTCAGTATTCGGTAAGCTTCGGTATGTGAAAAAGGGTTGGGGAAGGAGATGGGGTAGGGGTGGCGGGGGGATTCTAGGGAGTTTTAATTTCTTTTATTTTTTTCCTTTTTCCTTTCTATCTATGGATTGAGCAAGTAAGGGTAAAAAGTAACTGAACACTTAATGGTCATGTGCACTGCACATGGCTTGGGAAATATTAGGTATTTTAATTTATACAAGTGCCAAAACGACATCGTTTTGATCTGTTCATACTTAGAAAATTTATTTTGGACAATTTTTTTTTATCCACATAGGCAATTATAATTCCAACTCGGACGCCTAGTCAGCCATTCCGTTAAAATTTGGATGAAAAGATAACGGAGTCCTAATCTCCACACATTTTTCTTGAGTAAGGGGGCTAATATGGCAATAACTTGTATAAGGGCATATCTGCATCCTTTATCTAAGTACAAGGGTATATTTCTATATTTTCCCCACTTGTTCCTCTCCAGAGTTGAGATTCAAATTGTCCACGAGGCATGTGAGAGAGACATGAATGTTGAGGAGCTGTACAGGCTTTTCCGGGGATCGGTGTTAAGCATTCCCTTTTCATTAAGCACTAAGAATTACTATCTTAAATTTTCTGACATAAATGTAATCTCGAATTATCTTTCTCTATCCCATAGATTGTGCCACATAAGTGTTACTACTAGCACAAGAACGAGGAGCTACTCTGCACATTGAATTTTAAAGAATTCAATTACATTTCACATGCCCCTCCCTCTCTTCCTCATTCGTGTGGTGTGGGTGGGGAAAGTGGTGGGCTGTGCTCTGCTCTGCTCTGCAGACATCTGTTAAGGCTGAAATATGCCAGTCTACATGTTGCAAATTGCATCTCCTATCTGTGGAATTTTTAATCTAATAACAAGGATTTGCACTCAAGATTGTGTTGATAGCCAAACAGGTACGTAGTATAAATGCTATGAAATTCATGTTCATGTCTTGTGCAATTTTATTATTATTGCTACGCCCGGTAATGCATTTTTTTAAAATAAGATGTTATCCTAAATATATGTGCTCTTTTGACGCCCATTGAGGGAATACTGCACGTCTGGGGAATAAAATTCCTTGGCAAAGGTTGTCTATAAAACTATAAAGTCATCACAATGGGAAATCGCAAACTTGAGAATAGAAAATTGTTTTGTCCTTGCATTTAAAAATTGTGTGTCTTGCAATGTCTTGGCCATAGCAGGCACATACTTGCAATATTAACAAAGCCGTCTTTGGTTTCTCTGCCAAGTTATATTATTACTGGCCACTAGTTTTAAAAAATGTTCCTAGGATCAGAATTTGAGTGAAGTTTACTTGGTAATGCAGCTACTTCATTTAAATAGTTCCACCAGTACTTTTTTTTTGATCATCTCAATCGAATGTGTTTAAAAACAAAGTTGGCTGCTCGTAATCTTGATGCGAGCGAGCGATCAAATGAAACAGAGCTGAGGAATGAGCAAGCTGTCTTGGCACTGTCCGTGTCACAAAGCCGAACAGGGTTGTGGAGGATTGATCATTTGATGTTATGATTGGAGTTACGGAGATTCTGTTGCTGTTCTATCTCGTGTTGTTTCTACTCCATCTCATTCTTCAGCATATTCTCCGTGCCCTCCCTCAAGTCTCTCTCTCTCTCTCTCTGTAGTTGTTTGGTTTTGTGCCTTAGAGTTTCTATCGATTGCTTTCAAGAAAACTCCTGAAATATTGGTTTGCATTTGATGGAAACAGGATCACACACCAAGCTAGATGCGCCTCTGAAGTTCTGTAAACACGGGTGAGACTTCATGTTGCGACTCTGTTGAAGACTTGCAACTGCAGAAAGGTTTCAAGCAATGGACATCACGATCCTGACTGTGCTTCTATCATCAAATCAATCTTATGCTCCGTGAGCCTCTCAACTCCCCTAATCTTTCTCCTCCTTTTCCCTGATGTACCCCTTGTCAAGGATTAGAGAAAGAGATAGTCGGAGCCAATCATACATGGAGAGAGAGAATTGATATGAGAGACTCAAATAATATTGTATGAATGACTCAAGTATTATTGATACTAGCCATACATATTTATAGGAGTACAAAGAGAGTTCTAGAGTCCTAATCTAATTAGGAATACTAATACAATAAGGAAACTAATATTCTAAAATAATTTAACTTGGTGTACAAGATACAATCTCTATGTTTGGTAATTACAATATGTGCTAGGAATATATAATATTCCTTAATACCCCTCACCTTAATTAACCCTCCCCAACGTGGAGACGTTTAGGGAGTAGTACTGCATATTTTTAAATTTGTAGGTACAAGTAGTTTGGTACATACAGAAAATATTACAATTTAATAGAATAAATGGAACATTGTTGTTCATTCTCATTATATTCACACACTGGTTGAATTGCAGAGATGTGATCAATTTTCTGCTGACCTATCCAATTCGACTCGGGCGTAGAAATATTCCTGCTCTTTGTAACTCAATTGATGCAATGAATGGAGCTTCAACTGGTTTTTGCACCAAGGTGTGGGAGAAGTGTGCAAATATCTCCATCTCCAGCTCCCCTTTTATTCCATCCCTGATGGAGAAAATCTCCCTCTAATTAAATTAACCTAGCAAGTGTACTAGTTACCGGTGTAGTAGTATGCACAAGCAAGGGTCGAATCCAAGAGGCTAGATTGAAAACAAGAATGTTTAAAAACAGAAAAGTAAATAGTGGGGTTTGGTTTTTTTTTTTAATTAATTTAACTACTAAAACAATAAATTAAATTAAACTAAGAAAATAAATAAAAGCAATATTAACGAATAGATTCACGAATTGGATTCACAAATACTTTCACTCTATGCTATGCTCCTAATGAAAAGATCAATTTCTTTCTTGGGTTCGTTCATAAAAGTAAGAATTGGGACGGTGAGGCGGCCGGATTGCAATCTATTTCTCTCTAACTAATCACACTTCGCAAATCAAGTCCATGTAATTATTTAAAGAGTTATTACGTTCTAAAGAACATATGAACCTACACCCACTTGATTTCTATCACGGCATCAAATAGATATATTAATCAAAATAGTGGTCAATGTATCAATGCCCGAGTCACTGTAACAATAGATACCAGAAATTCTAAAGCCAATTTATATCTTAACATATAATTGAAACTAAAGAATTTAGAATGAAGAATATTTTGATAAACAAGAAAGAATAGAAAGAATGTAAGAATTAAATCTATAGTATAGAGATCAAGTATTGTTACTACCAATTCATGAATCTAAGAAATTAAACAATAATAAGAATAAAATCAAGAACAAGAAATAAATAAAGAACATCAAAACCTGAATTAATTGATGAATCCTTGTTACAACCTTGAATTCTTGAATAAAAGTATGTACAAAGTATCAATAATAAATTAGGCTAGAGTGTTATATTTATACAAGGGTTAAAGAGGTGTAAAAAATAGGAAAAAACCTAGGATTCTTTGTTGAAAAAGGAGAAATAAAGTGCTGATGGCCGGATTTCCCAAGGAGCCCCTGGTATTTTGAGTTTCCAGAAAAGCCCTCCAAAAATTCCCCAAAGGTCCTCCGAAATTCCAGAAAGGCCCCTGGAAATTTGGAAAATTCCTAAAAGCCCCTCAAAGTTGGATAATTCCAGAAAAGTCCTTAGAAAATTCCCTAAGGTCCCTGGGCGAGTGGGCGCTTGCTAGGGTGCAAGTGGGCGCCTACTTTGGTCAAAAACTGCTGTTTTTTTCTGTCCAAAGACCAAGTGGGCGCCTGGTATGGACCAGGCGGGCTTGGTGCTTCGCTGATTATCGCGCAATCTTCCGGAGGCCTAACTTCTTCATACGAACTCCGATTTGGACGTGTAAACTATCGTTGGAAAGCTCTTTTCAAGTACTATCCAATAGAATTGATTGATCAGAAGTCATCTATTTATCTTTATATTATGGTCCGTTCTTTATCCTTCCTTTTCGCACTTTAATGTACATGAATCCATGCATTCTTTTGCTCCTTCCCTATACTCATAAACACTCCAAAAACTATCAAAACACCCAAGGTTGAGCATCTAATAAGTCATAGAAGTATATGATTTGGATGGGTAAAAAACATATCCATCAAATACCCCCAAACTTATCTTTTGCTCGTCCTCGAGTAAAACAAAACAAATTTAAAAACTATAAAACTACAAAACTAAAAACAATAAAAAAAATATTTTTGGGATGTTTCTCTATACATATGGGAGTCGTTAGCCAAAAGTCTCAGGGTCCCTCACAGAAGTGCCATTAAATAGGTACCAGGAAAAAACCAAATTGCAACACATACACACTACTAACTCGTTTGATTTTCCACCGCAGCATGATAGGATGAGTGAAGTGGTGATCAATGCGACCAATAAGATTAGCTTATGGGATCACTTAAGTTAATGCTCTTATGCCACAAATGATGATGATGATACACCGTTAACCCAATCAAGGACACTCATAATCATGTATACACAGTTGTCAACCCGGTTACGATATTGAAAGAACGTATGGCATAGAGATTTAAGCACAACAAACGTGCGAGGCTAGGTTCACGGTTACGAATGAAGGTAAGGACATACGAAGTTAAGAAAGTGGACTAAGAAGTCTTCTACAATATGTATATCCTCACAATATGATAAACTCTCGCCACACCAAATTCCCACACTGTCTCACCCCCAAACTTGAACTTTATATAATTACATGGGGTGAGACGCAATTCCCTATTTTCTGCGGCATTTTCCAAATCATCACTTCAATACATTAAAGGGACAAGCTTTTCTCTCTTTTTTTTTTTTTATACTTACACAAGACAAATGTGTGCTTATTTAATCACTTTGCACACTCATCAATGATCACTTTTTTTTTCTTTTTTTTTTTTTTTTTTTGTACTGCCCTTTTCCTTTCATTACATACTCCATTTTCCATATCTTTGGCCATATACCAGAATTTCCAAATCATTCTCCCAATTTTCAACCATAAATTCCCATCATTCCCTAATCCACTTCCTCGTCAAGGTGGGTCTAACCTATTCTTAGTGCAAAAGGGTAGGAAATCGGGTATCAAAAGAAGGTGAACGGCGGTCTTTAATGTGCCATTCTTTCATTATTATTAGGCTCAAAAGGGTGTTCTAGCGATGATTTTATTTAAGTGACTAGATAGACAAAATAAGGCCAACAAAGGGTTGAGAAAGAAATGCCATAAATACCGAATACCTATTAACTGTTTTTGACAACCATGCAACGATGTTCTAGGGTCCCGAACATACACCAAGTGATCCCATAAATTATCTTAAGTTGATAACATGATCATGGAAAAAAAAAATGTAAGTGAGAGGTGGTGCAATCATGCCATTAGTAGTGTTAATGCAGTCCCAAACTCTAAGTTAAACAATGGCACCCGCAATGGCTAATAAAAACAAACCATCGGATCATCACCGACTATGGGCCAACATCCCAAAATATAAAGAGAACAAATGTTTAAAAAAAATTTCTATTTTTTTGGAGGGTGACAACTATATACACTCCCCTATAAACAACACAAACTCGGAGAGATGCTACCCCCAAACTCAAAACATGCTATGTCCTCATAGAATAAGGAACTAAAACATGCTTTGGGTTCAAAGGATGGCAAGACACAACAAAACAATAAAATGAAAGCAAAATAAATGTTACCTAGTTGGTTGCCTTCCAACAAGCGCATTTGGTTAAGGTCGTTAGCCCGACACCGTTGCCCGGTTTGGATTTCACCTTTCTTCCTTTGGCCCACTTTGCATTCTCGCGGGTCCTTATCTTCAGCTCGAGCCCCATGTACATTCCCCTTTTTATTTTATCATTTAGTACCACAGGGAATTGTTGGCATCTTCGCTTCTTGGGCTCTTCCACTTGTGGCCTCTCACCACTTTTTCCACTATTACAAGATGGAAGGGGTACCATAATGATGATCACGTTTTCATTGTGACCGCTACAAGTAGTCTCATTCGTATCATGAACCTCCTCACTATCCCTCTTCTTATCACCATATAAAGCAAACTCAAGCTCCTCAATGGCTATCTCATGCCATGTTTTCTCCACCGTTTTTGTTTCCTTCACATCCTCTGTACAACCACTCGCATCATCAAAAGAGGAACCATCTTTAGAGTCAACATTGGAGATTTCATAGACAAAATTCTCCTTTGCATCTTCCAAAGGTTTCTCTTCGAGTGACTGATCCGTAGCGGAAACATTAGAGATTTCATAGACAAAATTCTCTTCAGCGTCCTCCACAGTTTTCTCTCCATATTGTGGTGGTGTTTAAAATATGGCTCAAAAAATGAGTCATAGACACACTCTTCCCCATCAGCATTTAGATACCAAACCAGGTTGAAGGTTGCTCTTCCGCTTGCGTCTGTATAGGAGTAGTATCCGGCTCACGGTTCCTCAACATCTCTAACATTATGATCATGTGTTCCTCCATCCTTCCATAGTCTCCTTCAATGCTTGTTTTAGAGGTTGTGGAGGTATTGAGGCACAGTATGTTGGCTCTTGATTATTCCAAGTCATGTTTGAATGATTTTCCCAACCTTGACTATAAGAGTATGGGGAGGATCATATTGTGGTTGCCATGACTCGAAATAATTTCTTGTTTGAACCTGTGGATAATACTCAGAAAAATATGTCCCAAACGGACACTGATTAGTAGTATGAGAATAAAATCCACAATTCAGACATGACTCATACATGTTGTACTGGTTAGTTCTATGAGTCTTTGAGTATTACTAAAAAAAACTAACTAAAAAAAATTAAAAAAATAAGAAAAACAAAAGAAAACTATTTACACTACCTAAACAAACTTGTTAACCTAATCAAGTCCCCGGCAACGGCGCCAAAAACTTGATGGAGAAAAATCTCCCTCTAATTAAATTAACCTAGCAAGTGTACTAGTTACGGTGTGTAGTAGTATGCACAAGCAAGGGTCGAATCCACAGAGACTAGATTGGAAAAACAAGAATGTTTAAAAACAGAAAAGTAAATAGTGGGGTTTTGGTTTTTTTTTTATTAATTTAACTACTAAAACAAAAATAAAATTAAATTAAACTAAGAAAATAAATAAAAGCAATATTAACGAATAGATTCACGAATTGGATTCACAAATACTTTCACTCTATGCTATGCTCCTAATGAAAAGATCAATCTCTTTCTTGGGTTCGTTCACAAAAGTAAGAATTGGACGGTGAGGCGGCCGGATTGCAATCTATTTCTCTCTAACTAATCACACTTCGCAAATCAAGTCCATGTAATTATTTAAAGAGTTATTACGTTCTAAAGAACATATGAACCTACACCCACTTGATTTCTATCACGGCATCAAATAGATATATTAATCAAATAGTGGTCAATGTATCAATGCCCGAGTCACTGTAACAATAGATACCCAGAAATTCTAAAGCCAATTTATATCTTAACATATAATTGAAACTAAAGAATTTAGAATGAAGAATATTTTGATAAACAAGAATAAAGAAAGAATGTAAGAATTAAATCTATAGTATAGAGATCAAGTATTGTTACTACCAATTCATGAATCTAAGAAATTAACAACTAATAAGAATAAAATCAAGAACAAGAAATAAATTAAAGAACATCAAAACCTGAATTAATTGATGAATCCTTGTTACAACCTTGAATTCTTGAATAAAAGTATGTACAAAGTATCAATAATAAATTAGGCTAGAGTGTTATATTTATACAAGGGTTAAAGAGGTGTAAAAATAGGAAAAACCCTAGGATTCTTTGTTGAAAAAGGAGAAATAAAGTGCTGATGGCCGGATTTCCCAAGGAGCCCCTGGTATTTTTGAGTTTCCAGAAAAGCCCTCCAAAAATTCCCCAAAGGTCCTCCAGAAATTCCAGAAAGGCCCCTGGAAATTTGGAAATTCCTAAAAAGCCCCTCAAAGTTTGGATAATTCCAGAAAAGTCCTTAGAAAATTCCCCTAAGGTCCCTGGGCGAGTGGGCGCTTGCTAGGGTGCAAGTGGGCGCCTACTTTGGTCAAAAACTGCTGTTTTTTCTGTCCAAAGACCAAGTGGGCGCCTGGTATGGACCAGGCGGGCGCTTGGTGCTACTTTGATTATCGCGCAATCTTCCGGAGGCCATAACTTCTTCATACGAACTCCGATTTGGACGTGTAAACTATCGTTGGAAAGCTCTTTTCAAGTACTATCCAATAGAATTGATTGATCAGAAGTCACATCTATTTATCTTTATATTATGGTCCGTCTTTATCCTTCCTTTTCGCACTTTAATGTACATGAATCCATGCATTCTTTTGCTCCTTCCCTATACTCATAAACACTCCAAAAACTATCAAAACACCCAAGGTTGAGCATCTAATAAGTCATAGAAGTATATGATTTGGATGGGTAAAAAACATATCCATCAATCCCTAAAAAGCAAAACTAGCACATCAGTTGATCATTCGCCTTCAAAGCTGAAAGATCATTGGCAGTCAAACAGAAGTTTCTGTGAAACGTTTGGAAAATATTCACAATGTTTTAATGGCGAGATGGATTCATTTAGCATTTCCCAAAGCTTCTTCAAACTCCCCAACCGGTCTGTGCCTCGAGAAAATCAGCAATGGCTCTTACATTAATGTGGTTCCACATCCTGATGGTTCAAACCGTGTTTTCATGTCTAATCAACAAGGTCAGATATGGTTAGCGACCATTCCTGAGGTGGGGTCCACAAATGTTTTGGGGATAGACGAATCAATCCTGTTTGTGGATTTATCAGATCAAGTGTTGAATGGAGCTGAGTTTGGTGTTATGGGAATGGCATTTCATCCAAATTTTGCAATTAATGGCAGATTCTTTGTATCCTTCAACTGTGACAAGCTTCAACAGCCAGGATGTCAAGGAAGATGCTCATGCAATACTGATGTAAACTGTGATCCAGCCAAGCTTAAGACTGATAATGGAGTTGAGCCTTGTCAGTATCACAGTGCTATCGGCGAGTTTACTGCCAACTCTACTGCTTTCAAGAACTCGTTGGTAAAACTATACAATGGTTCATTTTCTTGATTTCACCGAATACTTTGTCTCAGAAACTGAATTAAAATTCTTACGTAGGGAGAAACTGCTAATCCGGTTGAAGTTAGGAGGATATTTACCATCTGGCTTCCATATAGAGGAGGCCATGCTGGGCAGATTCTTTTGGCCCAGCAGACGGGTATTTGTATTTTATGACAGGAGATGGTTCACGTAGAGATGATCCGTATAACTTTGCACAGGATAAGAAATCTTTGCTCGGTAAGATATTGAGGCTCGACATTGATTCGATACCAAGTGAAGTGTTCTTGAACTGTTCTTTGCCCATAGTTTTATGTGGGCCCGGCCCTTCCCTATTGTTCCCCATTCATAGTGAGTGTTCTTGTTGCATCAGGTTGCCCTTATATAGTTTTATGCTTTTTGGAAAGAAAAAAAAAGTAGCTCTAACATGGAGTTGTCCTGCTCTGTTTGCATTAACACTAGGTTTAGCAGAAGTGAAAAGGCAGGGAAGATGGGGCAACTATTCTATACCGAAAGACAATCCGTATACTACTGACAAGGAATTAGAGCCTGAGATTCGGGCATTGGGTCTTAGAAACCCGTGGCGTTGTAGTTTTGATTCAGAAAGGCCTTCTTACTTTCTGTGTGGAGATTGTGGCCAGGTATAGACATTGGCACCTACATTTGGTTCTTTTGAAAGCTGGTGTTCTTGCTTGTGTTCTTCTTATTAAGCAAATATTTTCTCTTTTCCCATTTTGTCCTTGCGTGAACAGGATCAATACGAAGAGATTGATTTGATCAAAAAGGGAGGAAACTATGGATGGCGTGTTTACGAGGGCTCCTATCCTTTTAATACATCCATTTCTCAAGGTAGTTATATTACCTCTCCAAGCTCCATAAACCCCATTTTCCCTGTGACCGGATACAACCACACAAACGCAGATCATAAAAATGGCGCGGCCTCAATAACTGGTGGCTATTTCTATCGTTCCACCACTGACCCATGCATGTATGGAAGGTTAGTCTAACATTGCTCTTGTTTACTCAGATCATTCTTTGATCATTAAAAAGAGCACTATGACATTATAATTATGCATTTCCAAGCGTTCGTTTCGTTGGATCTGGGGTATATTGCATTCCGCTTCGCAAGAATCATACCATCGGTCCCCTTTTCTTTTTTTTCTTTTTTTTTTGGATAGGTCATCCGTCCCCGATTAGTTTATGGTCTATTTTTGTTCTTGAAACCCATTATTTGTTCTTGAAACCCATTCTTTCTTAATGGTCTAATTTGTCTAGTCGCTAAACATTCTTTTTATTTGATTATCAGGTATTTATACACAGATTTGTATAGTTATGATATATGGGCAGCAACTGAAATCCCCGAAAACAGTGGGAACTTCATGAGTTGTAGTATTCCTTTTAGTTGTGCACACGATTCTCCGATTCAATGTAGTTTGAAGGCCGGAGGAGGAGGGAGCGGATCGCCTGCTTTGGGATACGTATTTTCGCTAGCAGAAGATAACAAGAAAGATGTTTACTTTGTGACAAGCAGTGGTGTGTATAGAGTTGCAAGGCCCAGCCGTTGCAATTACAAGTGTTCCAAGGAAACTGTTACAACTACCAAGGGGAATCGTTCTGATTCGTATACTGTCAGATCTGGAACTTTAAAGAAGAAAAATGAAGAGTTTTTAACATGTTTTGTTTATTTGATTTTGATGAATGTTGTAGGGTTCTTGTTCTAAATAAATGCAATCATAATGAGTAAATGCAGAGTAAAAGTATGCCTGTTTGTTTGAGAGTTCCTTCTGCATAACTTCAAGAAATAACACATAGTATCTTTGAAACTTTCCCATTTTCCAATATTCTTACCCTCATCTTCACTTTGAAGACTTTGACTACGTCTCTTTATGTCATTGTGTGTGTAAGCATGACTATTTTTTTGCTTTATATTGTCTTAATGAGCAGCATGTGATGACTACCCTACAACATTTCCATATTTGGGTAAAAGTCAGAAGTCACCTATAGGAAAATTAGTTTTCTTCTTTACGTATGATCCCTCCGTCCCAATTTAAACTTCAAAAAACTTTTGGGTTCAAGAATTAAGAAAAAGGTGATGTGGTGTGAGTGTAGATTGTTTGGTAATAAAGAGAAAGTGGGGTAGGATATAGTTAGTGGGTAATTGTTGTGAGTATGACATGTGGGGCCCACAAATAAAGAAGTATAAAAAACTTCCATTTTTAGGTTTTGAAGTTTAAAATGGGACACTCCAAATGAAATTTTTTGAAGTTCAAAATGGGGCGGAGGGAGTATATTTTTTTTTTGTAGTATTTTGCATTTTATGATTATATATCATCAAGGGTTGAATTATCTGTGTTTGTTTACATTTTCTTATTACTAGTAACAATTCTGCAATGAGCTTATCCTTTGTTAGATATTCTGAATATTTTTAATGTGTGAGGAGGGTAGTCATTATTGTGGGCTCAGCACACATAAAACCTAACAAGATCCATCCAGCATGGGGCTTCAGTTTTGTTAAAGATGAAACGGTTCTGTGTGTTTTTTTCTCCACCACCAACCACCCTCATAAATTGGCAGTTAACAACTTATGAAGCAAAGTCAACTTTGTAGAACTGCCTCATGATGCCAATGTCCCCGTTTGACAAAATAGATGTCAATTTCTCCAAATCTGTGAATGAAAACAACACTCAGAACCAACAAGAAAACAACTACTCCCTCCGTCCCAAAATGATCTTCCCATTTCACGATTCAAACTTTTTAAGAATATGAACACTTGCTTTACTAGTCATGTTTTGTTTATACACTTTTAAGCTCAAACTGTAGAAATGGGAATAACTTTTTGGGACAATGAGAAATGGCAAATGAAAAGATCATTTTGAGACGGAGGGAGTAGTTAGATATATTTTGCCAATCTTAAATTCTGCTGAATATTTGGGATATATCTGGCTATTTTAAAGTCTCATGAAGTAGATAATTCCAGAGATTTCATTCTGCCCAGCCCGGATTCTTGACTCTGTGTCATGGCTTTGTTCATCCTTGTTTTCTTGTGTTTGTTGCAGTTCCTCTGTCCTTTGAATTCACTACCCTTGTGTACTGATTCAAGTAGGCTTGTTTTTAATCGTATTGCTAGTGTTGTTCTTTGTCTGTCCTGAATTTTCTGAAATTTTAATGATCATTTCTATGTTGTTGTGATGCAGGGGGACCTTTTACACCTACGACTCCTCTGTCTTTCTGTCCTTACAATGGAACTTCATGTTGCGATTCTGCTGATGATTTCGGTCTTAGGAGACAATTTGAAGGAATGAACATTTCTGCTCCTGCATGTGCTACTCTTGTTAAGTCAATCCTTTGCTCGGTAAGGATCTCTCGTTTCGAATTTTGATTATTTCTTTACGCTGTTGTTAGTTTGCAGCCGACCAAAATTATTTTTCTTATTGTTTTCTACCATTTTCAGAGATGCGACCCATTTTCAGCGGATCTTTTTCAAGTCGAATCTGCTCCTAGACAAGTTCCATTGCTATGCAACTCCACAAATAGACAAGCCGGGAACAACTTTTGTGCACAAGTATGGGATACATGTCAAAATGTATCGGTAATCAATTCGCCCTTTACCGCTCCTTTACAAGGAACACGAGTCAACTCATCTACCACACTCGATGATTCTTGGCAGTCAAGAACTGATTTCTGTACTGCATTTGGTGGAGCTTCAGTCTGCTTTGATGGCAAACCTGTTGTACTTAATAATACCCAACCTTAAACTCCCCAACTGGTATGTGTCTTGAGAAAATAGGAAACGGTTCTTACCTTAATATGGTACCTGTTCCAGATGGTTCTAATCGTGCCTTCTTCTCGAACCAGCGTGGCCAAATTTGGCTGGCGACTATTCCCGAGCAGGGTCAAGGAGGCATGTTGGAGCTCGATGAATCCAGTCCATTTCTTGATATAACGGATCAAGTTCATTTCGACTCTGCATTTGGGTTGATGGGTATTGCGGTCCATCCAAACTTTGCGCAAAATGGCCGTTTCTTTGCTTCATTTAATTGTGATAAGTCCATGTGGCCTGGATGTGGAGGAAGATGTTCATGTAACTCTGATGTGAATTGTGATCCTTCAAAACTGGGTACCGATAATGGTGCAGATCCTTGTCAGTATCAGAGTGTTATAGCAGAGTACACTGTCAATGGTTCTTCACCTTCAGCTGGATCCAAGACTTCCCTGGTACTAACTATTCTTTATTTAATTATTTAGTACTCCCTCCGTCCCAAAATGATCTTCACATTTGACTATTCAAAATTTTAAGATATGAACACTTGCTTCACTAGCCATGTTGTGTTTATGCATATTTAAGCCCAAATTGTAGAAATGGGAAGAACTTTTTGGGACAGTGAAAAGTGGCAAATGCGAAGAGCATTTCGGGACAAAGGGAGTACTAAGGTTGCTTTTTATAGCATCAAGCACTTGATGCTTAATATTATGTAGGGTAATTTGAAGGTGGGATGCGTTTGATCACATTGAGCGCTAGTCGTTGAATGTTGTGTGAGGCTCTTATTCATTAAGTAAGGATTTTGATTTTCAATCATTAAGAGGATGTTGGACATCTTCATGTTGAATTAAATCACGTGTCCTACCTCCAAATTACCCTACATTGTATTAAGCATCAAGCATCAAGTGTTTGATGCTATCAAACGCAACCTAAGTCTTGGTAAGTGGTTTTATTAGAGTTTATAACTGATAAATTTTTCAGGTGGCAAGTGCTAGACCGGATGAAGTGAGACGGATATTTACAATGGGGCTTCCTTTTACTGGTCATCACGGGGGTCAGATTCTTTTTGGACCATCGGATGGGTATCTGTACTTCATGATGGGCGATGGTGGAAGTTCGGGTGATCCATACAATTTTGCACAGAACAAGAAGTCTTTACTTGGGAAAATAATGAGGTTTGATGTTGATAACATACCAAGTAAGTATTAGCATACGCTGTCTCGTTTTATGTTGTCTGTTCTTTTTGTTTATTAATAATGCTCGCTTGTCGTGCATTGCCAGGTGACGCAGAGGTTAGCAGGCTCGGTCTATGGGGGAACTACTCTGTTCCTAGAGACAATCCGTTTACTGAAGACAAAGATTTGCAACCTGAAATCTGGGCCGTCGGATTTAGAAACCCATGGCGCTGCAGCTTTGATTCTGCTAGGCCTTTGTATTTCATGTGTGCAGATGTCGGTCAGGTAATTCATTTTTTTCTCTCTAATACTCATTTCCTAAAATAAATGTCGCATTTTACTAGTCAATATTTTTAAGGAAGGTGATTTACTAGTTTGTACATTGCTTTAAAACTGGACCGAGTCCATTTCCATATTTAGAAACCTTTGTTATGTCGAATAGGATATATACGAAGAGGTTGATATAATCACCAAGGGTGGGAACTACGGATGGAGGGCATACGAGGGACCTTATCTCTTTCATCCAAAACAATCTCCGGGAGGAAACACATCCTTAAATTCCATAAGACCAATTCCCCCAGTAATGGGATATAACCACTCTGATATCAACACGATCGAAGGGTCTGCATCAATCACAGGCGGGTTCTTCTATCGCTCCACTACTGATCCATGCTTGTATGGAAGGTACATAAGTCATTCATTTGAATCATTTCCCATTAATATTCACTCTTAACAAAAAGACCAAAACTTTAATCTCTGGTTCTTTTTTTTTCCAGCTACTTGTATGGAGATCTATATGCAAGTGCGATTTGGACAGGGTTTGAGACGCCTGAAAATAGTGGGATTTTTAACGCGAGCAAGATTCCTTTCAGTTGTGCTAGTGATTCTCCTATAGAATGTGGTAGTGTGCCTGGAAGTGGGCGTCCTGCTCTGGGTTATGTTTTCTCGTTTGGGGAGGATAACGATAAAGATGTGTTTCTGCTAGCTAGCAGTGGTGTGTATAGAGTTGTTCGTCCTAGTCGGTGTAGATATACTTGTGCAAGAGAAAATGCCACAACCGGGTCGACCCCGGGTACGGGTCCCATGTCGCCTCGTCCTTCAAGTGCTATTGTGTTGAGAGGAAAATATAAGGATCTGGTGGTGATTCTACTGATTTCTCTTTTGCTAGGTATGTTCTAGTATTGATGTGCTAATACAGAGGAACATAACAGCTTGATCTGGTCGTGTGCATTAAATTGTTGCAGTTGTACTGTAAAATATCAGCATTTACTCTTACACTTTTTTTCATCCCGGCTTGATTATGAGATGTTGAGAACTGTACGATTTATTCTCGGATTTTTTTGGCGATTATTGTTGTATGATAATGTGAATAGTTTGTTACAGATTTTATTAGTAAGGTGTATCGTTGACGTCTTGCAAATTTATAGGCTTGGATTTAGAACGGCTGCAGCGAAAGCAATACTGTTAAAAGTTTATGAGATTTTTTATTACTCCGTACTAATGGAAGGTAAAAACTGTACTAATGCATTGTCATGGGCCTGAAATATGTAATGGCGTGTACTAGGGAACTTACAATTTTAGGTTTTGTATATGGATTGGTGATTTGAAATGTTCATAATAATTGTACTACAAGATACTACTTTCTTTTGTGTTAAGAAAAAGCTAATAGAATCTCACGTAAAAATTTGATGAAATGATGATGCTTAATGTCAAACCCACATAGTTTGATTGTAATTTTATCATAAGTTAATAAGTAAATATAATAATGTTATTGAAAATAAATCTGAGGAGGCAACTACCACACTTATTATAAAATTATATTATACTTCAAGCTAATCAATAATCAATACTTAGTTTAATTGTGAGGTGTTTGTTTATTCAATTATAATGATCGCATCAAAAAGTAGTATAGAAAAAAATAAATAGAAATTGAGTAAGGAGAGAAGACGCCCTAATTATTACTCTTCAGGTCTAAAATAACTGTCACTTTTAAGCAAAACTTTTGATCTAAAATATTTGTCCTTTTTTTTGACTAAATCCATTTAAATGCCACTTTTATCCTTACATTACATTGGACTTGTATCACTATATTAATTGGTTGAGTGAGAGAGGTATTGTAGGAGAGAGAAACAATAAATATGGACAATTTTGATACTTTTTTCAATAAGTCATAATAATAATTGCATTTCTTAAAACTGGTGAAACCTTAAAAATTTAAAGTTGTTATTGATAAGTCACTTAATAATTTATCAATAAGCAAATTTTATAATTACTTTAGGATGATTAGATTGATATTAATGTTTGGTTAAAGCCAACTTTGTTGTAAAAAAAAAAAAAAATCAAACGTGACCAATATAAGCGGGACAAAGAGAGTAAATAAGTACCACTATTCAACTTTGTTGCCATAGTAGTTTATACCATGATAAAATCACATTATAGACTGTATGTCAGGATAATAAATGACTCATTTCATTTTAGGAATAGAGATAAATCAAAATTGCTTTCAAATAAATGTTGTGGGTATGAAGAAAAAAGAAAGTGAGATAGTGTAAGTACCCCAATCCGGCTCATTATGCTAAAAATAATTAAATTATAGAGTTTTAGGGGTAATTTGGGAAATGTTTAGGTCATACTAGAAGTTTAGGGACCTCCTGGGCATTAATAGGAATATTCTAGAAAAGGGGAGGGGACTTCTGGTAATAAAGGTGGACCTGAGGCCTTATTTTTATCCCCACGAAGCCCAAAAGGACTTTGCGGGGATTTCAATAAAAGACACGAAGGGAGGCGGTTGCACCTGGTAGGTGCGCTTTCTCAAAGCGCACGTGAGCTTCTGAGAAGCGCACCTAGCAAGCGCGCTTTCACCCATACGCCAAATGCCCGCCAGCCTCCACGCGCCTTGTCCCCCCGGCGCATCACACTTGCCCGACAGCCCTCCCCACGTGGCGCGCTGTGATTGGTCCGTTCCTCCATTGTTGTTTCCTCACCCTCACAGCCCCCACGTGTCTTGCATTGATTGGTCTTTCACTCCACTTACATCACCCACACCCACACCCCCTTCTAGAAGACTAAAATCTCAACCAAAAAATGCACAAACTTAGGTCAATCAATTAATGATTTACCCCAATCTTGCTTAAAGGTTGAATCTTTACTTTATTGTCATCTTCATCTTTTTCTTGTTGGAATTTTAGCTTTGTTCATCTTATTGGTTATAAAAATGTAGTCTTTATATATGTGAATGATTGGATCAAAGTACTCTCATGATCCCAATGGCTTCATCTTACACTTTTATAGTGTATTAAAATGATTAACTAAGTGGAGAGGAGTATTTGTTATATTTATGTCATTTACTTTATGTCTTTACATTTATGCAATTTACTTTCAAGTCTTTACATTTACAAGTCTTTAGTTTACAAGTCTTTATTTATTCATGTAATCTTTATATAACTTGGATCCAAATACCCACATGATCTTAAAAGCTTCATCTTGCACTTAAATAGTGCATTAAAATGATGAACTAAATGGAGATGATATTTGTTACATTTAAAGTCTTAATCTTTAATGTTTATTTATATTTAAAAGTCTTTATTTCAAATCTTTTCTTGTTTATCTTACTTGGATGATAAAGCCACACTCTTTATTCATCCAAGTAATGATTTGTCCAAGAAAAACTTTTATTTATTCTAATCTTGTAATGATTACCTTGCTTGGATGATAAAGTTGGCCATCTTTAGTCACTCAATTTGTGGTCTCATCCAAGTAACAGTATTAGTCGTCCCTCTTGACTTTATTAATCCTTTCCATGATTAATTAAAGTCCGTCCCCAAGAATATCTTATTTTACTTGGATGAACATTATATTTTATCTCTTTAAAGTATCAAAAAAAAAGGGCATTAACATGCCTACATTTTATTTCCAAAATCACCTTCTAAAAACAAGTCGGTTTCTCCCACTTTTATAAAACACACACACACACACTTGCATATTTTCGGTCAACAAACTTAGGGAGAATTGGTTTTCCGAGGCATTTTGGGTGAACCTCGATTAAGTTCTTCCCAAGGTGTAACGTGACCTCCGAACTCATTATCTCTAACCTTTTTTCGTTAAGTTTGGGTTTAAAGTTAAACTAACGTGGCGACTCCGTTATCTTTTGAACATAAAGTGCCGTGTTTGATTCTCCGGGAACCATTTGTATTTTCCCGCGGGTATCTTACAGTAGCGACTCCGCTGAGGAATAAAGTGTTTGCAAACTTCTTCTCAGATGCTTTGGGGACACTTTTGTGTGGGTCAAACTCCCGTCCCCGTTTGTTGACTTTGTGCATCTTTTGTGTGTATTTTATGTTTCTGTTTTAATTCCTGGGAGTAAGACTGTTCTGGAAATGCAATAAACTGGGGCTTGATGATCAGAAGCTGAAAATTGGCAAAAAAATAATGGAGCTACTGCGCTAGCCGTATGGCTAGTTCGGCTGGGCCCACAGAATGCTTCAAATTAGCAATTTTGTGCAGGGCAGAAACATTCTGTTGGTCCCTTTGCTTCTGCTTGTCCAGGTTCCAATTTACAGCCTCTACTTGTGCACATTCACCTTCATCTTCTTAGCCAAAAATGGGTTTTCAAAGCTTGGTTATGCACAAATTTTGGACATAAAATTGGGTTTTCAAGGCCTCATTGTGTATAACCCCATTTTGTGAAAGTTTGGTTTTCCAAATCCCTTTTGTTGTGCACAGTCTTTTGGACAAATTGATTTTCAAAGGGCCTTGCTCCTCTTGCAAAATTTTTGGTTTTCAAAACATTGGGTTGTGCACAACCTTTCCATGTACAAAATTTTGACTCTTGCTTGTTTATACCTTTGTTGGACTACTTGTGCAAATTACTTGTTTAAATTGTTTGTCCATATCTTGTATATACTCTTGTTCATGCTCATGATATTAAAACGCACTGAAAATTCCTATTTTCACTCAAAAGGGAACATAGAAGACTTCACACAATGCGCCCTCGACCTTGTGCACGTTCCAAAAACCCTTTAAACCCGGGATGGATGTCACGATGCAGCTTGATTGGTGCTCTTGTGCCCTTCTCGCGCGCACAGGTCCATTCCACCTCCCCTTCCGAGCCGAGTCAACCACACATGTCCGTGACACACAAATACCGTGACCTTGGTTAGTTTTTGGTCTAGCTCACGTCATCACGTCCCTAATACGTTCCCGAAGTTGATTATGGCCAAGTTAACGCCCGAGTCACGACTCCTTGTGAAAGCAACTGTGACCAAGGTCATCTTTGACCCGGTCCTTGACTTATGCGTTGATGTTAACCATAATTAACCTAAGTCATGTATTAAGGATAGGGTGACACCGTGTCATTAAGCCCTAATGTTTGATTCATCCTAATCACCCTTAAGCCCAAGGTTGAGGTTAAAGACCCCTCGTTAAACGAGGTCATGCCAAATTTTCGTTAAGGCACTGAGTCAATCTTAACCTTAACTGGGGCTTAATCATGATAAGAATGGCCCATGCATTGGAACTTTGTGACGCACTAGACTTTAGGTTTGGTTCTTTTGGTCGTTGGAAGCCACGTGCCCTATAGGACCCTCGCCCGGGATAGTCCATCCTTGGGAGTGTGCAATACAGGTGAAAAACGATGGGCTTATAGACGTAGTGTTGGCCTCCACTAATCCAGGGTTAGAATAGTTGCGAAAAATAAGAGAAATCTTTTCCAACCATTTAGGATCAAGTCAAGAAAACCTTTTAAGTAAACTTTAATGAATAAATAATCGCACATTGCATGAGTTTGCTCCGTTTTTGCTTCTCGTCTTTGACACATTGCATTCTTTCGTTAACAAGCGTCATTTCGTTAAGTCTTTGGACGGATCCCCGTTATCCTCCAAGATCTCTGTGAAGCCGTAGGATTAATTTCTTAAGCTCCCGTTAGATTCTTAAGAATAGTCCCCTAGGAACCCGTTAATTCCTTGGAAGATAACCTGTCAATCTTTGGATGGATTCCGAAGACCCGTTAAATCCTTAGGAGTAGTCCCCTAGGTCCCGTTAAGATTCTCGTTAAATCTCCAAGAAGTCAGTATTGTCTTTGGATGGACCCCCGTTATCCTCCAAGAAGTCCGTTACAACCTTGAAAGTAGGGCCCCGCTTGAATCTTGGATGGATCTGAGATCCCATTCAACCCCGTCCATCTTCCGCCCTATAGGTCTAAGCATAACGGTCATGTCCCATTAGTAGCATGAGCATTCACACAATGTTTATCCGAGCCTAAACTACCCTCTTTCTCCCCCGTAGCTCAGATGAAATGGATGAGAGCATCATTTCGCCGACTAGTGCGTGTGGAATCAAAGAGTTCCCCGGTCACCGCAACTTCTCCAACCTAGTACCTCAGAAAGACCCCTTCAATGGATGGTAGCTTGGGAAATGACGTCGCAGACAATCCGGATAGCCCTACGGAAGAAATCATCACAAAGAGCCACGAAGAAACACAGAACCCGTTCGATGAGATGATGAGACAAAGAGATGTCACAGCTCTATTTCAAACTGATGGGCCCTCCACCAAAGTTACCAATCACAAAGAAGAGGTGGAAGCCACCCAACCTCCGAATTGCAACCAAACATCGCCTCCTCAATCTTGCAAAAATACCAAGACCGCCCTCTCTTCGCCCCAACACACCGACATCCAAAACTTGCCTCTCATTCCGCCTCATCCCAAATCCAACATCTCCCGTGGGACGCCCCCTATAAAACCCCAAGCACAATCCACTCAAAAGGCCCGCAAACCACTGTTCACACCAATTACGCCTCGAGAATCATACCCACAACACTTTCCCAATCGTATCCCTTCTTGGTTCAATGCCATCAACCAAGTCACCGGAGCTCGGTCACAGTTCAAACCACCATATATGGATACCCGACCAGGCATTGCCAACTCGCCTCCACCAGATTTCCCAATAAGATTCCGGAGTGACCCGTATCATTTCTACAATCCGAGACCTTTTGCACCACAAGCTCCTTACATGCCTTCAATGTGTATTCCTGCAAGCAACCAAGGTTATGGGTATGCATATGCCCCTGCACCTCCGCAAAATCCTCTCAATCATCTATTGGGAAAGAGAAAACAAATGGAAGCTAAGTTCGAAAGGACACTCAACGAGAACCCCTTTGCATTTAGAGACGTGCATCTAGAGATGGTAATTCTTGTCCCCATCACGCTCCGGTCAACGAGGAAAGAAAATTCGAATGCCGAGCCAGACCCCGTTTCACAAGGTTTGAGGATTTCGGAATACCCATAAGCAAGGTATTTGAAGGATTGGTCAAGCGGGGCCTCACATCACCTCTTGTCAATTATCAACCTAAAGACCCCAAAAGGCCTCTCGACAAGACCAAGAGGTGTGCTTTCACAACTACCATGGGCATGATACCGACGATTGCACCGCTGTAAAACGCGTCATCCAGAAGTTAATCGTGAAAGGAAAGCTTGAATGCCCCAGGTTGGAAAGTTGGTAACGAAGCGACGGATATGGTCAGGGGTGGAATATCAGAACCCCTTCCCTTTGGAAAGGTCAGAGTCTACTGTTAGGATGTATGAAAAGTTATTTAAGATGTCTGTTAGGTTTAGTTAGAGTCTTGATACCCCGGTGAATGCCATGTGGTGACCATTCAGAGTCCATTGTCGGTTTTCTTAATAAGATAATTAGGAAGGTCAAAACTTGAAGAAAAAAAAAAGAATAAATTGTTCCCGAATAATGGTGAAGACGAAAATAAGTGTGAGGTGAGGATGGTGTATTTTGCAGCTACCCTCTCATCTATCAACTGTATGATTTCATTGGTGGTGGCAGAGTGGTGGTTGTGTGGCGCGGTGGTTCAAGTATGATGAAGATGAAGAGAACATTCACTCATGGTCAATTGAAATTATTGCCCTTCAATTATCAAGGTGAAAAACAATGATACCCATCGGGGCTAATAAAGTAGATTGGGGTATTAATTGTATTTTAACCTATTTGAGTTTCCTATTTTTCCCTTAGTAATTCAGGCATGTGCATGGCACGTGATCATTTAACGGAGGAAAACTGATGGAGTTAGTGTCAATGATCATAGATGCAAAAATAATGAGTTGGATGTGTTGGTTGCAAAGAAAATTAGTTTGGTGATCAAATTCACAAAAGGTGTAAAGTGGGAATTCTATACATGATATACTTGATATTTGTTATCTGGCTCGGCTCATCTGGTGCAACGACTTGAAAACTTGAATTTTCAATGTGAACTTTTGGGTATATTATATATTTAATACTTGACTCTGGTTAAAATACGAGAAAAGCACTAGTATGCTCGTAAGATATGGGATCTGCGTGCTTGCCTGCTTCTGAAGTTTCATTTAGACTCAATATTAAGAATTAAGATTCAGTATTTTTTTTTTTTTTTTTTTCCGGATTTAACCTGAAAACCCACGTCTCTAGGATTATGATTTGTTATATAGTTCTAGGACTATTGCTTAAAACTACAAAAAATGGGAATTAGCAGAAGAAGGAAAAGGGTAGGAGAAGTATATCAGTACTTGTTTTTTTGTAAATTTTCCACAAGGTGTAAAGACTTATCCATTTGCCCATTGAGTTAATAACTCCGCAGATGAAGAATTTAAAGATCAGATTGCTGTGATATTTGGGAGTACTATTATTTTTGCATTTTCCTTTCACATTTGGCCCTGCCTTATTTCTAGGACCTTAACTAAGAACAACAAAATGGTAACCAAGAAGAGAGGATAAAAATGAGGGTAAGCAGAACAATACATTGATAACGAGGGAAAAATAAAAAAAAATAGTGAACTATTTAGGAGTCGTAGCCCCAAAACTTGTTCATATGCTGTCTTCAAGGTCCAAGACTTGTTCATCTCCAGATTGCTTTAACCGCTCCGCAGCTTTTGCTACCTTTTCAATTTATGATTCATGGACAGAGTATTAGTCTTATACGAAAATCCATGACTATGAGCAGGTTTAATTTTTTTAGTTAAATGAAACTTACCTCTCCTTCCCAGTTTGTTCGTGCAGTTAGGATAAACAAGCCAAATGTTTGTAGGAGAACTCCAATTATCATCCCCCACCAGATTCCCTAGATGGCCAACACGAAAAATCAATTATTATGCACAAGACACATATGCATGGAGAGAGAGAGAGAGAGAGAGATTCATCTTACAGCTGCTCCCAAACTAGTTTTGAAGCCAAGAACACATCCAATAGGGAGGCCAATGATATAGTATGTGGCTAGGTTGACATAGGCTACTACAGCTTGCCATCCACTCCCGATAGCCACACCTGCAGTTAGAGAGTATGAACAACCGAAATTAGATTTGGTTGTTTATGAATACTCGATAGTCTCATTTTGTATCTGATGGTCAACACAACTGAACTTTGATCAAACATTAATGTCAATCTAATCATCCAAATGAAAGTTTAAAAAATGTTAAATGATTTATTATTTATTTATTTATTTATTAGAATTTCACTAGGAAGATTAGTTAGGCATTAATTTTTGGTCAAAGCTCACTTGTGTTGACCATAAATAACGAAACAGGACTATCTTTCTAGGCGGGGGTAGTATGAGTTATAGAGCCTATAGGAAGAAGAAAGTGCGAACCTGATAGTATGGGTTGAATCCCATTCAAGAGAACCGAGATTGCAAGCAATGGAGTCAAACTGGAGACAGCCTTAATGACTTGGGAGTCACTTGTAAAGAGCTTGCTTAATCCAACCTTGAATATCAGTACTATTGAGCTGAAAACTACACTAATCAGGATGCTGGTTGTGTTGACCACGATCACTGAGAACTTAGCAACCATTGGATGACCTGCCCCGAGCTCGTTACTAACCCTTATGCTGAAAACTTCCAAGTAATTGGTCAACCCACCCTTGTTTTAAGTTAAAGTACTCCCACCGTTCCAAAATAAGTGTCGCATTTGACTTGTCTACCTTTTTTTTTTTTTTTTTTTTTTTTTTTTTTTTTTGGGGGGGGGGGGTGGGGGAAGTGCTTTACTACATTGCTTGTATAGTGATAAAGTTGCACTAAGTCACTTTCTTTATTTAGAAACGCACCATTTATTTAGGAACGGGGCCAAAAATGAAAGCATGACAGTATATGAATATTAAAAATTCAGACTGTCAAACTTTAATGTACCTGGCTGCAGCAGATAGTCCTAACATGAACTGCATGTCCCAATTCAGATAATTCATACTGAAATATTAACAGCGAAATATATATGAAAACCCGAAACAGAGGAAGGCAGATGACATTACTGTTGTGATGCATTTGAAAATTACCAAACTGAAATGGAGTCTAGGGCGATAGTCGGGTTTGGTAGGAGGCCTGATATGAGTACAAGACCCTGGAAGTACCATATCTCCAAACTACATCAAACAAATTGGTCAAGGTCAATACAAGACGGGTGGATACATGAGAGAGAGAGAGAGAGAGAAAGATGAACATATACCACAACATAATAGCAGAAGCGAGAGTGAGCTTGAAATAAGGCCAAATGCCTATAAAAGCTCTCAAGGAGAGACCAGTCCATGTTTCCTTACAAGATGGACCGAAAAGTATGTAAATCCCTTGTAAAATGACCAGAAACCACCAAGAAAGACTGAGACATAGAGCAGCTCCTAGAAGGCCAAACCCCAACATGTCAACAACTATCCATGTCAAAAGAATGTGAAATAAGAACACCCCAACAGCTATATAAGCTAAAGGGTTGACTATATTCTGTGCTTGTAGGAATCTCTGCATGGGACAGCTTATTGCAAACGCGTAAAGTTGAGGAATCAAACCACGAGCGAAAACTTGTCCTTTTGCAGCTATACTCTCTGTTTGACCAATCGCTTTCAGGGTTGACCCTGAGTACCAGTATAGGAATGTCAGAATGATCGCTGCACCTAAATGCAGTACAATTGCTCTCTGTAGAATGATCCCCATTGTTCCGTATCTCTTTGCCCCATATGCTTGACCACAGACTGTTTGAACAGCACTAGCCATTCCCAACTGGTTATCAATTTGAAGAGGAGGAAATTATATTATTGTATCATCATCTGTATAACTACGCACTTGAGTAAGTCTTATGAAAAACAGTTTTTCATAACATCAATGTTGTAAGTAGTAAGCTGAGGCTTAGTGAACTAGGGGTTTAACTTGCCGGTTTATTGTAAAGTGAGTCTGTTTGGTGCTTTAATTCTCAAATCGTCCCACTTTACCCCCGACACTTTCCAGTTCATCCCACATAACCCCCTGGTCAAGTGCATATAAGAAGGCAAACTGGGAGGATTTTAAAATTAAAATACCAAACAAACCCACTTTTCAAACTGGGTGCAAAGTGAGATTTGATGGATACTTTTGGGGGATAAACGTAAGCCTATATGGTAAGTTGGATATCATATCTTGTGAACAGAGGGGTTTTAAAGCCTGAAACGGATTTGGCCTATTATTTTGGAAAAACTTATTTGTTTGAAAATTTGTTGCTAGGTGCTTACTTCCTACCTACCTCAGATACAACTAAAACTCGAAAAAAGAAAAGAAAAAAAGAAAATTTGGCATGGGATTGAAAATGTAGAGAATATTACCATGACACCATAAGCAAGGCCTTGAATTCCTACAGTGGCAATTGAAGCCCCTGCCAGTTCTAAAGCACCCAAATGGCCAGTGAAGATGGAAGTGACAAAACTGAGCATGTAATTGAAAATGGAGACTATTATAGAAGCACCCGATAGAACCCATAGGGTCCTCGACTCCCATGCCACGAGCCGAGGGTACCACCGTCTGGCCACTGGTTTGTGCAACAAGAACTCTTCCACTTGTTGCGCTGATACATGTGAGTCAAGCCTAAGAAGTAGAGGCACATACTCTTGCCTTCCTGACCCCATTTTATGTGCAATGTGTGTGAGTATGGTGCGGTGGTGTGTAGAGAAGAGTTGATATATGTCTGTTGTACTGGTACGAGAGAGTAAAAGGGACTTTTGTGTAACAACTATTCCTAGTGTTGATTGAAATTGAAAGGTAGGGAAGTGCTCAAGTTTGGTGATAATGGTTTGAAACCAACCAATGCAGTCTAACAGCTTTTGGTTTCTAAACCTACCACTCATGTTGGGGGCATTCCGAATGTTGGAGACGACTGAGGTGGATAACACGTCTCTATCCTAGTCAGCTGATAATTTCCTACTTTTATTACTCCAAAAAAAATAAAAATAAAAATTAGTATTTGTTCTTTCAATTTGAGATTGGCCGACTAGAGTAGGATTAACAAATTGAAAGGAGAAAAATTTAGAAAATGCTCACAATTAACAATAACCCTTCTGTTTCGACAATAAGCGAAATCCCTTTTGTTTGTTAAGAAAATGGAGGGTGAGGAAAATGAGCAATTTGACTTGGGAGATTTGAGAGGAAGGAGATTGGAATTTTTTAGGATAATAGAGTGAAGAAGTCAGAGAGAGGTTGAGTTGAGAGAAAGGAGCTGTAAAATTGAACGAGAGTGTGAAGTTGATACGTGTTAAACAGTGTGGGCCTGCACGTTGGTTAATGACACACCACGTAGGATCGGTATCAATTTTCGACATCATATGTCGCGCTATGTATCATTTTCCATGTGATATTGGGTATGTTGACTATGTCAGAAGGAATTGAAGTAGGCACTAGGCATGGTCCCAAAACAGTTCACCAAAGTAGGTGAAGCTGAAATTCAATCACAATTCTTTAATTAATGCTCCAAGCTAGCATTTGATATGTTTGTACTTAGGGCCATAAACGAGCCGAGTCGAGTTTTGGGGTGTCGAGCTCGAGCTCGTTTAAAACTTATCGAGCTCGAGCTTTTATCGAGCTCGAGCCCACTTGCTTGTTCGAGCTCAAGTCGAATCGAGCTCGCGAGCTGCTCGCGAACAACTCGAGTCGATATCGAACTCGAGTTTTAACGAGCCGAGCTCGAGCTTAGACATTTTTTTAAAGAAAAATATGGTCTTATCGAGCCGAATTCGAGCTTACAATTTTAATGAGCTTATCGAGCCGAACTCGAGCATTTAACGAGCTAAACGAGCCGAACACGGTCGGCTCGATAACAAAAACGAGCTTGACAATTGGTTCAAGCTCGACTCGAGCTTCACCTCGAGCTCGAGCTTTCACGAGCCGAGCTCGAGCCAGCTCGGTTCGTATAACAGCCCTATTGTACCCACTAGTCCCTCCAACTCCAAGAGGATGTCACATTTGATTAACCCTAGTTTCAAAATGATTTTTTCATTTGTAATTTTTCTTTTCACGTCTCACTTTCATTGTCTCAACAAGTTCTTTTCATTTCTATAATTTGGCTTAAAAGTGCATAAACAAAACAAAGCTAGTGAACCAAATGTTCGAGAAAAGTACCTTTTTCGTCCCTGAACTAGTTGTTATTTTACCTTTTCGTCACTCAACCAAATTTTTTTACCTAAGAGTCACTGAACTTAGTGGGGAAAATAGATTACTACTCCCTCTGTCCCTAAATGAGTGTCCATTTTCAAGAAATCTTTGTCCCTAAATGAGTGTCTTTTTTTAACATAACTTTCTCCCTAAACGTTTTTTTTTTCGAAAAAAAAATCACCGGTTTCTTTATACGTGTAAAACTAAAGGTTTGGAAAGGAGATTACAAGATTATATATGAATCGTTGTTACCAAATTGTTCAAAAAGTTGAGATTTTCAGTGTCCCTTAAAATGAAATTTGGACACTCATTTAGGGACAGAGGGAGTATATACTTTGAGAGTAATTATATATTGTATATATTGATGTATGCCCAAATATTAATGTCAAAGTAGAAGGTGTTACGTACATTTTTATTTTATCCTAAGAGTTAAAATTAGTGGGGAAAATAGGACGTTAACTATGTGATAAAGAAGGGACTTATTTTGAACCGGATACAGTGTCATTTGTTAATCTTATCAATTGTTACTACTCCTTTCTTTCTGCTATAATTAAGTAATCGAGATTCATTAATGCAAATTTATTGATACTAAAAAATTAAACTGATTACATCAATTTATTGGTGAAACTAAAGGATCCATAAACAACATGACACGAATCCGACAAAGATGGGAAAATAAAGCTGCTCTTCAAATTTCAATATGAAAACATATGAAATTATGCATCGGCTTCATTTCTGACGTAACGCCAAGTTCTTTAATGCTTCCTTCTTGCCGTCCGTCGACAATACACTATCAATAATGGTCAGTCAGTCATGAGAAAAATGTAAATTTTCAGCATTCACAAAACTTGTGTTGATATCTTAAATTTTCAGCATACATTTTTGAATATTTCTAATTTTTTTTTAATAAAATAAATTCATCTTTTATTAGAGAAAAACTCAAATAATTTTTAACGGAAACTCATTTCTTGCCATACTCAACCCCCTTCCTAAATGTCAGAAAACGTACGTCCTTTATTTCAGTTTAAAGTTCTTATTTTCTAATTGGTTTTGTCTCAACGTGTAAAGTTCTTAGTTTCTTTTTATTTTAATTGAACAATATGACCCACTTGTCAATCTCTCAACAACAACTCCCAACCCAATCCCTCAGTGCAAAATTACATTTCATACTCACAACATTTACTTTTTTAAAATATTTGTAAAGCAAAATAAAGACATTTGACTGGGACGGACGAAGTGATCTTTTTCTAAAAGAGACTATCAATTATTTTAAGTCCCCAAAAATTGAAATTTTTATTAAATTGAATTAACTCACCTATCTGTCCCATATTTAACGCTATTTATTTACCTCTGGGCGTCCCATACTTATTGTTACTTACATAAAATGTTATATTTCCTCTCTCTTACCCACTCACAACAATATCTACTCACTTATTTTGTCTTTCCTACCAACTCACAACAATCACTTTTCGAACATATTTTTAATCCACGTGCACTCTTATTTAGTAGAAATAAGTATAAAACGGAAGGAGTACTCTTTATCATAACCATTGTTCCTTTAAAAAAAAAAAACGTTTTTCCTTTTTAATTAAGTCTCTGAAAATTTAAGATATTATTTAAGCCAATCAACTCACCCTCACTCTTTAGTTATCTTAACAATCATTTTATACTCATAAATTTCCTATTTTACACCTCACAACACATCAACATAGGGAATAGGGGAATAGGTAAAAATTTAATGAAAAAGCTCTTACAAAAGGCTCTTTCCACAAAGAGTTGATCTTTAGTAAGAAGCTTTTCTAGCTTTAGAAAGCTTTTTCATAAAAACATAAAGCTTTCAAAAAGATCATTTTGTAGATGCTCTAACAAGATGATTGTTCAAGTCATCCAAAACCCCATCCCTTTAACTGCTGGACATTTAATTTTCCAAGAAAGTCACCCTACCATCCTCATCCACAATTCCAAACGAGTTTATTGCAAAACTGACATGCGTACTTTCATTTATTTTCAATTTGACTTGCAAACTTTGGAAACATCAAATGTGGTTTGCGTAGTTTCATTTTCAAAATTTTGAGACGACTTTTTTAACACTCGTTAAAAACATAACGGGACACTCCATATAAGGGGGTAAAAGTGTAAGAATAAAACTTAAAATCCTAAATACTTATGTTTATTTTTTGAATGGAATAATTCTTTTTATCTTTTGTTCATACCACAACCAGTCAACCACTAAATCAGCCGCCATCCTTGTCCTCCCTCCGCGTCTCCGTCGCCAACATCAACTCCTCTCCGCCGCCATTTCGATGGCAAAATCAAAGAAAAAAAGCTCTAAACGCTCCGAAATTAGCATCGATAGGCTTAGCAATTTGCCAGATGACTTGCTCTTAATCATCCCTTCTCTTCTTACAACTGAAAACACAGTGGCAACAAGCGTTTTATCAACAAGATGGAAATCCCTTTGGACTTCCCTCACCAATCTCAATTTTGATGAACCAGCTCTACCTTCAAATCCACTAAATCAAGGGTCTTACTAGATTCAATATTCACGCTCAACTCAAACCCAGATGCCCACACACGCACAACGCATAACGAACAAATCTGTGTGAAAAAATTGCAGATCTAGACATGAAATCAATACCCACAGACACAAATGAAAGAAAGATCTTCGAAAAAAACTGACAAGGTGGGTGAAGAAATTGCAGATCTAGACTGACATCGACTATGATTCCTGCGAATATTTGCGGCCAGAGCTAAAACGGGCGGTGATGACGCCGCCACCAGTGGAGACGGAGACGGAGACAGTAGACTTGGAATTGGAACGGTTAGGGATACGATTGCGAAGGCGTGAAAAGGATGGTTCAATGAAGGAGATTGAAATTGATTTTGGTCTTGATATAAATGAGATGTTGGTAAGTCCAGCCATGGCAGCTCCGGCAGGTCCTCCGATGTGTGTAATTTTGAAACTGAAAATTAATTTAAACCAATGAATCACTTCTCTGTTTTCTCTTATCCGTCATCGCCTCTCTCTCCCTCTCTCTCTCTCTCTCTCTCTCTCTTTTTAGCTTTTTCTATATCTCCGGCTTTGACTGTGAGTAGGAAAAAAGTTACAGAAACCACCCGTCTTGAAATCTAAAACATGTCAACAAAACCCTTCTCTTTATTCCTTACACTTTTACCCCTTATATGGACGTGTCTCGTTATGTTTTTAACGGGTGTTAAAAAAGTCGTCTCAAATTTTGAAAATGAAAGTACGCAAACCACATTTGATGTTGCCAAAGTTTGCAAGTCAAATTGAAAATAAATGAAAGTACGCATGTCAGTTTTGCAATAAACTCAATTCTAAACCATCAAGCCCGCCCCACCTTCACCCATCATTTCCACCATTATTCAAAATTACTTTCGACTCCCAAAACTTCCCATCTTCCCACTAAAGAACGCCTACCCCTACACATTTCACATACAACCGTCTTCACCGCCACCACCACTACTTATTCTTCGACCGCAACGCTTCCTCAAACTAAAGTTCCGACCAACAGACACTTGATAATGCTTTCTTTCTACACCCACTCCAACAATCACCACGGCCTATCTTCTTCTCTCTTGTTTAAATTTTTGATCTCTTCAAAATCATTTTCTTTCCCAACAATCATATCCGCACATTCAAGATAAGACTCAAAATCAGAAATGAATACTCAGATCCTCACCTCTAGAAAGCCAAAAGGCTGATTTAAACATTCAATTAAAAGTAATTTTCAATTTTTCATACCACCTCTTTATATCTCTTCTCAATTTCAGATTATTTCTACGTAATTTCTCAAGACCCATGCTGCTTGGACTTCTTCTTTAGTGTCTTCAATGCTAGCTAATGCCGTTTCTTCATGAACCGACGACGATTATCCATGGCCTTCTTTTCTTCCATGTTTGTCTTTGTCAATGACTTATTTTTCAAAAAAAAAAAAACATCAGTTAACTTCTTGGTTTAATCTGTGATTTTTTGTATGAAATGTTTTTGCCTTGCATATGAGTGTTGAATTAAACTGCGTTTGTCAGAAGAAAGAGGGAGGTGAGATTTACTTCCTCCGGACTCAATTATAAGCAACAAAAGTGGGTTTTTTTTTTACCTAAATATAAGCAACTCTAAGGGATTTCAAGACCATTTAATAATCTCTTACCAAAACTGCCCCTATTTAATTATTCATTTTCAAATACAAGTGCACATTTATTACACATTTAATATGAGGATATATTAGTAATTTTAACATGTTTTTATTATAAAATCAAGACAATTAACTAACTTAACTACTTTCTTAATAGGTGTGATTTTAGTTATTTTTGCTTATATTTGAGACCGGAGGGAGTATTTCATTTAACCATGAGGAAATGTTGAAAAGGGGATACTTTCTTAAGCCACGTGTTGTTTTTTCTCAGCCAAATGGAAGCATCAGCAAAAATAAAGCAAAAGGAAATGTATTGTCAAATTACTGCAACTTGGGCGGTGTGTAAATTTGAATTTTAAATGTTCAATATGAAAATAATAGGCTTCTCAGATTTAGTGGCTGAACACCAGTTTATTCTTGTCACAATTGATCTCTCGCGTAAAATTCATCATAATAAATACATTTTCCCACTTCCTCACCTATAAATTGAACGATTATCATCACAAATTATCCAACAAACTGATGAATGTAAGAGATCCTACCAGGGAAGGCAATATGTATCTGGCTCTTTATACATAAGAATTGATAAATCAATGATTTATCAATTTTGTTGGGTTGATTTGGTTGACATTAATATTTGTGCCAAATCCACTCGTGTTGACCGTAAAAAAAGTTAAATGGGACTATCTTTCCGGGACGGCCGAAGTATTACTTACATTCTACTCTTACTACCGATATCTATTTTTGTGCCACAACTGCAGGATGGCAAGTCAACCGGAAATGAACAACTCAAGGCCACCAACAGTACAGACTAAGGGCCAACCTGCTACCCAGACAAGACTGGCTGCTGCTCATCTTACTTTTATTAGCACCCCAAGCTTTCTTCAGACCCGTCACTGCCGATGAATGTATCGATAGATTTTTTATTAAAACTGAATACACAAACAACAAAAGCATATAAATACAAAGAAAAATACATTTCCTTCCAATAAATGGCCAACCCATCTAACCTGTACCAACAAATAACAATGGAAAAAGAAAGAATTTCAATGGCAAAACCATTTTACCAACACGTTATATTCAAATACATTACAAAACTTTATCGTTTAAGAAATTTGTTCAAGGACTTTAGTCAGTACAAAATACTATAAACTTCAAATGTTAGTTCTTCCTAAATCGAAACAAATTACCTTCTAATTTCCACAAATTACCAACTTGTCTCTCTCACTTGCAGATAAAATCATCTCAGTCACCCACTCGCCCCGCATCTTCATCATTCATAACCACGCCCTTTCACCACCACCATCCACCACAGTCACCGCCTAACACCACCAGCCACCACATCTTCAGAAACTGCACCTCCAAATCTGCACAAAACACACAAGAACAAAAAAATGTAAACCTAATTTCTTGATCTAACCCAAAAAATGTAGAACATAGACCCACAAACACACACTCACACACAGACGAACACCACCACAGGTACGCACACGTATCTGAAAATCTGTGTGGATTTTCCTACATTTACAATGTAGCATAACTAATAATAGTTGTGTCATCCTAAAACATTATTCGAGTGAAAAAAATGACAAATTACACCTTTCTTTGGACTATCCACGGAAGTGTTATGGAATTGAGACAAAAAATTAACTTTGCTATTAGAGAAAAAATCGTTGGGGAAAAAGTAAATATTCTATTCAAACTAATATTCAATATACTAATTGACATTGACTAATCCAAATTCAAAGAAATAACAACACTCCAAATCACAAATCACATTCCAATCTAACCCGTTACAAATTGCCAAACGGCCCTACAACCTAATTGGCCCCAAAAGCAGTCAGGTTGAACAATCGAATAACAACGTAGCATCACTTGCATATAAATACCAAAAACAATTAATCAAGTAAAATTATAGAAAAAAAAAAAAAAAAAAAATGTTACCTTACATTTATGCAGAAAAATTTACTCCAAAATCCACTTGACAAACCAACCATTTAACCCTTCATTATCAAATTACCACCAACTAACTTCGAAAAATACCGAAGTACTCCATCTGTCCCAAAATGATCTTCTCATTTGCCACGTTTCATTCTCCCAAAAAGTTGTTCTTATTTCAACAATCTAGGCTTTAAAAGTGCACAACACAAAACATGGCTAGTGAAGCAAGTGTGCATATCATTAAAAAGTTTAAATAGTCAAACATGAAGATCATTTTGGTTCTCAGCTTCTCAAATTTGGATAGTTAGAAGGTTGAAACTCACCGAATTTCAAGCTTGAAATCCGCCATCACATCGTCCCCATAATACTCCAAAATACGGGCCATACAATACCCTGTACCCGCTTTTTCCATTTCTGCACCAAGTAAAAAAAATAAAAAACTAAATGAATTAACATTATGTATTTTTTTGGCAGGAAACATAATGCCATTGAAACATCGGCTCAATTGCCACAACCTTACCATAGGTCCAGTAGTGCCCAATCTGAGAATAGAGTGGAAGATGGAATAATTTAGAGTATGTATTGGGAAAAAAATGAATAGCCAAATTTTAATTTTTTTAAACCTTTTTTTTTTTTGCTCAAGAAATCTGGTCTTTTACCTCATGAATTCGCACCAGTTGGTCAAAAGTCTTAATAATGTGCACAGACATTTATAGCTCTTGATCAATAGTCATTGAGGATGGCATGCCCACATTTTTAATAGGCACAGAGGGAGTGCACATTATATTAGTACACAAAAAAAAGTACTAACAACATTGTAAATCGACAACTAATTAAAAACTTTATCATACACTTTGGGTTTATCTAAAACGATTTCGCGTTTTCAAAAAAAACCATATCCATAATATTTCCATTGCACCTGTCAATGCTTTTTCCATCATTTCCGATGGAGCCAAAGACTCACTATTTTTTGGCTTGGGAATATGATGGAATAAAGCAAAATGGGTCACTAAACTGTCTGCGCTTCTTTGTGATGAAGCAGCAGTCAGTCCATGCAATTTTCGACGCAATTTTCATCATGGGTCATCTGGAAACAGCCTCTCTGTGCTTTAATACAGGGGCAAGGCTGCGTACATCCGACCCCCCCTTACCCCACCATAGGTGGGAGCCTTTGCGGCACTGGGGTAATGTTGTTGTTGTTGTTGTTACCTGTCAATGCTGCCGCTACCGCCGCCGCTTGTTCCATCTGTGCTACCTGCGTTGCTTCTTTCCATCTCTCTATCCAGCAATAATCACTGGATTCCCGCTTGTCTTTGTTTGTTAATCTCTTCAACATCATTGTCATTCCAAAAAATCGTATCTGCAAAATCAAAACAGAGCCAAAAATCAGATATCTACATAATTCTCACTCAAGCCCATACCCTCTTCTAGCTTCTTCTCACAAAAAAAAAAAAAAAAAAAAAACTTTGTTTGTTCCAAAAGAACAAAAAAAGCAACTCCACCAGAGCCACCCCAATCTATCCTTTTGTTCCTCACACTGCCATTACCCCATCATTTGGCTTCACTTCTTGTTCACAGTTGTGATTGCATTCTGGCCAAATTCCATAATTTCCTCATTCTATCTGAAGCAAAAGTAGAGAAAGAGAATTGAAAAAAAAAAAGTGGTGACAAAATTACGTAATTTTAAATACAGTGGTAAATATTTGTTTTAAAGGCCAAATCCTTGATTTTTTAAATCGTATTCAGGGTACGCAGAATCTCAATAGACATCACAACATTGTCTCAAACATAGCAATAAAAAAAGGTTTATTCAGTCTCAATATTCTGGAGTATTTAGATTCATACTATGATCTTAGTCACATGGTAGAAGTCTTTAGAACTTTATACAAATGTAGAGAAAGAGAAATTGTAACGACCCCGAAATCCGTTATTAATTATTTTATATTTATTTTATATTTTGATAATTTTTATTTAAATTTTTGTGTGCATTTTATGTGTTGCATCATCTTTTATGAATTTCATATTCTATTTGATTATTTGTGTTAGTTAAAATGATAGTAGTAAAGTTGATTTGGGGGAATTTAGTAGTGTTAAGGAAACTATAGGGGTTTTAGTGAAAATTTAGTAGAGGGGCCTAGTGTTAAAATGAGAACTCTAGTGATTGAATTGAGGAAACTTATCAAAACTTCTTCCTAATACCCCTTCTTCCTCCCCTCTCCTGCGTAGACCTCACTCACCAACTTTCCTAATTTGCTACCTCCATTGTTGAGAAGAAGAAAACTAGGTAAGGGTTTGATTCTTGCTCATTTTATTTCTTTTAATTCACTACTCCATTTCCAAATCTAAAAATATATAAATGTTCAGGGTGTTGAATAGATTCTTTCTACCGGATCAAATATTTTTTCTTGACATCTTTTCCGGAAAATAAGTAAGTTACTAATTCCCCTTTAAATGTTAAAATGGTCATAAGTATGCTTTATATGTGATAAAACAATGTTTTGGTATGTTTTGTTTATACTTGAAATTTGGGACAAAAGGGAGTAGTATGAAATGGTTATTGTTGGTGTTGGTATTGTTCTTAGCTAAGGTTTAGCCTTTGTGTAAGTTGAAATGGTAAGTGTTGCAAGTTTTGGTAAATTTTGGTTTGTGAAACAAAAGGAGTAAATTTGGTTTAAGTTTTTAGGCCTGCCGGGTGATGTGGGCGGCCGCCCAAAAATGGGCGTGCGGCCGCACACCTATCTGAAGGGTTTTGTTCTTGGGACAGAGCATTTTGGGCGGCCGCACAGCCCTGTTTGGGCGACCGCCCAGTTGTCTGAAAAAGTTGAGAGTTTTCAAACTAAAGGGTTTAGAGGTCAATCTTGGTATAGTTTTTGGGTAGTGTCCTAAAGTACTTAGATGGTTGAAGTGGATCACTAAAGTGGTAGAATTGGTTCTTTTGTGGACACAAGTGTTGTGAAATGTTAGTGATTGATTATGTGAACATTGTTGAGCACTTTGTGATGTGTTGAATGATTCATCTTCTTGATGTGTTTGGCATGGTTCCCTACATTGGAATCATTGTCCCTGGTTGTTGTTTAAGCAAGTATTTCTATGTGGTGCTTGCGTGTAAAGTCCAGCTGGTACTTTTGTGTGTGTTGGGCAGTGATAGGGATTATAATGGTCTCCGAGCCAAGTACATTATAAGGCTCCTATCATTGGTTTCCCATTTTTAACCCCCTTCCTTGGGCCAAAGGTTGGGCACTTTGGGTTATGACTTTGTGTCATTTCCCCCCCCGTTGTTGTTGTTGTTTGTTTGGTTCCGGAACCCGTTTCAGCTCTTCGATGCTGCTCAGTTGATGCCTCTCAGATGGCTATGGTTTGGTTTGAGAACCTTGGCTCAGTATCCATGTATGAGTGTTCATTTCCGCTTTATGTGTTGCATGATGAGTTGGTCGTTATTTCCAACCGGTATGGGACGGTTGGCGATAGGGAGCCTCTCATATTCTGTGCTATGTGCTATATGATCATTTGTGGCATTGTTCCTTTATGTTTATCATATTAGCATGTAATGTAGTTGCATTTTAGTAACTTACTGAGATTTATTCTCACCCTTTATTTGTTTACCGTTTTAGATAAGAGGGAGCCCAGGGGATAGTTCACACACTCAGGGAGGACGTCGAGGAAATCTTTGGGTAAGACAATTTGGGAAATGTTGTGTAAGTAAAGGATACATTATGTAAATGTAATATCTTTTGGATAGTGTACCCGTGACTTAGTTTGTATCATCTCTTTTGGTAGATGTTCGTGTTGTAAATAAGTAAGTAAGTGAAGTGTGTAGCCAGGTGGCTTAAGATTTGGTTGTGAAAGTTTGTGTTGTGACTTGTAGTCACGTTTCGTAAATGTTGTTTGGTTATATAAGACTTTTTATGAAAGTATATTTCGAAAATTTTTCCTAAAATGTTTTATGACGTCTTCCGTGCGTGTCCCGGACGTGGGGCCAAGTAGGACCACGGGTCGGGGCGCGACAGAAATAGTCAAAAGGTGACTGGCTACAATAACCATCACTACATACATAGTTACCATTACCATAGATTCATGAACTCCAACACCATACAAAGTGAATCATACCGTATACATTCCAAAGAAAATATTCTGCAAGGCAATCTAAATTAACAACTATAAAAGTATATCAGTGAATATTCAAATAATAAAAAAAAAAAAAAAAAAAAAAGAAGTACACCCCTACTTATATCCAGTTGCACTTGAACGAAGTTGGGGAATATCAAGAACTAAGCCTACACATCTTCTCCCTATTTCAGTTTTATGAATAATTATTGTCAAGACTATTCCTACTATTTCTTCTGCATATGTTACATCTTTCTCTCTAGATCTTACCCTCTCGAGTTCTCTTCACCCCACTCACCCTGTCTCTCTCTAAACATCAAACGTCATCGAAAAGTGAACTGGGAATGTTGAGTAGACAATAGTTCTATTGTTCAACGGAAGAAAAGAGGTGTGGCAAAGGGGAAACCCGTAATTTTGACAGAAAAAAGCAGTTTGTCTTGCTTTGCTTAATGCGATAGAAGTGGAAAAAAAAAAAAAAAAAAAAAAAGGAAAATCATATTCACCATCAAGAAAACCGATTAAATGCATAAAAAAAAAGTATAACTAAATGATGACATTATAATAATTAGAATCTTATATCAAACAAATAAATAGAAAATCACATACCAAATGAGCTCTAACAACAGTTTGAATCTTCACGGCGGCCCATATTTCCCACCTGATTTCACAAAACTCCACTGTGTCTTGTCTTTGTGATCATCGGAATTGGGAAAATTATCCATATTTTCTTTTCTTTTTTCATTCCAAGCAATCCCTTCAACCACCTAGTAGCTTCCCCATCCTCAAATTGAATATCCCTATCTCACACATCAATATCTACAGAGAGAAACAGGTGGATACACTGTGTATGTACATAACCCTGAAGGATAGAAATTGAAGTTAGCCAAGTGTTAATTAGTGAGGAGAAACAGTTTTTATTCGAAGGACATTAAGAATATTTTACAGAGAAGAAATGTAAGTGGAGATGGAAAAGGTTAACAGAGAGGGCATCATCAAATCCTTTAAATAATGTAGATAATGATTAGGTTTAATTCTATTTTTCATAACAACGACCTTTTATTTCTCAAATGTTATTCTGTAGTAGATTCTGCATCCTTGTAACCCTTCTTTAACTCTAGGAAAATGTACAAACAATGAAATGTATATAAGTGACCAATTACAGTGAATGTAGCAAGGATTTACATAAAGGTGTACGTGCATCATCTTTTACCATCTCAAGGAAAGCAGAAGCTGCAAAGATTGTCTCGAGTACATCATACCTCATACTAAAGGTAGCAACTACGAAAATTCACAATAATTGTATCCAATAAAGTAAATGTCGTTCCAAAAGAAGAAACGTACCCTCGCCATTCTTGAGTTTGCGATTACTTCAACTTTTATTCAAGTGCAACCATTTTTCTGCATCAAAATAGTTTTATGTAAATGAAAATGAAGGTAAGTATCTGAATAGTTAAAAATCTACAACTTTTCAATTCGATCAATTACAAAACCACATAATTAATCGCCAAAATTAAGAAAGCCCATGCTGACAGAGGTTTTGGGGAGAGGGAGATAGATTATGAAAAGCTAACCTCTGATGCCCTAAATTTGTTAAAAATTTAGAAATATAGGGATATGAGGTTGGATTATGAGGGAGAAAAGTGAGTGGAGAGAAGAGACACCTGGGCCAAAATCAGCGATCGCTGCTGAATTACTCAAGAAATCAAATTCATATTAAATATCAGAAAATTGAGGGGGCGTCAAACAAATGTGAAAGAATTAAAGAGAAAAAGATACAACGTACCTTTATGGTGCTGAATCGAGAGTCAACCTCATCTTATTTGGTTTTCGAATTCTCAACACCTATTTCACAAAATAAACGGCAAAAATTAGAAAAATTGATTTGATGCGTATGTGTGGGGCTTTTTTTCATTGACTTATTCACTCAATTACTCCAGAGATCAAATTATCATGATCATGTCAAATAGTCACCGTAAGCCTCCCATTAAATTACATTTCATTTAGGGTTCTAACCTTTAAAGTGCAAATTAGAGCGCAAAATACGACGGGACAAACTAACTAATAATAGATTTGATTACTTACTTTGAAAAATCAAACAACCAATTAAGAGTTGCTGACGAACAGAAGGCGAAACCTGGTGGCGAAGGGGTAGGCGGGGTCCTGAGCGGCTTCGGAAAGGAGGCGTCAATGCGTTGTCGATGGGACTCAACCATTCAGCTCATGGTTCGCCATAACACCGCCAGCAGTGCAGCAGAGGCGGCCGAATCTGCAAAATTCAACAATAAAAAGTAAAGAAACGTTCAACCAAGCCAACAATAGAATTCAGTAGTTATCATATTAGACAGAAATGCAAGGATTTTTTTTAAAAAAAAAATGGAACATGAAATGTCTAGTTGAGAAATCGTGGAGAGTTAGGCGGCAGCTAGAAAAAGTTCCACCACCATGCTACCCTCCTGCCGCCTCAAACACCACCGAACCACCATGCAAAACCAAAATCTTCTTATCATATCAAAGATCGGAAATCAAAACTCCGATACTAAAACAAAATCAAGGGTTACAATGGAAATCAGGAATTGAAATCATTACAATTAAAAAAAAAAAAAAAAAAAAAGGAAAATCAAAAGTCCTAAAGCTATGGCTGGAAATTCTTAAAATTAAATACCCTAAAATCGGAAATCTTAAACCCAGATTGAAATTCAGATTTCAATTTCATTCTATTATTGATTTCAAAAATCAAATTTCGAGAAGAAAAATCCAAATTTCGAGAATCAAGACTCAGATTTCCGAAAATAAATTGGACATGGGTGAGGGGATTACAGAAGACAAAGAGAGAACATGGAAGATACCGGAGGTCGCAAGGGGCGTTTTGTAGCTCACAAGCACAAACCTATAGGAGTTTCCGCCGGTAGAGAGAAGGAGCTCGCGGTGGTGTGGTGACAGGAGGGCGGTAGGTGAGAAGCCATGGCGGTGGAGAGTGGCGGAGGAAGAACAAGATTGAAAAATTTCCCGCTCAAACTCATCTTTGTAATTTTTTATCAGATAAACCGTATATGATCAGTATATTTTATATTTCTTTTTTATTTTTGAAACAAGATAATAAATGCAAGTATTCTGGGATAATGAACTAAGGAGGCGTGCTCCTCCTTTGTCATTTCCGATGCAAGTAATAAGTATTCTAGCAGCTACGTATTCATTTCCCTTTTCACCTGTTCATCTATCTCCGAAGAAGATACCATCGGCAAGGTATTTGACTTATGAAAAATCCCAGCCCTAGATCTGAATGTCTCTGTGTAGGTATTTAATAAACTCATATTGAAAATCACATGTAAAACTATCACGAAATTCTGTTTCCCCTTTCTAGATCGTTTAGTTTTCTGCATAAGATTGAGTGTCGATAGCAACTGTTAGATGAATTTGTTGAGTTTACAGATGCAATTTGTGACTAATTGTTTTGTTTCAATTTGTTGAACAGATTTTTTTTTGGATTTTCGTATTCAATTTATGATTTATTGTTTGGTCTAATTTTGTTTGACGCAATCACCCATTGAAAAAGTGTACTATCAGTTTGGGACGGGAAAAATATAGTTTAAGCCTTCAAAATTACTAAATTTTCTAATTTATGATGCAATTTAAAATATTTAAAAAAGTTAAATGAGACTATGAATTTGAGACGGAGGAAATATAGTTTAAAATCTCTTCGTTTGGCTGAAACATTGTAGTCTGAATGCTAAATATCATTGTACGTTCTAACAGCTTTTGATGTTTCATATCCACCCTAAACCAAAGTTTTTTATTTTTGTCTACAAAATTGAAAATATGGTAACTATGGCCATAGGTAGAACTATATGAAACAGAACAAATGTCCATTCATGATTATAAATATTGAAATGAAAACTTGATTATAAATATTGAAATGAAAACGTTACGTCAAGCATGGTTTTGCAGAAATGATTTATTTGGTAGCCCTTTTTTTATATTTTTATGAGCTTGCCATTAACATAATAAACCAGGAATGGATTTGAAGGAGAGGTCGTTGAACAACTATATCAGATCTATTTGTGAGACTTTTAGCTGAATCGAAAACTGATCTGAAGATAATATAGTTCATTTTGTATACATTTTGAATCGGTTTCAAAAGAAAACTCGCATTCCCAACTGATTAAGGAGTTGATCTACTGGTAGAATAGTTTAAGTTCTCTCTTTGGATAAATTTAATGTCTAATTCTACAGTTAAATGCTTATGGATGACTGAGATGATTAAAATTGCTAAAAACATCTTATATAGTGTTTGTTTGTTTGCACCATCACATTATTTTAACAAGTCAAATATGTGTTTATTTAAGCTGTTTAAGCTTTATTCTTCTATTCATTATCCAGGTCGTTGGCAAAGGTGCATCTCCTGGTGCTCACTTCAACATTCATATAGATCAAACTGCTTAATACTCCAATTGTTAACAACCCAAATCTATGCTTCTTGAGAGATTGTTATACATTCTGCATCAAAAGCATAGTATGTACTTGCAATGGGAAACCTTAACAATCTTCTAAGTTGACTTCAATTTGAAAAGTGGATGTCCACACAATTTGTGTTAGTAGCAAATTATGTTTGTAGTTCCAGAACTAAACCCTTCTTACTGGTAAAGAACGTGAAGCATGTAATTATGCAAACTAAAGTTGTATGTATATTAAGAACATGATTGGATTTAGTTTTTGGTATATTAAATTAAATACTAAGGGAATGTATTTGGAAGTCCATTTAGTGAAAATGCATGGGGAAAGTGGGAGATTTATTAATCCCATGTCTATATATTTACATTAGGTTGATATTCTCATTGACACATTACTGCTCATCATGAAATGTTTTTGCCTAAGACCATTATTTTTTCTCTCAATTGAATTATTCCCCCAGTCTCTTACTTTTTGGCCACTTTTGACCTTTGTTGGTCAACATTAGTGAACTTTGACCAAACATTAATATCAATCTAATTATCTTAATTAAAATTTAACAATAACAATTTTTATAATTTTGCAATGATTATATTGACATTAATGATTGGTCAAAGTTCACTTGTGTTGACCAATTAAAATAGAAAGTGGCCAAAATAAATGAGACGGAGGGAGTATACAATAAGAAAATAATTACTGTATATGTATGTTACCATAATATTTTTTAATAAATTTGAAAAAAGCGTGCATCGCACGGGTATTAATCTAGTGTAAAATAAAATGCTGCAAGATGATACACGTGTTTCTCCCACAATTGAGGAAGAAAATGGATCATCGTGCTTCATGGGAGCCCATCCCTGAAAAAAAAAAAGATAGAGTCTTCCAGCCTCGTAGGATCTAGACATTCATCAAAGTCCATCCTGGACTGTGTCTTTTTATTTTTACAGAGGTCCGCACTTGGGACATGTATGTATAAAGTTATCTGAATAAAAGTTTCATTTTCCTTTTCTTCTCTCTAGACTTGAGACATTATTTGCAATATACATTTACTCTTGAAATTGCCTTACTTGTTATTATCAACTGATTGTTACGTCCCTAAAATGATGAATTGACTTCTAAGCATACTAGTCAATGACGACTCATTAAGGACGAATGGACCTAACACAAATGAAAAATGCTAAATGCAAACAATTAATCTTGATGTGAATAAATGTTGTGATCCATTGGCATGAAGAAACCATTAATGGCAAACCTTCCTCTATACACATCCCTGATACACATTTCCCGATACACAACTCGATACATGTTCCCCGTACTAATTCTTGATGCACATCAAAGGCATCCCAAGACAATGAAAAGGCAAGGATGTTGTTGCTCAACCACCCAGATTCAACCGTGATCGCACGTGCGCAACCAAGCAAAGGACTTCCCGGATCTTTAAAGTCAAAGCTAGAAGTGACAGATATTCCACCAAGGGGCTATAAATGAGCCAATGTCCAAGATAGCAAGTTGGGGCTAATGTTTCCTCTCCCCCTCAAAAAAAAATGAGAAGAGGGAAAGGAAATGAATGTATGAAAAAGAAGGAAAGGAAATGAATATTGGCGAAGTGGAAACTCGCCTCAAAATCTCACCAAGTTCACCGCAAAAGTCCACCTCAAAGGACATCCCAAGGAAGCAAAGCGATCTACATCAACAAAGCAACAACATCCTTCAAAAGGACACCAACTTCAACAAAAGACGATTCACGGCCGAACTACGGCGACCTGAGCTCCTCAAACTGAGGGGAACGTAGGCAACCTTCGGGTTCGGTCACAACATGAAACAAAACCATCAAACAGTGGTCCTCCCAAAATGACCAAGTTCTCTTCCCTCGATCCCATTAATGACCGATTTCCCAGACACACCTTCTTCTTCCGATCTTGCCATTGATTGAATCTTCATCTCAATTGATCACAACATTTATACATGTTAAGGCTAATTGCTTGTTATAATCTTGACTTAATAATAATCCTGGTCCATTCAAGCAATCATTTTGATGATATTAACGAAGGCAAATTTCAAATGTCTCGACAAGTCTTCTCCTTTACATCTTAGGAAAGAGCTAAACACTTATGTTCTGTCAAGCAAGGGCTTCCACCCATTTCATGATACATTGCTCAAAGAGCTCACCAACATAAAGGGACTTTCTCCCAAATAAAATGCCCTTGCATGCTTCCTCCAAGAAAATACTTTCAAGTCCCGTTCTATCGAGTCGTCTGGATCACTCATAAAAAAAGAAAAAAAAAAAGGCACCAAAAAAGTAACCCGCTAGGTCGAAAACCCACAAGGGCGGCCTAAGCAAAAAACAGGGCGTGCCATAAAAAAGACGCAAAAAAGAAGCCCGCTAGGTTAAAAACCCGAAAGGGCGGCCTAGGCAAAAGAAATGGTGCGTCGCGAAAAAAGGGATGGGTTCCTAACCTCACTTCAAAGGCCGAAAGACGACAACGGGTCCACATCAACATCAAAGGTCAAAGGACGACATTGGGGCTACCTCCACATCAACGACAACAAAGACATGGGGCTACCCCGACATCAACAACCACAAAGGACATGGGGCTACCTCCACATCGATGACAACGAAGTCATGGGGCTACCCCAACATCAACAACAAAAGGGTTCTCTATTCCCGATCACTCTTAAGAAATGGACAAAGCTCCAAAGGACTTTATGCATGACAAACCTCATGGTTAAGTTAAAATAAAAAATTTGACTAACATGCTTCGTTAAAAGATTTGCCTTTAGAAATAAGCATTTTCAAATTTGCCCATTTGGCAACATTCATCAAAGACAATGTTTCAAGCAAAATGCTTTTGATTAAGAATGATTTTCCAAATCTTAGACTTTTTCGGCCACAAAGGTCGCCCCTAGGCTCTCCCCGGTGTCAAGAAAGAGTGCCAATCATCCCGTAGAGTTGAGTTGACCAAAGTCCAAACTTTGACCAAAAGGGGTCAAGTTAAAATGTGTCGGCCGTCCTTAGTCGGACGTAAGACCAGTTTTCCCGTCAAACTCCCGAAAGGTGGAGTTGACCCAAGCTAAGCCTTGACCCAGAGTGGTCACTATAGGTTGAAGCCTTTGTCCCCCGTCCTTAGTCGGACGTAAGACCAGTTTTCCCGTCAAACTCTCCAAAGGTGGAGTTGACCCAAGCTAAGCCTTGACCCAGAGTGGTCATTATAGGTTGAAGCCTTTGTCCCGGCAGTCCTTAGTCGGACATAAGACCAGTTTTCCCGTCAAACTCGCCAAAGATGGAGTTGACCAAGTCCCGCCTCTGACCCGCCGAGAGTCATGCTCGTTTCCTTTTAGTCAACCCTCTCCATAGAGCCAAGTTGACCAAGTCCCGCCTCTGACCCGCCGAGAGTCATGCCCGTTTCCTTTTAGTCAACCCTATCCATAGAGCCAAGTTGACCAAGTCCCGCCTCTGACCCACCGAGAGTGATGCCCGTTTCCTTTTAGTCAACCCTCTCCATATAGACAAGTTGACCAAGTCCCGCCGAGAGTCATGCCCGTTCCTTTTAGTCAACCCTCCCCGTAGAACCAAGTTGATCATATCCTACCTCTGACTGCCGAGAGTCATGCCCGTTTCCTTTTAGTCGACCCTCTCCATAGAGCCAAGTTGACCATATCCCGCCTCTGACCCGCCGAGAGTCATGCTTGTTTCCTTTAGTCAACCCTCTCCATAGAGCCAAGTTGACCTAGTCCCGCCTCTGACCCGCCGAGAGTCATGCCCGTTCCTTTTAGTCATCCCTCTCTATAGAGCTAAGTTGACCAAGTCCCGCCTCTGACCCGCCGAGAGTCATGCCCGTTTCCTTTTAGTCAAACCCTCTCCATAGAGCCAACTTGACCAAGTCCCGCCTCTGACCCGCCGAGAGTCATGCCCGTTCCTTTTAGTCAACCCTCCAGGAGCCAAAGTTGATCAAGTCTTGTCTCTGATCCGCCGAAAGTCATGCTCGTTCCTTTTAGTCAACCCTCTCCATAGAGCCAAGTTGACCAAGTCCCACCACTGACCCGCCGAGAGTCATGCCCGTTCCTTTAGTCAACCCTCCCCGTAGAGGCAAGTTGACCTAGTCCCGCCTCTGACCCGCCAAAAGTCATGCCCGTTCCTTTTAGTCAACCCTCTCCATAGAGCCAAGTTGACCAAGTCCCGCCTCTGAACTGCCGAGAGTCATGCCCGTTCCTTTTAGTCAACCCTCCTCGTAGAGCCAAGTTAACCTAGTCCCGCCTCTGACCCACCGAGAGTCATGCCCGTTTCCTTTTAGTCAACCCTCTCTAAGTTGACTTAGTCCCGCCTCTGACCCGCCGAGAGTCATTCCCCATTTCCTTTTAGTCAACCCTCTCCATAGAGCCAAGTTGACCTAGTCTCGCCTCTGACCCGCCGAGAGTCATGCCCGTTCCTTTTAGTCAACCCTCTCCATAGAGCCAAGTTGACCTAGTCCCGCCTCTGACCCGCCGAGAGTTATGCCGGTTTCCTTTTAGTCAACCCTCTCCATAGAGCCAAGTTGACCTAGTCCCGCCTTTGACCCGCCGAGAGTCATGCCCGTTCCTTTTAGTCAACCCTCTCCATAGAGCCAAGTTGACCTAGTCCCGCCTCTGACCCGCCGAGAGTCATGCTCGTTTCCTTTAAGTCAACCCTCCCCATAGAGCCAAGTTGACCAAGTCCCGCCTCTGACCCGCCGAGAGTCATGCTCGTTCCCTTAGGAGACGATGACAGATATCCACCTAGGTCTTAGGTTTGAGACGCCAAGTTCCTCGCCCGACCTTGAACGGTCACCCTCAGGTTTGAGACGCCAAGTTCCTCCTCTGACCTCAACAATCACCCTTAGGTTTGAGACGCCAAGTTCCTCGCCCGACCTCAACGGTCACCCTTAGGTTTGAGACGCCAAGTTCCTCACCCGACCTTGAACGGCCACCCTTAGGTTTGAGATGCCAAGTTCCTCGCCCGACCTCAATGGTTACCTTTAGGTTTGAGTAGCCTTAAAATCTCTCACACCAGAACTATGACCGGCTTGATTCCCTCGGATAAGGATATGTAGGAATCCTTTAAAGATAAGGGTCCAGCCACTCGACCACATTGGTCACCATCTCTCCCATCTTGGTAGCTCGCCGGATCAGGATTCTTTCTTTTATCGACAACCCCGCTTTCTTCAAAAGCGTCGTTGCCGAGGGCTCTGTAAGTACCCCAATACGGCTCATTATGCTAAAAATAATTAAATTATAGAGTTTAGGGGTAATTTGGGAAATGATTAGGTCATACTAGAAGTTTAGGGACCTCCTAGGCATTAATAGGAACATTCTAGAAAAGGGGAGGGGCCTTCTGGTAATAAAGGTGGACCTGAGGCCTTATTTTTATCCCCACAAAGCCCAAAAGGACTTTGCGGGGATTTCCAAAAAAGACAAGAAGGGAGGCGGTCGCACCTGGTAGGTGCGCTTTCTCAAAGCGCACGTGAGCTTCTGAGAAGCGCACCTAGCAAGCGCGCTTTCACCCATACGCCAATTGCCCGCCAGCCTCCACGTGCCTTGTCCCCCGGTGCATCACACTCACCCGACAGCCCTCCCCACGTGGCGCGTTGTGATTGATCCATCCTCCATTGTTGTTTCCTCACCCTCACAGCCCCCATGTGTCTTGCATTGATTGGTCTTTCACTCCACTTACATCACCCACACCCCCTTCTAAAAAGAATAAAATCTCAGCCAAAAAATACACAAAAATGATCCAATTTCAACCCATTTTGTGACAAAAAATGATCCAATTTTGTGACCAAAAAATATCTCCATTTTGCTTAGCCCCTAAGCAAGTAACAAGTCAATAGTTGAAGGGCCAAAATGTAACTTTAAGTTTCAACCAAGCCCCAATCCCTCTTATAAATAGAGAGTTCATCCTCTCTCATTTTAAGGGAATTCTCCCCTAAAGTATTAGCATACGTTGTCTCGTTTTATGTTGTCTGTTCTTTTTGTTTATTAATAATGCTGGCTTGTCATGCATTGCCAGGTGACGCAGAGGTTAGCAGGCTCGGTCTATGGGGGAACTACTCTGTTCCTAGAGACATTCCGTTTACTGAAGACAAAGATTTGCAACCTGAAATCTGGGCCGTCGGATTTAGAAACCATGGCGCTGCATCTTTGATTATGCTAGGCCTTCTTATTTCACGTGTGCAGATGTCGGTCAGGTAATTCATTTTTTTCTCTCTAATACTCATTTCCTAAAATAAATGTCGCATTTTACTAGTCAATATTTTTAAGGAAGGTGATTTACTAGTTTGTACATTGCTTTAAAACTGGACCGAGTCCATTTCCATATTTAGAAACCTTTGTTATGTCGAATAGGATATATACGAAGAGGTTGATATAATCACCAAGGGTGGGAACTACGGATGGAGGGCATACGAGGGACCTTATCTCTTTCATCCAAAACAATCTCCGGGAGGAAACACATCCTTAAATTCCATAAGACCAATTCCCCCAGTAATGGGATATAACCACTCTGATATCAACACGATCGAAGGGTCTGCATCAATCGCAGGCGGGTACTTCAATCACAGGCGCGTACTTCTATCGCTCCACTACTGATCCATGCTTGTATGGAAGGTACATAAGTCATTCATTTGAATCATTTCCCATTAATATTCACTCTTAACAAAAACACCAAAACTTTAATCTCTGGTTCTTTTTTTTTTTCCAGCTACTTGTATGGAGATCTATATGCAAGTGCGATTTAGATAGGGTTTGAGACGCCTGAAAATAGTGGGATTTTTAACGCGAGTACAATTCCTTTCAGTTGTGCTAGTGATTCTCCTATAGAATGTGGTAGTGTGCCTGGAAGTGGGCGTCCTGCTCTGGGTTATGTTTTCTCGTTTGGGGAGGATAACGATAAAGATGTGTTTCTGCTAGCTAGCAGTGGTGTGTATAGAGTTGTTCGTCCTAGTCGGTGTAGATATACTTGTGCAAGAGAAAATACCACAACCCGGGTACGGGTCCCATGTCGCCTCGTCCTTCAAGTGCTATTGTGTTGAGAGGAGAATATAAGGATCTGGTGGTGATTCTGTTGATTTCTCTTTTGCTAGGTATGTTCTAGCATTGCTGCATTTCTGTGCTAATATACAGAGGAACATAACAGCTTGATCTGGTCGTGTGCATTAAATTGTTGCAGTTGTACAGTAAAATACCAGCATTTACTCTTACACTTTTTTTTCATCCCGGCTTGATTATGAGATGTTGAGAACTGTACGATTTGTTCTCGGATTTTTTTTTTGGCGATTATTGTTGTATGATAATAAGGGGAGTCTTGGTACACCGGTTAAGGTGTTGCCGTGTGACCTGGAGGTCACGGGTTCAAGTCCTGGAAGCAGCCTCTTGCAATGCAAGGTAAGGTTTGCCTACATTTCACCCTTGTGGTGGGGACCCTTCCCCGGACTCTCGCTATGCGGGGATGCCTTGTGCACCGGGCTGCCCATTGTTGTATGATAATGTGAATAGTTTGTTACATATTTTATTAGTAAGGTGTATCGTTGACGTCTTACACATTTAAGGCTTGGATTTAGAACGGCTGCAGCGGAAGCAATACTGTTAAAAGTTTATGAGATTTTTTATTACTCCGTACTAATGGAAGGTAAAAATTGTACTAATGCATTGTCATGGGCCTGAAATATGTAATGGCGTGTACTAGGGAACTTACAATTTTAGGTTTTGTATATGGATTGGTGATTTGAAATGTTCATAATAATTGTACTACAAGATACTACTTTCTTTTGTGTTAAGAAAAAGCTAATAGAATCTCACGTAAAAAATTGATGAAATGATGATGCTTAATGTCAAACCCACATTGTTTGATTGTAATTTTATCATAAGTTAATAAGTAAATATAATAATGTTATTGAAAATAAATCTGAGGAGGCAACCACCACACTTATTATAGAATTATATTATATTTCAAGCTAATCAATAATCAATACTTAGTTTAATTCTGAGGTGTTTATTTATTCAATTATAATGATCGCATCAAAAAGTAGTACAGAAAAAAAATAAATAGAAATTGAGTAAGGAGAGAAGGCGCCCTAATTATTACTCTCCTGGTCTAAAATAACTGTCACTTTTAAGCAAAACTTTTGATCTAAAATATTTGTCCTTTTTTTTTTACTAAATCCATTTAAATGCCACTTTTATCCTTACATTACATTGGACTTGTATCACTATATTAATTGGTTGAGTGAGAGAGGTATTGTAGGAGAGAGAAACAATAAATATGGACAATTTTGATACTTTTTTTCAATAAGTCATAATAATAATTGCATTTCTTAAAACTGGTGAAACCTTAAAAATTTTAAAGTTGTTATTGATAAGTCACTCAATAATTTATCAATAAGCAAATTTTATAATTTCTTTAGGATGATTAGATTGATATTAATGTTTGGTTAAAGCCAACATTTGTTGTAAAAAAAAAAAAAAATCAAACGTGACCAATATAAGCGGGACAAAGAGAGTAAATAAGTACCACTATTCAACTTTGTTGCCATTGTAGTTTATACCATGATAAAATCACATTATAGACTGTATGTCAGGATAATAAATGACTCATTTTATTTTAGGAATAAAGATAAATCAAAATTGTTTTCAAATAAATGTTGTGGGTATGAAGATAAAAGAAAGTGAGATAGTGTAAGTACCCCAATCCGGCTCATTATGCTAAAAATAATTAAATTATAGAGTTTATGGGTAATTTGGAAAATGTTTAGGTCATACTAGAAGTTTAGGGACCTCCTGGGCATTAATAGGAACATTCTAGAAAAGGGGAGGGGACTTCTAGTAATAAAGGTGGACCTGAGGCCTTATTTTTATCCCCACAAAGCCCAAAAGGACTTTGCGGGGATTTCCATAAAAGACACGAAGGGAGGCGGTCGCACCTGGTAGGTGCGCTTTCTCAAAGCGTACGTGAGCTTCTGAGAAGCGCACCTAGCAAGCGCGCTTTCACCCATACGCCAAATGCCCGCCAGCCTCCACGCGCCTTGTCTGTCACGCCCCGAAAATTCCATTAATCCATAAATATAAAATTCACATAATATACATCTCCAAAATGATAAATACCAAACCGGGCACGTGAATTCAACTATAAAACCAAAACCAACAAACAACACCTCAACGAGAGTTATAACTCGGAGACAATCTTACAAATGCGGAAGAAAGAACAACTAAAAGAAATATGCTCAAAAGACTACAGCTGACGTACACTGAACACACACTAGCCCACGATCAGAATACACAAAGGCTCCAAAGAGCAACTACCCCAAAGGCGATCAATCTGCACAGAAGATTCCTGCTACAACGAACCTCAAAACGCTACCACTTGCTTTCCTGGGGGGGGGGGGTTAAGGAAACACAATTGGAAACAAATAAACGGGGTGAGAAAAATCTCAGTAAGCTACTAAATGCAACTATATTTCATGTCAACATGATAATCACAAAAGAACAATATCAATAAGCATTCACAATTTCATATAACATGAAAGATATGGTCCACTCATCATATAACACATAATGCGGAAATAAACACTCATAAGTGGATACTGGGGCAAGGTTCTAGAGACGGAACACAATCCCTCGAGAAGAGTCCGTTGAGCAGCATGAAAGAGCTGAAGCCGGTTCCGGAACCAAGTAACAACAACAACCAGAAGTGGGGGAAATAACACATAGTCATACCCCCAAGCGTGTAGCTAGAATACTCACCATAGGAGCTAGCTCATTCCAACCACGATCACGGAAGGGGCATCCCACTCAAGGCCACTGAACATGGGGAAACTGGGTTACCAGTGAAGTACATTATACTGGACTTGGCCCGTGCCATTATAATATACATCACTGCCCAAAACAAACACAACAATGCCAGCTGGACTCTATAAAAGCACACAGTAATAAATACTCGCTTGAAACAACAACGGGGCAATGATTCCAAAGTAGGGAACCAAGCCAAAATCATCACAAAGGATGCAAACCATTTCTCATGAAGAGATCAACAACAACATCAACACATGAAGCTACTCAAAAAGAGTCAAACGGTTATCCACATTCATAAATTGCAAACATGGTCACAAACGGACCAAACCCAACACTCTCAAACAATACTTAGTCAAATACCATAACACGTTTGTTCACAAAGGAACCATACCCAATAATTACCATAAGGATGCAACTATTACTCAAGAAGAGTCAACAACAACGACAACGGGAAGTCCTTCATAAAAGAGTTCAACCACGATAAACAGAATTGCTCATAAGGAGCCCAACAACACTGATCATTAAAACAAATGATTCCAAGACAAGGTTCCATACCAAACACATCCTAAAGATGATACCCATAAGTTACTCATTAAGAGCACAACCCAAACGGTCACTCACAAATAGTACCGCGACCATTACCAAGATGACCCTAAAAGCCTACTCATAGAGGGTAATTATGGTCAAGCACTCAACCATCTCCTTATACCTGGAATTCCCAATAGGAACTCCGAGTAATTACTCCATAAGTCTAATCACACCATAGGTACCCAATCACTATTTCACATCTTACATCCGTTCATAGACGGACCAATTCTTAACACTCAACCGAACTAAAAAGGTAACACATTTCCATACATGATCCCAAATGTACCAATTCAACACTTTGGTGTCCCATAACAACCCTCTAGGTACTATAGGATATCACTTAAAACCTAGACCAAGTCTTATCCTAAAATCAATTCGATTGGGACCAACATGAACACATCATAAGATTACCAAACATTCACTAATAATACTTAGTTACATTCCACCACACATTTGTTCACAAAGGAACCATTTTCACACACTAGAGTGGTCCTTGACCCACACAAACAGATACCCCAAGCTTGATCACAACGGACCGGTCATAACATTTTGTGTTATAGAACACTTACTGAAAACTCAACACAATCTAAACCATAAATCCCACTAAATAAACCCACTCATCTCGTAGTACTCGAGAATATCTTTAAAACGATAGTTTACACGCCTAAAACGGAGTCCGGATGAGAAAGATATGGCTCTCAGAAGATTGGACAAAAAGGGAACAATTTTCATAACAGGGGAGGGGGAGCGCGCGCCTCCCACGCCAAGGGGAGCGCGCGCCTCCTGAAATCAGAAGGAAATTGCACCAACAGGGAAATGAGGGAGCACGCGCTTCAAAGAAAAGGGGTCGCGCGCTTCAAAGAAAAGGGGGCGCGCGCCTCCCTTCGACAGTTAGAAAATCAAGAGTGGAAGAGAAGAGGGTGCGCGCGCTTCATGGAAAAGGGGGCGCGCGCCCTCAAGGGGAATTCGGCAACCCAGATCTTCTTCCTGGGTTCAACACTCGAAAATGGACATCATTGTTACCAATTTTAACCAAATCACAACCAATCTTTCTTACTAGCCTACTAAGGCATTACTACAACTCATTAGCCTAGAAGATTCATAAGACAACCTTTAAACAACCCCAAACCAAGAAGTGATTCAAAAAACCCAATTTTCACCAAAAATGAATAAAATGCAAATCCAATCCAAAATCAACCAAGGAAGCAATAAATGGCATTCTTATCATCATATAAACATGGAATGATATTTCTAGCATAAAAATGGGGAAAAGTAACTTACCCGGATTTTCTCAAAGTTGACGGAACTCGAAAATTCTTAGCTCTCTACGATCCTATCGACGATCTAAACATGTTTCATTTTATGAGAAATGAGAAACAATGAGAGGAAGATAGCTAGAATGTAGAGAGAAGGGAGAGAAAAAACTTACCCAATAACCAAGGAGAGAGAGAGAGAACACAGGGAAAATGGTGAGGGGAAAAATGAGGGAGGGAGAGGGAGGTGAGGGAGTAGTTGATGAAATAATTCAAAAGTTACACTTAGACCCCCTCTTCCACTACCTACACAACTAACACAATAATTATACTTCCCACTAATAACTAAGATCCAATACTCAACACTAGCACAATTAACCGATTAAATGCTAGGCACGAAATTATTATGAGACACAAAATGCACACATAATTATTTAAATAAATAAATAATTTATTATTTATTACTACAAAAATAGAGGCGGGTTTTCGGGTCGTGACATTGTCCCCCCGGCGCATCACACTCGCCCAACAGCCCTCCCCACGTGGCGCGCTGTGATTGGTCCATCCTCCATTGTTGTTGTTTCCTCACCCTCACAGCCCCATGTGTCTTGCATTGATTGGTCTTTCACTCCACTTACATCACCCACACCCCCTTCTAGAAGAATAAAATCTCAGCCAAAAAATGCACAAAAATGATCCAATTTCAACCACTTTGTGACAAAAAATGATCCAATTTTGTGACCAAAAAATATCTCCATTTTGCTTAGCCCCTAAGCAAGTAACAAGCCAATAGTTGAAGGGCCAAAATGTAACTTTAAGTTTCAACCAAGCCCCCAATCCCTCCTATAAATAGAGAGTTCATCCTCTCTCATTTTAAGGGAATTCTCCCCTAAAGTTACTCTCTAAAATTTTCTTATCTCCAAAATGAAGTAAATTTCTTTGTGAAAAATGGTGATCAATCCACGTTAAGTGAAATCTTAGAGTCCAAGATCCCTAAGTAAAGAAGGAAAAAAAGGCAAACTTTGGTCAATCAATTAATGATTTACCCCAATCTTGCTTAAATGTTGAATCTTTACTTTATTGCCATCTTCATCTTTTTCTTGTTGGAATTTTAGCTTTGTTCATCTTCTTGATTATAAAAATGTAGTCTTTATATATGTGAATGATTGGATCCAAGTACTCTCATGATCCCAATGGCTTCATCTTACACTTTTATAGTGTATTAAAATGATGAAACTAAGTGGAGAGGAGTATTTGTTATATTTATGTCATTTACTTTATGTAACGACCCCAAAACCCGTTCCTATTTATTTTATATTTTTGAGAATTTTAATTTGAACTTATGTGTGCATTTTATGTGTTGCATCATATTTTATGATTTGCTTATATTATTTGCTTAATTGTGTTATTTATTTTGTTAGTAGTAATAATGGTTAAAGGAGTTAAATGATTAAGTTGAAACCTTAGGGTCCTTAGTGAAAATATAAGTTTAGGGGTTTATTTGTTCAACTTGAAAGTTGAGGGACTAAAGTGTAAATTGGGTAAAGATTTTTATAAAAACAAGTTATCTTCTCCTTCTCTCTCTCTGTACGCAGAAGAAGCAAACCTTTTCTTTCTTTTTCATTCTCTCTGTGAAACGAAGGGAGTAAGTATATTTCCTATTTTAATTTATATCTTTGTATTTATTACTCCGTTTTAGAAATAATTATATAAAAATGATCAGGGCGTTGAATAGGTCATTTATACCGATCAGAAAATATTTCATTTATACTTTCTCCGGAAATAGGTAAGTTACTAATTCCCCTTAAATAGTAAAATGGTCATATATTTGCTATATATGTGATCTGTGGTGAAATTATTGTGAAAATAATTTATTTGTGATACTTGTAAAATTGGGACGAAGGGAGTATTCGTATGATAAATATGAAATGAATGGCCTTGCTCCTGGGAAGAAACTTGAAAAAAGTATTAAAAATTATACTCCTATTCGTGAGACGGTAAAATAGTAACTTGATTTAAATATTATTAGAAAAATTGTATCATTATTTGTGGTACAGGGAAATGAATGGAAGTATCCCTAAACGGGTATAATAGTATATTATAAAATTGTACTTATACTTGTGAGACGGTGAAATGAAAGGAGTGCAATTTTGGTACATTTGGAGGTTTGGGCGGTGCACACTTTTTGTGGGAGATCGCACACTCTTTCTGGAGCAATTTGGCCTTAATTGAGTGTCTTGGGCGGCATCACACTATTTTGGGCGATCGCACACTTTTCCCAGAAAATGGTTCAACCTTCCGGAGGCCATAACTTCTTCATACGGACTCCGATTTAGTCGTGTAAACTATCGTTTCGAAGCTCTTCTTGTGTACTACGTGATGAGGTGGTTTATTCAGTTGGGTTCTAAATATTATATTACGGAAATCCAGTAGGTGTTAATAACAAAAAGAGTATTAATGGTCCGTTGTTGTAGAGTTGGTCCTTTGTGATCGAGTTTGGAATAATGTAACCGTTTAGGTTCATTTTAAGTGTGGTACATCTTTATGATGCTTTCGTAGTATTTCTTACTTTGGAATCCCTTGTGTGAGAAATGGGTTCGACATACTTGGTTGTTGAGGATCGTGTTCAAGTGTGTGCAAGATTGTTGTTTGACTTAATGTCATTAATAAAGGATTGTGTTGTGACCTAATGTCAATGTTGTGAACTATTTTATGAGTAACGTGGTTGCATCTTTTGATGTGTTTGGATTGGTTCTTTATTTTAGAGTCATTGCCCCGGTTGTTGTTGTTTTAGCAAGTATTTATTACTGTGCTCTTTGTTGAAAGTCCAGCTGGTTTTGTGTGTTATCGAGTGGAGGTGGAAAGAATTATAGTGGCACACTAGCCAAGTTCACTATAAGGCTTTTCCACTAGACCTATTTCCCAGGTTTTGGTGTTATCGAGTGGAGGTGGAAAGCATTAAGGCTTTTCCACTGGACCTATTTCCCCAGTCCATATTGGCCTTGGATGGGATGAAATCGCTCCCTCGCGTGAGCATTTAGGGGTATGACTTCGTGTCATTTTCTCTCCGCTATTGTTGTTGTTGTGATTGTTTGGTTCCGGAACCGGCTTCAGCCATTGTGCTGCTTTGTTGATACCTCTCAGATGGTTATGTTTGATTCGAGAACTTTGGTTATTATGGTTATGATTTGGTTTTCGGGATCCCGGCTTCATCCATTGTGCTGCTTTGTTGATACCTCTCAGATGGTTATGTTTGATTCGAGAACTTTGGTTATTATGGTTATGATTTGGTTTTCGGGATCCCGGCTTCAGCTATTTATGCTGCTCAGATGGTTTTCTTTGATGGGTTCTCAGATGGTATTCTCATCGGTTATGGTTATTGGGTAAACCTTGGCTTGGTATCCACCGGAGTGTGGGCTATGTGTTAATTGTGGTATATGAGTTAATGTTATCTCTCATGTTATGTGCTATATGTTATATGATTACTGTTGATATAGTTTCTTTATGATTATCATATCAGCATGTAACGTAGTTGCATTTTAGTAGCTTACTGAGATTTATTCTCACCCTTATTTGTTTACTGTTTTAGATAAAGGCGGGTCCAGGGGATAGGACACTTGGCACGGGAGGACGTTGGTTTGGTAAGAGTTGGGACTTGTTTTGTTGAAGGTTACATTATGTAAATGTAAACCCTTTGGGTAGAGTACCCGTACTTCTTGGTCACACCTATTTTGGTTAATGTGGTGTATGTACATTTGTTTAAAAGTTTGTAAGCCTTCGGGCTAAGTACTTTCGTTGTGAAAGTGTTCGTAAAAGTTTGTTTCAAGTTAAGTGAAGTCTTTGAACTTCAAGTGTGTTTTGTTCCACTTTCTAAAAGTATATTTCGAAAAATTTTCTAAAGAGTTTTATAACGTCTTCCAATTGTGTCCCGAGCGTGGGGCCAAGTAGGACCACGGGTCTGGGGCGCGACACTTTATGTCTTTATATTTATGTCTTTTAGTTTATGTTTTTATATTTATGCAATTTACTTTCAAGTCTTTACATTTACAAGTCATTTACATTTACAAGTCTTTATTTTACAAGTCTTTATTTATTCATGTAATCTTTATATAACTTGGATCCAAATACCCATATGATCTTAAAAGCTTCATCTTGCACTTCAATAGTGCATTAAAATGATGAAATAAATGGAGATGAGATTTGTTACATTTAAAGTCTTAATCTTTAATGTTTATTTCCATTTAAAATTCTTTATTTCAAATCTTTTCTTGTTTATCTTACTTGGATGATAAAGGCACACTCTTTATTCATCCAAGTAATGATTTGTCCAAGAAAAGCTTTTATTTATTCTAATCTTGTAATGATTACCTTGCTTGGATGATAAAGTTGGCCATCTTTATTCACTCTATTTGTGGTCTCATCCAAGTAAAAGTATTAGTCGTCCCTCTTGACTTTATTAATCATTTTCATGATTAATTAAAGTCCGTCCCCAAGAATATCTTATTTTACTTGGATGAACATTATATTTTGTCTTTTTAAAGTATCAAAAAAACAAAAACAAAAAGGCATTAACATGCCTACATTTTATTTCCAAAATCACATTCTAAAAACAAGTCGTTTTCTCCCACTTTTATAAAACACACACACACACTTGCACATTTTCGGTTAACAAACTTAGCGAGACTCGGTTTTCCGAGGCATTTTGGGTGAACCTCGATTAAGTTCTTCCCAAGGTGTAACGTGACCTCCGAACTCATTATCTCTAACCTTTTTTCGTTAAGTTTGGGTTTAAAGTTAAACTAACGTGGCGACTCCGTTATCTTTTGAACATAAAGTGCCGTGTTTGATTCTCCGGGAACCATTTGTATTTTCCCGCGGGTATCTTACATATAGGGAATAGTAAATGAAAAGTTAAAAGTCGTAAAATGAGCCAATAATAACAAAACAAAATAAAACCATTTAAAGAAACTGACAAATTCCAATAAAACATTTTATTTTCTTTTTGAAAATAAAAATGCATTATTTAAACACAGTCAATAGGGGTGGAAATGGTTCGGTTTAGCTCGGTTTGGGGTAATTTAGAGGTCAAACCGATATACATCGGTTTGGAGAAATCTCAAACCGAGCTGAACCACAAAAAAAATCCAAACCAAGCTGAGCTAAACCATAATGGTCTGGTTCGGTTCGGTTTGAACCACGGTCTGATTTCGCGGTTCAAACTGTGGCTTAAACCGCGGTTTGAACCACAACACCTTCTGCATACCATACTTTTTTATGCCTTAGAAAAGGACAGTCATTCCCTCCGTCCCAAAATGATTTTATACTTTTTTCCTTCGCAATAAATAATAGAGGAATATGCATGAAGACCATTTTGGGACGGAGGGAATACATGAATATGTTTTAGAAAAGGCCACAGACATTTACTCCCTCCGTCCAAAAATGATATTCATATTTTTTTTCCTTGGCAATATTAGAGAAAAAAGTAAGAAGATCATTTTAGGACGGAGGGAGTACATGAATATGCCTTAGAAAAGGCCACAATACATACTAAGATATCCTTGAACATGTTGAAACTGAATTTGTATATTTTTCTTAAGAAAAATAACATGCAGGTTAATAATCCTTAGATGTACACACGGTTCAGCTAGTTCGGTTCAACGGTTCGGCTCCACGAGGGCGGTTCGGCTCGTGGTTCAGCTCGATATGGTTCGGTTCGGTTCGGTTTGGAAGGGTCAGACCGTAAGCCGAACCGAACCGTATGGTTTATCACTTTTCTAAACCGAGCTGAACCACATATGTTTAAAAACCGAGCTAAACCGCTCGACTTGGCTCGGTTCGGTCCCAAACCGTGGTTTGAGCCAAACCATTTCCACCCCTAACAGTCAATACAACAATTGAGATACAATTGAGATGGCCAACTACGAACTCCAATTGACCATTTTTTTTTTTTGAAGGAACTCCAATTGAACAGTTAAAGTGGTAAAATGAGTCATTTATAATTTCTTATTTTTTCCCTAACATTTGTCTCGTTTTTTTTTTTATGGTCAACACAAATCGACTTTGACCATACATAGTGTCAATTAATGATTACAATGAAATTTTAAAGGGACATTTTCTTAAAAGCCCTTCATTCTAACTTTTATTTCTAAAGAAGACACAATATTTTTTTAATTGCTCAAAAACCCAAAGGGACAAAAATAGCCAAGAATACCCCTAACTACCCCTTATAAGGGTGCTCCCCCTTTCCAGACCATATTTTCAAGTTATATTTTCATCCCGCTCCGAGATTTATGTCTCATACTCTTAGAAACACTGAGAATCATGTCTCAAACTTATAAAAACACTAAAAAGTCATATCATAAAAGTATAAAAACAGTGAGAGACATGTCGCATGCCTATAAAAACATTGAAAGTCATGTCACATACATATAAAAACACTTAGAACCATATCACATACATATAAAAACACTTAGAACCATGTCACACACCAATAAAAACACTTAGAACCATATCACATACCTATAAAAACACTTGGAACCATGTCACATGCCAATTAAAACACTTAGAACCACGTTACATACCTATAAAAACACTGAGTGACATGTCACATACACATAAAAACACTTAGAAACATATCACATACCTCTAAAAACATTGAAAGCATGTCACAAACCTAATAAAAACACTGAGAGTCATGCCGCAGACCTATAAAAACTCTGAGATACATATCACGAACCTATAAAAACATTGAGAGTCATGTCTCCGACTTGTAAAAATACTATGATACATGTCACATACATATAAAAACACTGAGAGCTATGGCACAGGCCTATAAAAATACTGAGACAAATGTCTCAGACCTATAAAAACACTGATAGACATATCTCAAACCTATAAAAACATTGAGAGACGTGTCTCAGACCTATAAAAACACTGAGAGACGTATCTCAAACCTATAAAAACACTGAGAGACATATCTCAGACCTATAGAAACACTGAGAGACATGTCGCAGACCTATAAAAATACTGAGAGACATGTCACATACGTATAAAAAAACACTTCGCAAACCTTTAAAACACTGAGAAACGTGTCGTAGACCTATAACAATACTGACAGACATGTCACATACTTATAAAAACACTGAGAGACATGTCGCAGACTTATTAAAACACTAAGAGACAAGTCACATACCTATAAAAACACTGAGAGCCATGTCGCATATCTATAAAAACACTAAGAGATACTACCTTCGTCCCAGCTCAATGTGCACACTTACCTTTTAAGTGGGTGTCGTTGATATGTGCACAATCCAAAAAAGGAAAGTTTTTTATTATTTTTATAATCTTCCACTCATTCTCTCTCTTCCTCCCAACCACTCATTATTCTCCACTCATTCTCTTTCTTCCTCTCAACCACTCATTATTCTCCACTCATTCTCTTTCTTCCTCCCAACCACTCATTATTCTCCACTCACAATACTTTTGAATATAAATAATCTCTCCTTAAATATTGTGCCAAACAGTAAAGATGCGTATTGAGTTGGGACGGCGGTAATATGTCGCAGACCTATAAAAACACTGGGAGACATGTCCCATACCTATAAAAACACTGAGAGCCGTGTCGTAGACCCAATAAAAACACTGAGATACATGTCACAGACATATAAAAACACCGAGAGTCATGTCTCAAACCTATAAAAACCCTGAGAGACGTGTCACATACCTATAAAAACACTGAGAGCCATGTCACAAACCAATAAAAACACTGAGACAAGTGTCTCAGACCTACAAAAAATACTGAGAGACGTATCTCAAATCTATAGAAAAACTTAGAACCATGTCATATACATATAAAAACACCGAGAGACATGTCACATATCCATAAAACACACATAAAAACATATCACATACCTATAAAAACATTTAAAGTCGTGTCAGAGACCTATAAAACACTAAGAGCCATGTCTTAGACCCATAAAACACTGAGTGCCATATCTCAAACCTACAAAAACACTGAGAGTCATGTCACATACCTACAAAAACACTGACAGTCATGTCGCATACCTATCAAAACACTAAGAGGCATGTCACATACTTATAAAAACAATGAGAGCCATATCACAGACCTATAAAAACACTGAGAGTCATGTCACAAACCTATCAAAACATTGAGACCCATGTCAGAGACCTATAAAAATACTGAGAGCCATATCACAGACCTATAAAAACACTGAGAGCCATGTCACAGACCAATAAAAACACTGAGAGTCATGCCTTAGACATATAATAACACTGAGAGACATGTCACATACATATAAATACATTGAGAGCCATGTCACATACCTATAAAAACACTGAGACCTATGTCAAAGACCTATAAAAACACTGAGAGCCATATCAGAGACCTATAAAAATATTGAGAGCCATATCAAAGACCTATAAAAACACTGAGAGCCTTGTCACAGAACTATAAAAACAATGAGAGCCTTGTCACAGACGTATAAAAACTCTAAGAGCCATATCACAAACCTATAAAAACTGAGAGCCGTGTCACAAACCTATAAACATATTGAGAGCCATATCACAGACCTATAAAAACACTGAGAGGCATATCACAGACCTATGAAAACACAGAGAGTCATGTCTCAGACTTACAATAACACTGAGAGACATGTCACATACCTATAAAAATACTGAGAGCCATGTCACATACCTATAAAAATACTGAGACCCATGTTAGAGTCCTATAAAAACACTGAGAGCCATATCAGAGACCTATAAAAACACTGAGAGCCATATCAAAGACCCATAAAAACACTGAGAGCCTTGTCACAGACCTATTAAAACACTGAGAGCCATATCACAAACATATAAAAACACTGTGAGCCATGTCACAGACCTATAAAAACACTCCTCCCGTCTTAAAATACTTGTATATTTAATACTTTACACACAAATTAAGAAAAGCAATTAATACGTATCAAATAGTCTAAATTACCGTTTGAATAGTTCAAGTATCTAGACAATTAAATGATTGTACAGTGACAACTGCCTATCATAAATAAGGGCAGTTTAATCAAAGTGTGCTAATGTTATATGGAAAAATGTATAACTGCAAATATTTTGGGACAAAAAATCTATCCTAAACCGCTATTTTGAGACAGAATGAGTGAAAAAATAAAAAGTGGTCAATAATTTATCCAAGACTTCTAGCTAATAGTATTCGGTTTTCCATTAATATAAAGTATTGCTCGTATTATCTAACCCCATAACTCGATATTTTTATTAAAAAAAATAATTCTCATCGTAAGTGTACGACGATAACCGTTTAATTATGCTGAAAGTTTTTTAAAAAAGTTGGAAGTAAACATTTCTAATCAAAAGAGCGACTTAAGATGAAAATATATAGAAAAAAGTATATAGTTGAGAATGTCACTGCATGGTTGGTTGCTCGTGAAGGAATTTGAGGGCCCGATCAAACAGCTTGCCTAGCCTAAAGCCCCAAATTTCATAGGACCGGCCCTGTCCTTCTGATTCTAAAACTTTTGATCGTGTAAGCATTACTATTTAGGTTTATTTTAATGGGGAGAAACAATAACATACTCCCACCGTCCCACCCGACTTAGGATTTTTGGCTAAACAATTTATACTTTGACCAAATATTTGAAGAAATATAATGATGCTAATAAAAATTTAAAACTTGTTATTGTATCATGATTAATAATAAACTAAAAAACTATTTTTAGATTTTCATTAAGATAATTATTTTTGTTCAAATTGTTAGTCAAAGTATAAATTGTTTGACCAATAATCCTAAGTCGGGCGGAACAGAGGGAGTATAACGTTTAGAAGTTACACATAGCCCCCTCAATTTTATGTGTTGAGATGAATAAGAAGAAAATTGTTAAGGCCCAAAAATCACAGCGCTAACATGGGGAGTCCAAAAATAAGTCCAAAATATTACTCCCTCCGTTCCAAAATACATGTAGTTTAAGGGGGTTGAAATTTGTCCTAAAATGTTTGTAGTTTTGCTTTTATGACATCTTTGACATTGTTTATCAAATACTCCCTCTGTCCCAGCTCACTTGAGACTTTTTAACCAAAACTGATCAACTTAAGGTCGGTTTGACCAACACTTTATAGAAATATTTATGATCCAAATAAAAATAAAAAAAAATGTAAAATGATCGCCATTAAAAATCCTCTCAATAACAATTTTTAAATTTTTTTTTGGAACATAAATATTTCTATAAAGTGTTGGTCAAACCGACCTTAAGTTGACCAGTTTTGGTCAAAAAGTCTCAAGTACCCTTAATTATGATGGTAGTTGTCATTGTAAAAACATTTAATTGTCTTGGTACTTGAAATATTTCAAGGGTAATTTAGTCCATTAGACATGTATTGATTGATTTTCTTAATTTGTGTGAAAATCCTACAACTACTAGTATTTTGGGACGGAGGGAGTAACTAATAACCAGGGTAAATAAGCCTAAAAATGAGCCCAGACCATTAGCAAACATAAGCCCAGACCATTAGCAAACACATGACACATTCAAATTTCCTTCTTCTCCGTAGACGGCAGTTGTTTATCGGCGGAACAGACGGAGGGCGAAATACGATCTGTTTTGAAAATTAAAATATAGGTTTGTTCGGTTTTTCGCGGAGATTATGAACCCATAAGCAATTTGATGGTTTGAAAATAAATCAATTTCAATTTTTTCCAGAACTAACAGGAACACATACGATTGGTTTTGATAATGGACCCGCAACACTCTCCTTAAAAAGATTAACCCACATAGCCTAAAAATCCAGCTATCTTTGTAAATCTGGCTACCTATGTAAATGTAAATACGCCTCATTATGTCTTCATCTTGATTTTCTCCATGAACATATCTCACCCCCTTTTTGTTTGAAACTCAACGCCACAATTGCAGGGGAGATGATGTGGGCAACAAAGATCTGCTTCTGGCAAGGAGATCTCGACATCGATGGAGAGCTTGAGAAGGAGGTAAGAGCGCTGGTGGTCGAGGGATATGCGGAGAGAGAGGCGACGGCCTGTGGGGTTGAGGATGCTGGTGATGGTGGGGGCTGGGATGCCGGCGAGGGTGCGGCTGGGACGCCGGCGAGGGTGCGGCTGGGAGCTGGAGAAGATGGGGGCTAGGCACCGGGAGAGAGATGAGAGAAGCGAATGGGATCTTTTTTTTTTAGAGAGAGAACGGGAAAAATGCAATGAGAGAGGGAGGGTTTACCCGTTTTAGGGTTGGATGGGAGGGGTATTTCGGGAATACAATATTTCATTAAAAAAATCAAGGATCTCATGGAAATAAATGTTCCATCTAATGGACCTAGACAAAATAAACGAAAATGTCTGTCCTGTTTTATAAAATTGTTTTGTTTAAAGGACTTTTGAGAAATTTTTCTAATTTTAAAAACTGTAATTGATAAATCAGTAAGTAATTTATCAATTACAGTTTTTAAAATTTCACTAAGATGATTAGATTGACATCACATTTAGCCAATATTTATTAGTGTTTAACCATAAAAAATCGAATACGACAAATTTTCCGGTACAGAATGAATATTATTCTTTGCATTTGTAAAACCAGATTTACAATTACACGTACTAAGCACAAGATCTAATCTATTACCGCAGAAGTCATACACAACACAAATCCTTATTAGAAAGAAAGAAGAGAACCCTCGGCGACGCCGTCGTTTAAGTAAGAAGACCATTTGACCACCCCTCGTCCCTGTCCCCTCAAAACCTTACCTTAACAGAATTGGGCTCTTTGCCCTAATTTTTCCGTCTTCTTCTTCCTTCAAATAGAGTATAAATTCAAATCCAACAAAAATCAATTTAATCATCTTCTTCAACCTCATCAATTACCCTTTTCTGACCCCCAAATTTCCAAATTTGCGTTTCCCCTCTCTGTTTCTCTCTCATCACCTTCCAATCCTAGAGAGAGAGAGAAAACAGCCATGCCATGAATGTTTTAGTGCTTCAACTCTCACTCGATAGTTCTGTTCGTTGATTCCGTTGAATGCGACCCCATGATCTCTTCAATGGACCTCCACTAGAGGATTCCCGCTCCCGATCCCCCCACTATGTCTGACGACCAACCCTCTACTCCGATCCATTCCGGTGGCTCTTCCCCCGAGGTTCATAACCACGCCACCGCTAGTACTAGCAATAACAATGGCTCCGGCGCCGGCGCTGTTGCTAATAATAATGTTGTAGCTAGAAGAGAGAGGCCCTCGCGTGCTTGCACGGCTCGGTCTGCTGCTCGCCTTCATGCTGCTGCTGCTGCTGAGGCGGCTGTTGTTGCTGCTGTGCGGAAGCAGAAACCTAGTAGGAAAGAGCGGCATCCTCCTCCACCGCTTGAGGAGGAGGAGGAGCCTCCCCCTTCTCCTCCGCATCCTTTTAGCAAAGTTGTGACTTCTTTGGTGGGGGAGCCACCCCCTTCGCAGTTGCCGCGGTGGAGCATTCGGTCTATGTGGGAGTTGGCTTCCATTCTTAATTTTTTAAATGTGAGCTGAAATAAACTTCAAAATGGGAAATTTTTGGTCTTTGAGGTGTTGTGGTTTCGGTATTGTTGATGCTAATGTGGATTTTGTTTTGTAGGTTTTTAGGCCTCTTTTGAATATCAAAGTTGAGTTTTCAGTGGAAGAGTTTGAGACGGCTTTGATAACGCCGAATAACACGCTGGCAGAGATACATATTCCTTTGTTGAAGGTTGGTTTTTCACTCTTATGAGACAAAAGCTTTCATCTTTAGCTGCAATTTGTACTGTACAGTGCATGCAGACACTTATCTCTTCTTTTCTGTAGTCATGGTTGTGGAGAGCAATATAGTTAGTTGATACGGTTCAGCATAAGCCAAATGCCATCTTAGGCTTCTAGAATTTAGAAAAGTACTTTCCAATATCACGCAACATGGGCGTGCTTGTTTTCATTTCCTTTCTAGTACATGCCATTCATATAGCTTTCTTTTCTTTGAATTAGCTTAATCATGTTATTATAGCAACCTAAGGTTTGGCTGTCTAATGTGGCGTTTCCCGTTACAACTGTACAAAGGAAAGCGGCAACAAGTGTTTTGTTGGTATAGGGTTTGCCAGTACTGAGGAAGAACTCTTGTGTTGTTGCCTTCACTTACTAATGTCTGTAGGGTACCTTCTGCAGCTCCTTCGTGAGGTTTATCAAAGAAAATGTAATTGAGTACTTGTATGCGGTATATGAAATGTGAGCTTGAATTGCAATTCCGATGATCAAAATACCATGGCTCAGTGAAGATTTAACTTGGCCTTGTGAGCCGGATTCGTAAAAGTTTCGCGCCTCATTTGATGTTGTAGAGCATGCGATTGATGGGTATGGTGTAGTTCCTTGTACTCTGAGAATGGTAACTGATTTATCAAAATTGGCTTTGCCAAGCAATATAGAACCTTAAACAAACCACGATTCTTCTGCCTGATCTGTATCTGGAAGGTTGCATATTTGAGGTTTTAACATGCAAAAGTAGGTTAAGCACTGTACTACATTAGGAAGTGGAGCTAAAGAGCTTGAGCAAGCTTGTGGGGGAACCAAAGTTTGAGCTTGTTGGAACTCATTCTTTGTGTGGTTAAGTTGGATAAACTTACCTGTGTTTTGCTGTCAGCATTAAGTGCAGGATCATGTGCTCTTTTTTCTTTTCTTTTCTGCCAATGAGCCTCTGTAACTGTTTCTTCTTCCTTGATTTTTTTCCCAACATAGGCAATTCCTCCAATTACACGGATGGCACTTGGACAAAATACTTGGGTTACGGTACTGTGCAGAAAGTTGAGGGACTGGTGGCATTGGGTAACCTGATAACCTTTTTTGTGGAGTTTTCTCTTTGACACTGAGACATCTGGTTTATATGGTGCTAACTGGGAACTAACAGGTGTACCTGGCTTATTGCATTGCAGGTTGCTGAAGGGGATCTACCTATAGTTGCATCACATGGGTATGCTTTGGTATGTTATGAAGTTATTGTATGGGCTACATGTCTCTTACACTTTGTTTCTTTTCTAGGGCTGAAGTTGAAGCATATAACATGCTTGATCCTGGCATACGTGTGGTGATTTTAAAAGCATTGTGTGATATTCGTGTAGAGGTATAATACATTTCTCCTGAATGGCTTCTTCTCATAACTTCTTGCTGTCTACTTTCCTTCTCAATCTCTGCCAGTCATATGTTAATCCTACTGCTATCTATATTCTTGATGGTTCTTATGTATGCTCCTAGTAGCAGTAAAATGGATCCTGTTTGTGCTTTCGATATCCGTCAAATGACTGGCTAGGCAGATTTTTTTTGATGGAAGATAATGAATAGTATGCAAAGTAGAGAGGTGCGTGAGAAAAGGTGGAAAAAATAAAACAAGAATTCGGAGAATTCTTCGGGGTAAAACATCATGTAGGGGAGCCCTTTTGCTAACATAATTTTGAATAAACAGTACCCTAAAATAAACCATTACAAAAGGCCATAAAAATCATACTAGGGGACCCATTCTATCAACAAATCCAAAGGATAAGAATGATCTGTAAACTTCAGCTGTTCCCTTTCTACAAATGTACCTTGAGTAGAAAACACCCCTGACAAACAGCATGCTGTGACAATCTTATTATGAGCAAAATCTACGACTGTAGGCAAAACGCATTACGTTAATAGTCAAGGATGATGCGGAACGAGAAAATTTTCATAGCTGAATTCCACAATAACAAAGACTGTTTCCTGAAAACAGTGGAGTCCAACCATCACAAAGCAGACCATAGAATGAACTCTTATGAAGGCTTTAACTGATTTTGTTGTTCGTTTTTTGGTTCTTAGCTTCGAGCTAACGTTTTTCGTTTTTTTCCAAATAACAGCAAAGTTTAGGGTTCTTAACTTTGTTGCCTCATCAATTCTTTTTAATCACTATGCTTTATACATTTCAAAGTTCAGTCTTACAATGTGTACATGCTGGGTGGACCTTTCAATGATTTCTTGTGACTTTACTTGTTACAAACAAGAGAAGGTTATTCCCTTCATTTAATAACACTGTCCCTTCAAACCTAGAAACTGAATATGGATTTTATTTTGCAGCAAGAAGATATTCGTAACTATATAGATGACTCTATAAAACATGGCGTTCCTCCCTCAGCATTTCGTAAGGAGCGCACTGGTGGTGATTCCTATGGAATTTCTTACTGGTAACTTTCTTGTTCTTTATTGGTGATTAAATGTCACTAGCGTAATCTGGATGGTCGTACTCATCGCTTCCATATAGACTATAACCAAGACATTAATATTTCTGCTTTGTTAATATATTGGTTACCCTTTTTTGTCACTGAAAAGGTATGAAGATGATCCTATCATTGGTCAGAGATTGTACCGGGAGATCAGGAAAGTGGAGGTGAAGAAAGGAAAAGGGAAGAGTGTACAGCCAATTTCCAATTCCTGTTACCAGTGGGAAACAGTTGCTACTAATTTGGATGAATTTCAGGATGTTTCTGTAAGTTATTATGAATTATCTTCATCTCCTATGTAATGCTATTATCTAATTTATCTCCAATGTCATAGTGATTGTCTTGATTTTCTATTCTGCGCTCACCCTCAAAAATTCCTCAACCATCAACTTTTAACTGATTGTGAATGTAGTCAATGTACACTTAAATGTTCTATTGGAATGAGTATGTCATTCTTATAATAACATTATTATTGGTTGATCACAAATAATAGACTCACTCACAACTTATTAGTTCTACGTAATTCAGTAAAGAGCAATTGGCCAAAGAAAAACAGAAAAAAAAAATCATATTTATTATATATGACTAATAGACGATATATAGCTATCGATAAACTGGTATAAAGAAAATTCATCCCTGCAGTCACTTTTCGTGTTTACTTTCTGTTTGTTCACAATTTTTTAGGATCTTTATTGGTCATCATTTTTATATTTTCATGATTGTTGTTTGATTATAACTTAAAACTTACTTGTTCATAAGAGTTAATAAACTCTTATTAACAAGTAAGTTTGTGTTCTTACTAAATATATAAAGTGCATTTAACTTGTTCATATATATAAACTCTTATATTTTCATGATTGTTGCTTATTTTTTTCTTTTTTAAGAACCTGTGCTCTTTTGTGGTTCTAAGATTGGTCTAATTGAGTAATCAGTGCTTTGCTAACTTGAACACATTTTATCCAATCAGTTTGGTCAAATTAGTGAAATCCCATGTTCCACATCTTTTTAAGTTGTGAATCCAACCTAATTGATATAATAACACGAAGCAAAGCTTAAACTTGTGAGACAATCCCGCTGGCGAATAATCTGATAAGTTTGCATGTATGTAAGGACGCAAGGGAGAGCATATGGGTTTGCCAGCGAGAAGAAAAAATATCAAGTGGTTGTTATTAAATTCTGTTGGCAGAGTATGATAAGTTTTAATGCAACCTTTGGAAGTAAGCTAGGACATGATATCATTATTTAGGTTTGTCAAAAATGAGACTGCTCTGAACTAGAATGTTACAGCCGTAAGTCAAGATCCTTACCTGGGCACCTGGTTTTGGAAACCTGTAGTAGCAATTGTGAGCTGCTGGAAATATCCTATGTGAGGCAAAGACTTAGTGCGAGTATCAGGTATTCCTTCCCTCATCTACTAAGGAACATTATTCCATCAGTGTTTGGCCTTTAAGATTTGAATATGCAATGACTTGCCTACTTAAATATGTTGAGACCTACCTAGCCCTGAACTCAATTGCTACTAGAACATCATTGAAGCCCTTGCTTAGATATGAGGTGCAACGGAGTAAAAATCTTCAAATTTATGAAGGTTTACCTCCTCCTGCCGGGACTGGAACCATTTTGACTTGGATGTCCAGGGCAAGGGTCAGTCATTTGTGCTACAGAATTTTGTGGTGTTGATATGGAGGTCTCTTTTTTCAAATTCATATGTGGCTTTCACATGGTTGTTGGTATTTGCTTTTATATTCTTGGGTAACCACTAACCACCGTAGAAAGTGTTAAGTGGACAGTGGTGATTATCTAACTATATGTTCAATATCAGGTCTGACTCATTTATAAACTGTTGCTTCCTAGTTTTTGATAATGTTGGTTAGGTGCCGTTTAACGTTGATGAAATGACTTTTATATGCTTTCAGAACTACCTTGATATCTGGAATTTCAAACTCGACATGCCGTTTTCTCGTTTTCTTACCCTAAGTTTGCGTCTGTGTTACAGGAGAAGCTTTCCTCGAGCAAAAATAGAACAGAGGCTTCACTTGGGAAGAAATTAAAAATTGACATGCTTCCTGAAATTGAGAAAGTCCATACGGTAGTCAACTCTTTCTTAATTAATGCTGATCAATAATGTTAATTTAGTGGTTGTCTGGGTAGTTACTTTCTTGATCCTGATTCGATTTCTCTCAGTCAGCTCTCATCCTACATTGGTCTTTTTAAGTAACAGTCTTTTTATAATCTTTGATACAGAGGAAAGAGAAGCTGCTAAAGAAACAACATAGGCAAGCTCTTCTTCTTGATAGTATGATGAATGTGGATGGGCTTGGGCCAGGGCGCTCTCGTCGCGGTAGAAAACCAGTCTCCTATACTTTTGGTAAGAGCGTTACCATTACTCAAGCATATCTTTTGGGTACATATATATATATATTTTTGTTTGTTTGTAGTTGTGCTTATATATGTTTGTGTGAGATTGCTTGCTTTGATGCGCTTGTCGGGCTGGTATTCCCCACAGCCACAGGGATGCACATTTGGGTTGCTGGGAATTTATTTTGTGCTCTATATCTTTTCAACTGCCTAGGTAAATAGTTTGGTACTAAAGGCGCATAGATTTGGCTTAAATTTTTTTTCTGCTTAGCTTTCTTGGGTTTTTACTTTGAAGATCTCATACTTGGCCAATAGCTCACACTACTGCGACTTCTTTTTTCTTCATAAATCGGCTCCTCTAACTTTTCGACAGACAGTCATTGTAGTTCTAACTTCATGAAATATATCTTCCTTGATGGTCACTAGATGCAGGATATTAGCATTACTAGACTTTGTGAAAGCTCAGCTATACTCGTCATACATATACATATAATTGCTGAACTTGATCATGTAATTTTACTCTGGGATTTTCACCGGGGGGTATTTGTATTCCTTTTTCCTCTCATTGGAAATTCGGCTGGAACTATATTTGATGAAATGTTTGCTCGCCCGCCCCTAGAATATCTTTTGGGACTATGTAATTTAAAACAAGCTAAGTACAGATGCAGTATGGTGTCGCTACTGAAAATTTCAGTTCCATCCTTAGGCCAGTGTGATCTTAATATGGCCAAAGACCTTTTCACCAAATATTATGTTTGTTCATTAACTACTCATTCTAAGCTCTCTAGATAATTAATGATGAACTGGTGCTTGTCTGCTTGTTTATTTTCGTAGAAGTAACCAATGTCAAGTACCGTTTCATTAATAATGAGAGGTATTATGGCTCTGAGGCAGAAATCTCCTTTTGTCTTATGGTATTTTTGACCATTTGTTTTGACCATTTGGTTTCACCGATAAAGGCCTTCACTTGGTTTTAGCTTTATGTACGATGTTAACTCTCTTTGGAAATAAAGTTGTGTCGAATATATGACGATCTTTGGCCTACTTATCTTAGAGATAGAATGTAGCCTCAGCAGCTTCCCCAATACGGAAGTTTATTTGGAACAATTTATGACAAACATGTTAAACTAGGAATGTGAGAATGGTAAAATTTATAAGAAGGTTCGACATGAGAGATGCAGCTTATATGGTGGTATTCCATCTGTTGAAAATTTTAGATATATTTTTTCCCTGAATTGAGTTGGAAAGGTTCTTGGTGTAGGCGCGTGCCTTCTTGGAAATGTCTAAAATGCTCCTGTTACTATATTTCACGTGGTTTTCATTTAAGGTTTGCATTTTAGTTATCTCAGTGTTACATTTTACTATTGTGCAGATGATTATGACCGATCGATCAATGAGGCTATCAAAATAACCAAGTATGGATTCATAACCACTCCAATATTAGATAATCTTTCTTATAGGACCATATCTTCTCTAATTACCTTCGTAACGAGTAGGAATTGTCTTGACTGAACTGTCTTGATTGTTAATCCTGCAACAGAAGGAAACCACCATCACCTGAACCGACCAGCCGAAGAAATGGTATAAAACATGAAAATGGTAGACTGGATGATACATCAAAAATCCCCCAGCATTTCTCGTTCGGTGCCCATTCTCCAGATTCACCTGATTACGATGGAACAGATGAAGACCACAAGTCAGATCAATTGGATCGCAGGTACTTATCTCTTATGCCAGAATCTCTGTTAGTGTTTTGGTTCTTACCTAAACTAATTATTCTACTAATGATTCATAGCAATAGACGAAGACAGAGGCCACAGAGATATTCAGCACGAGAGTATGTAGAAGCGGTTTCAGAGAACGAAGCAGACTTTGATAGTGATGATGACATAGTCGGCGAAGCTGTATATGATGAAGAGTACTTACGGTCACGGAAAAAAAGGAGGAAGGTATCTAGTAGCTCTGAAGGAGATGAGGAATATCATGTGGATGGAGAAAATGCTGAAGAAGAAGAAGAGGAAGAAGAGGAGGAAGGAGATGATTCCTCAAGTGCCAGTGATGAGAGTGATCAGCCGAGAAGATCTAAGAAACTGCCAGGGCGCACGAGGAGGGGGACCAAGTTAAGGTCATTTGATGATCTCCAGTCAGGCCTTAGACGCAGTAAAAGGGCCACTCGGAACCGTATTGATTATAAAAAGTATGACTTCTCTGAATCGGAACCTGAGTCAACGAAACCTGAGAAGTCAAACGGATCAGAAATGCAAACAGATGCAAGTGCAAGTGACACTGCTGGCTTTTCCATGGGAAGTGAAGACTCTGAAGATAACGAGGATAATGAGGATATCCTACATGATGAGGATAACCTGGATGACGGGGATAACCTGCATGACGGGGATAACCTGGATGACGGGGATAACCTGCATGACGAGGATAACCTGCATGACGGGGATAACCTGGATACTGAAGAGATGAAAATTGATCAACCTGTTGTTGTAGAGCAACCGGAGTCAATAAAGGAAGAGCAAATCCAACCCCCTACTAAAGAGAACAGCCCAGACCAAGATGAATTTGAAGGTGGTTCACAAAAAAGACGGTTTCTTGATCTAAACGAGCTTGCTCCAGGTTCTGGATTTGACGATGGCCCAATGATGAAAGATGATACAGATGACTTCTAAAGCTTCCCTCTTTTCGCATAAAAGCAGTAGGTGTAGTTATTCCAGGGAAGGCTTGGTTGTATGATATATAAGAAGATATACAATTTTGCATTTAAGTCCACTCGACGAAGGAAAGTTACAAAATTAGAGTTCTTTGGTGGAAATATTCAAGCACCCGCCTCCATGCAGTTTGGTTTTTCAGCTAGGGTCACTGTGATGCGGGAGAAAATTGTGTGGATCGAGTAGTCAAAAGTCAAATTGTAGCATGTCTACATTTGAAAAAAAGATAAAAGGGCAGCTTAATGAGGATTGTTGGGAGTTCTTTAGCTATTACTCTTGTTGTCAGTGTACCATAAGCGCTTACCTAATACTGTGGCTGAAGGTGTTCTCCCTTAGATATTCGAGAACCCTTATTTTATTTTTCATCATCTTTATAAGAGTATGCCTCGGGTTGGTTGGATATGTCGGTGATGTCATTCTGATTTTAGAAACGAGTTTGTACTTTAACCATCCTCCCTCAATAGGTAACTTATTCTTACCTTTATAGCCTTGTGAACGATTATCAGTACCTACATTTTATGTGTTCATTGGAATGTTGTTCTGAGAAAGGTGGATGAAGTTGATTATGCTCAAGGTTTCTGTGACATGCAGTGAAAATGATATTCATATGATTCTACGTGCGTTTTTTTTTTTTTTTTTTTTTTTTTTTTTTTTTTAACAAAGACTCGTCGCATTTATTTGATCGGCAGATAACTTTACAGGTTACATATTTTTTAGAACTCAGATTTAATTTGCTAGTGGTACTACTTCTTGGGTATCTGATGGTGTTTTTGAGTTTCTTGCTTATCTTGCAGTTGAGCTGGCTCCCCTTTTGTTCCTCCATCTCTTGCTTCCTCTAGAGCTTCAATCAGATTGGAAAGGCATTTTCCGGCATCCTTTATTCTGGACTTGGGCATGAGATTCTCAGCAACATCAGCAGGTGTAATCTTGGTCATCTCCATCAGCTTTTCTACTGTGTCAAACATTGGATGTGTCTCCAGTTCCAGGTAATTCTTTGCCAACACCTTAAATCCTTCAAAACTGCAATAAGAAAGTTCTATATGCATGTCCATGCGACCACGTCTTGTAAGAGCTGGGTCAAGTTTCTCCACATGATTGGTTGTGAAAATAATTATACGCTCCCCTCCACTAGAAGACCAGAGTCCGTCGATAAAATTCAAGAGCCCTGACAGAGTAACTTTACTCCCGCTCTCTTCTTTGGTTTGTCTGGAAATACCTTCTTTCTTGCCATTCCCCTCGTATTCTGAAGATTTTTCCTTTTTGTTGTTTCTTTGACCCGTAAGATCAAGTGAGCAGTCAATATCCTCGATAACAATGATGGATTTACTCTTGGTGTCGATTAAAAGCCTCCTCAGTTCCGTGTTGTCCTTCACAGCTGTGAGCTCAAGATCGTAAACATTGTACTTCAACAAGTTGGCCATTGCAGCAACCATGGTTGATTTCCCAGTTCCAGGAGGACCATATAGCAAATATCCCCGTTTCCATGTCTTGCCAATTCGGGCATAATAGTCTTTACTTTCCTTAAAGTTGAGAAGATCTTCTATAATTTCCTGCTTCTTCCCCATCTCCATTGCCAGCGTGTCAAAAGTTGCAGGATGGTCAAACTTAATATGACTCCACCCTGAATTTTTGCGTTCCTCCTTGGAGCTATTTGTAAAAGAGCTTCCTCGGCCTCTCCTTTCTTCTTAGTTCCTTCCCCATCTTCACTACGTGTTCCAAGTAAGACTCAGTTATCATCTCTCTGTGTTTGCTGTGGAACGTGAGCCTGTAAAACCTTTTATCCGGTTCTGGATACATAGCGAATCTTGATGATGATGATGTAGCCAATTTACTAAAAAACCCACCAAACTTCAACCCCTTGAAATTCATCCCTCACCCTTTCATGATCATCCATGCTTAATGTTAACTTTTCACCGCTTGACCCCATCTCAGCTTTAAGTCTCTTGATACTTTGTGATGACAACCCGCCTAGGTATGCTTTGACTGCAGAATAAGCATCACTTCGCCGGAGATGGCCTCCTCCGGTGAACTCGTGGATGGAAATCCGTACGTAAGGGTTGAAAAAAGTGATGAATCTGGTTGTGTATCTCTCAAAGAAGAGACGGAGCTCAGGGGGGCAGTACTGGCGGATGATGGCCCAAAAGAACATGAGACCGGCCAGAGTTGACCCGAGTGTGGTCAACATCCCCATCATGGGTGTCGATGTTCTGGGGATTTGATGTCCTCTTGTGAAGAAAGACGATGATTTCACGGATCCAGACATGATGGAAAAAGAGAGGTTGGGAGGGAGCACAAGATAAGTGTTTGGTTTCAGTGGAACTCTCAGATGCTTTAATAATTCAATCCAGTTATTGCTGACATAACCGAAGAAGAAAACCCAATCGTCATACAAACTGACTTATTATGGACGGCTTCTCCCATTTCCATTTTATGCCCCCCCACTTGAAAAATTATCATAAATTAAATGGAAAACTTTTAGATTTTTTCTCCCGAGTCTTTCGACTCTGGTGTAAAACATGTTTTACACTTCTCAAGGAAGAAAGGGAAAAACGTGTTTTACGTAATTGCCTCCTCTAGTATCATTACGTGCCTCTTTCAGTGTTAAAAAATGTCTGCTCTTATATCACTTACTCCTTCCGTTTCATGTGAATTGAGACTTATTTCCCTTTTCGTCCATTTCACCTCAATTGAGACTGCCCAAAATGACAAACTTTTTAATATTTTATATTCACCCAACCCTACCCATTTAACCTCACTAATTCTCTCTCTTCACTTTCTACCACTCATTTTATCCAACCAATACTACTATTTACCCCACTCATTCTCTCCATTTTCCACCACACATTCACTACTTTCTCTTAATTATTGTGCCCTTTTTTTTAAGTCTCAATTCACATGAAACGGAGGGAGTATAAAACATTCAACCGGCACTTATAAGTTATAAACATTCAAACGGACACTTTTAATGGTAATGTTAAGAATGCATGCCCTAGTATTACAAACTGCCTCCTTTAGTAATGAAAAATGTCTCTTACATTGTCAACATATGTTTGATGAGTTTTTACAAGTTCCAAAAACAAGTGTCTTCTCTAGTGTTAAAAAGTGGGGCAAATAGCATATTAGTGCCCCCAAAGTTTCATATGGGTTGCAATTTAGGTCCTAATGTTCCAATTTTGGCAATTTGGTGCCTAATGTTCACCTTTTGTTGCGAAATGAGTCTTTTTTGGATGGTCATTGGTGGAAGCTAACGAAATTAACGAAAAATTTAACGAGCTTCTTTAAAAATTGCATTTCTTACCCATAAAGTTCAATAATTATTTATGTTGGCCCCATTTTGTTAAAAACTTTACAACTCCTCAAATTATATATATATATATATATATACACACACACACACACACACACACACACATTATATAATATTAATAAAAGAATGTATATTTTAATTAACCCAAAAAACATAATAAATATCAAAGTAAAATATTGTTTATAATTTTTTTTAAATAGTAGTAAAAATTATAAAAATAAAAATACCTTACACTAAAGTCATTTATAATTCTAATTTCTTAAGTAAAGGGGCTAAAACAATGTTTAGAAAAGCAGTAAAGGGCTAAATTTAGATATTAGTCCATAGTTTAGCCTTAAAAAACTTCTTTTAACCTAAATTTGCTTGAAAAGGGAAAATAAAAAATCAAACCTAAACTTCTACCTTCTTCGTCCCCACCCACACCACCCACGCACATACATCGGCCACCGGCCACCTTCACATCTCTTCTTCTCCCATGCTTTCTCTTACTTCCACAACGCCAACTTGCCTTTCTGGTAAGAAATGCAATTTTTTAAAAATCTTATTAAATTTTTCGTTAGCTTCCATCCATGACCATCCCAAAAAAAACTCATTTCGCCACAAAAGGTGAACATTAGGCACCAAATTGCCAAAATTTGAACATTAGAACCTAAATTGCAACTCATATGAAACTTTGAGACACTAATGTGCTATTTGCCCTAAAAAGTGTCTGCTGTAGTAATAGAAAATCCCTCCTACAGTGTCGAAAAATGTCTGCTGTGTTTTTATAAGTTCCAGTTATTTTCAAAAATGCCACCGCGCTTTGTGAATAATGTTCCGATTATTTATAAAAATGTCTCCACATATGAAAAACACGTTTTACACTAAGACAAGTGTAAAACACGTTTTTCCTGAGATTTTCACTTTTGTCCCACATTATGATTTAATTAGGAGTGTGTAATATAACCAGTTTTTCAGAACAAAAGAAAAATTATTGAGTTTTTTGGCTTTAAAAATACTCGAATTATAAGTTAAAATCATACTTTACCACATCCTACTTGTGAGTAATTAATAACTTCTAATTCATAAAATGGGGTCTTTGCCACAACTAGATTTCAATTATTTTTTCTTTATATTAATTAGATTTCTGGTATTTGTATTTTAAGCTATGGCAATTTTTTTTTTTTTTTTTTTTTTTTTAACTGACGAAATTCTGTAACTATGAAACTTTCCCTATAAATGGATATCATCGTTTTACATTCCCGGGAAGCCCTAAGAAAACAGAAGATGACTGACAAAATAATGAAAGAATTTCAAGGACCTTCTGATCACCGCCGGGAATCTCCCTCCCACCGCCTTTCATACATTCTGAGATTGACAACGAGAATGCAAAAATTGTCGTCATCTCATGTTGCAGCACTGAGGGCGGCCATATTGTTGTAATTTATTCCACATGCAAAGCATTTGCCTTGGCGACTGATAATGTGCTGTGTAATAATCGTCAATGCACCCGAACTGGCAAAACTTTAAGCTGTGTACATATTCCACGGCCCTTGAGTTGTTGAACTGCCCTACCCACATTCCCATACTCACATCTTCCATCTTGAACAACTGCACCAAAGTCACAACCGTTTACATACATATATACATACATACGAAGGGCACAATTGCAGTTGGTATAACAAACACACACACACACACACAGCATGAGAGATTGAGAGATAGACAGTTGATGTCAAGTACCCTTAGTTTATGCTTCTCAAACTCAGAGACAATGAACTCTGCAATATCTGCTGACAGAATGTAACCGGGCCCATTTGCGTAGGGTGGATAATCTGCTCCCGGCCACTCCTAAAACACCCACAAAACATCCATACAGTGAGACGTTAAATAGCACATACATAGTACAAGTATTTGATAACATTCAAGTCTTGCATGGTCCGTAAAACTATAGGGTGGAGGATGTAAATCATTAACCAAATCGCGTAGCCATCTACAATACACACAGGCCACTTGACAAGATAATCAAATACTCCCTCCATCCCAAAACACTTGCTTCGTTAGCCATGTTGTGTTTATGCACATTTAAGAGAAGAACTTTTTGAGACAATGAAAAATGCCAACATTTTGGGACAAAGGGTGTAGATTACTGCATAGTTGCAAGACAAATCACTTCACTCGTACCTCAAATGTCACCGCCCATTTACCATGACGTAGGGGCTTATGGTAGTAGTTGATGTTGCCAATATACAAGCTTCTACCCTCCGCTATCTTATGGGCTTCCTTTATAACTGCATCAACTCTCACAAATGTGTCATCGTCACACTTCATCACATACTTTGCAGATGCTGTCCGGACCTGCAACCAATAAATACATCATTAATGTAATTTCTAAGCACATTCTAACACCCTTCCCTCTTAAACCTTCGTTCACATCCGACTACTCACCCCATATTCAGAGATCGCAACAGTTTTTAACACAACAAGGTCGTAGTTATCCATGTAAGGCACTATCACAACGTCGCCAAAGAACTCTGCTTCTTTCTTTAACTCGACATTGACTTCCTTTCTTCCATGCTGTGCAAAATAATTGCGAAAAAATTATAAATTCACAGTTAAGACAAAATAATAATAATATATATATATATTTTTAATTATTATTATTATTATTATTATTATTATTATTATTATTATTATTATTATTATTATAATAATAGGGAAACACTACACATTTCGTACAATCTAGACTCACCAGTGCTACAAAAAAACGAGCCACAACATGTGAAGATTTGATAAGCTTATGCTGCATCCAAGACTTTCTCACAGCCATCCGCTCAGCAAAATGGTTGCCTGCTGAAAGAACACCAATGAAGAGTTCAATATGCCCTTCGGGGAGAGGCGGTGCCTTCCACCGGTCTTTCCTCTCAAGAAGTCTTTCAGGAGTGAAATTAGGATGTGTTGTGGGCAAGGAAGCAGCGAAAATGGAATGAACATCAACGTCTCCATTCAGAGACAACCCAGTGGCATCCTCGAGAGCAAACCCCTATAAAGAACAACAAAGCAGTTAAAATCAGAGATACATCCATGAAAACCCACTCCCCATTCCTCTTATCCTTATAGTCATAGAAGCTCATTCAAAGTAGATTACAAACTAGAAATTTGATTTTTACAAAAATACTGTTACTGGAAGTTTGAAAATGTAACTTACAGTGCGGTATGGGAATGAAGTAATATGCCTCCCATCAACATTGACATGGTAACCCTCCAAGCCAGCACTCAGAGTTAAAACAAAGAGCTTATCTTCTGCAAATGGAAAAGGCCAATCAATAGTCACCTTCTTCGTTCTCCCTATCAAACGGTTCAACCACCATGTTGCCTTCGAATCTTCTGAATGATCGTCATCATCTCGGATCCACCTCTCACATTTTACCTGATCATCAACTAGAGAACACCAACAAATTTACAAAGTGAGTGGCCATCTATGATGGCGAATGCTAGGATGGGGAGTTGAAAAGACACAAACAATAAATATTATGTAAACGGAATGTTATTCCTACTGCACAGGCAATAGTGACACCACTACCAAGTCTACAATATGATAATAAGGCCAACCAATGCTGGTTAACAGGTACTCCTTGCGTCCCAAATTTCACTTTCGAGGGACATTTGCAAAAAGGTTAAACATAAGAATGTTTAGTAGCATAAGTGTCAATTAGAACTTGTTATATGACGAGGGAGGATTTAGTAACTTCCATAAAAAATGGACATTCATATGGGATAAAGTTTCTTGAAATTTAGACGTTCACTTGGTGACGGAGTACCAAACTAGGCAATGACCTCTTCCACAACTACAATTTGAAAGAACCAAATTCGTCTCACCCCTCCCCCTCTCTCCTAACTACCAATAATAACTTGAAACACGCTAGCTTTAGAGTACTACTATTAACAATCATGACTTACTTCTCCCAATAAAAGTTGATAAAACAGTCCCAACTCTCCTCCCATCCACCCAAAGTAAAAGGAAAAACACAAACATATTTATGTATTTTCTCTACATTAGACAAAAAACCAAAGTTTGCAATTTTAATCAAGTACATAGCTAATAATTCATATAAACAATTACTGATTGACTCACCAGTTTCTTCATCAGCCCTGGATTTCCACCCCTCGCACCTATACGCCGATCCCCATTGCATCCTATAGCAAGTGTTCTGCTCAATAACAGGCTTACCACTCCAATCCCCCTTCAACCTAGGATTAAAATGCAAAATTCTCGGCGGGTCCTCACCATCCACAATCTTCAGACCCTGCAACTCCATCATAAACTGCGACACCATCAAAACCTGACCTTCTTTCAACAACGATATCTTCGGGTCCTTCTCAGCATGAGCCTTTTTAGGCTTCCCAACAATAGTTATGTGAGATCCGAGTGTCATTCCACAAGGCAAGACCAAAATTCTCCCCCATTGAACAAACTCAGACCCCCGCAACGAAATTGAATTCGGACAACTCTGGATTTGATTCCCCTCCGGTGCTTTACCGGCCAACTTCACTTTCCCGGACTGAATTTCTTCCCACAACTTGGCTCCCATCTCAATTGCTTCTTTAGCCGACTTCTGAATCCCGGAAAACCCGTCTTTCCCACTAGCATTTACAATGTTAGCATCAAAATTCAAGCTCGACAAAGCCCTGTACTCTCGGATTCTACTGTCGGGTCTAGAATAATTCGAAACCTTAGTCAGAGGACGAATTGGGGCATCCTTTCCTTCCAAATCCTCTTCGCTGTCGAGCGGTAACGGCCTGGGCAAGCCGTTGAAACCTTTTTGACTTACAGTCCTGAAAACAAGAGGCACCTCTAAACTGACCAAAAGTATATACAAAAGCCCTACACCCATCAAAATCTGAATCGATCTTTGCCTCCTGCTCATTGACATGAACAAGTCGAATTTAACTTTCTTCATTCTTAATTTCCCCCCAAAACCAAAAATCCCTAAATTAAAGCAAAACCCAGATAAAAATGTAATTTCTTAAAATCATGAAAGTCTAGAGAACAAGTCTAAGCTCCGGAATCGGAGTTGCAACAAATCAAAGACAGCCGGAGCTCTATAGAGAGAGAGAGAATGAGACAGAGGATCGACAAACGCTTTTAGAGAGAGAAAATGTATGAAGAGGAGCTTTAACAGCCAACAGGTCGGTCGATTCAACCTGGAAGACAGTTCGGCGGAATTTATTTCCTACTTTTTGAAAGAATTCAAAATCAAAGGGAAGAAAGTACCCGTTTGGCTTGGATTTTTATGATATCTCTTTTTATAGACAGATTTTGTTTTTACTCTCATTTGATTTGTTTTGTTGAACTAATCAATTGGGAAGAAGATTTGGTAATTTAATAACTTTACCTAAACAACTTTCTTTTTCATTTTGTTTACCAAACCCATTCATATTCATTCATCATCTTGGTAGATTTTCTGATGATAAGAAATGGATATTCTCACTCTAATTTAATTGAAATACAATACTATCGTTCTGTATGTTAATGTACTTCTGGACCGTAAATAGCATTCTTCAGATGTTGCGCCTCAAACTGAATTTTATTTTAAGCTTTTAATGCATTTTTTTACTCAGTATTTTTAAAAGATGTACGTCTAAGCCGTTTAGGCCCCGCCTAGGCGCTAGGCGTTCATGAAATGCTTAGGTCCCGTCTAGGATATTATAGTTATTTTTGAATTCCCGGCCCCTCCTAGGGGCGCCTAGTGACCGCCTAGCGTTTTTTAAAACCTTGGTTTTACTTACTAATGTCTTCACTTTGTGTTGTTTTTTTTTTTTTTTTCGAAATCAAACTACAATTATCATTAGATTAAGGGTAAACGGTCAAAAATATGAGTAGGCTCCCTACAAATATCAGAAGTTCAACTCAAGTAATATCATTCATTACAGGGCAGTTCAAACACATAAGAAATGTAAAAAGGTGGATGTTCGCGCATAAAGTTGCACTAGCATTCTCGATCTTCCACCTTGTATCTCTCATAGCAATACCTCAGAACGTGCATATGCCTCTCCAAGCGTATCTTGGACACTGTCATATATCAGCATTCAAAAAATCCTCCACCAGAAAATATTTAGCATTGAAAATACTATGATTTAAGGCTTCTGGGTTAGCAATAAATTGTCAACCAAACTTTCCAGACAATGCAATTATCTTCCACTTATATTCAACAATGATGGTCGGAAAATAGAAATAAAAAACAATGCTCCTACAACAGAGAGAATGCAAATGTTCTCATAACATCATTTCGACAATATTCTTCTTCACTTATTCAAAAATTGAAATAAAAAACCTAAAAAGAAATTAGAAGAACTACGAGATCTGTAAGTAGATTTCGAAAGAGATCTATGTCTAATCTAAATCCAAATCTGAAATAAAGAGAAGGGTTAATCAGAAAACTTACCAAATCAATGGATTTTTTTCAGAATGTCCTTTAAAATAAACTTTGTTCATATAAAAAAAAAAGGGAGTATGTCTTTAAATTTATTAAAAAAATATTTTTAGTACAATAATATTGTAAGTTACAAACATCGGTAACCAATATCTGCATTCAAGAAGTCCATATTACACCAAAAAATATGAATGAATTTGTACCTTGCTATATATATATATATATATATATATATATATATATATATATGAAAACTTAAAATATTAGGAATATAAATGAATTTGTACCTAGTTTGTTTTGACTAAGACTTTATCGTAAATTTTATAATCTTAATGAAAAACTAAAAAATTACTAAAATGATTCACCATTAAAAATACTCTCAGTAACAATTTTTATTTTTTATTAAAATCTATCAAAATTTCTATAAAGATCCTAAATTGATCATTTTTATAATTGTACTTGTACAGATTAGAGGTTGGATGAACCGAACTGGCAAAGCTTCTTTCCAGCCTAAACATTTGAGTGTCTCCCTCGTGGTACATGTCATTTCACCATTTTGATAATTAATAACTTTGTCATATTACCATCTCTAGCAAATTAGTGAGTATTAATCAATTTTTAGCAAACAAATCAATAATGCATGTAAGTGCTGCTGGTAAATTTCATTTACGGTATCCATGTAGGTGTACATATATTTTTTACTTTTTTTAAAAAATGTCCACGCCAAAAAAAGACGAGTAGAGGGATCGACGAATCCTAGCGTTCACTGAGAGTGAGACTTGGCTTTACCACTGAGCCACTCTTTTGGGGACATGTAGGCATACATATTAATCACACTAAACTGAGTGATATTTGATACTTTTTCCGTCTCAAACTGATCTTCCCGTTTGAGTATTCAAATTTTTAGGAATATGAACATTTGCTTTATTAGCCATATTGTGTTTGTACACTTTTAAGCTCAAATTGCAAAAATGGTAAATAAATGAAAATGTTATTTTGAGACGGAGGGATGGAGGGAGTATTTCTCTAATTAGTTGAATCATTGTTAAAGAAGTCTCATTAAACGAAATCTCTTCCGCTTCTCTTCCCCCTCTTCAGCATCATCTTCTTGTTCTACTGCAAATGGCGTTATTGATGGACCAACCTAAAACTTCAGCTGCCTTGATTTCCGATGGAATGTTTGTGGAATGGAATCCATACATGATGGCTAAAAATCAAAGAGCTGTATCTCAAGCGGTATTTAGTGTTAGCTTCTCATGTAAAGGTTATGAGTTTGAATCACGTTATAGAGATTTGTGTTAGCCTATTTATAGGCCCAATTGTAGCCTTCGTGACATTATTAATTAATAAAAAAACATGACGGTGAAAACATTGATATTTTCGTGGACATTCCTAGGATTTTAGTAGGGGTGGAAATGGTTTGGCTCAAACCGCGGTTCGGAACCGAGCCGAGCCAAACCGTGCGGTTTAGCTCGGTTTTTAAACTTATGCGGTTCAGCTCGGTTTCAAAAATTGATAAACCACACGGTTCGGTTGGGCTCAAGGTCTGACCCTTCAAGCCGAACCGAGTCAAACCGTTTCGAACTGAACCACAAGCCGAACCGTTAAGCTGAACCGTGGTACCGAGTCATTAAACCGAGCTAGCTGAACCGGTGAGCCATATTATAGACCATTGATTAGTAGCATGATGTCCTCTGGTATGCCACACTAAATCGTTTTGTTTTCTCTTTTTGGTGTGACCACTTGCAACTGTTGATGTTGTTAGGAGGACCATATCTTCAATAATGCAGGAGCAATTACGATTGATGTTTTTGTGCGGTTGAATTTCATGATACTTACAAAAGTTCAACGAGTAGAGCAAGTGTCTTAGGATTAGAAATATATCCAGTCTTTGTCAGTGGAATAAGGTTCCAGAACAAGCTAGTTTTGCTTCCAGTGGCAGCGTTCCTTAGGTTGGTCGTGAAGTAAATGCACCTTTTAACTAGTATTGATCATAATGACTTCTTAGTGAGTTACCATTATTGGTTTTAGTATCAGCATATTGAAATCCATTCTCCTTATCTTTAATTTCGAAGTATGGTGTAAGAGTTGTGGTTCAAACCGCGGTTTAAGCCATGGTTTAAACCGTAAAATTAGACCGTGGTTCAAACCGAGCCGAGCCGAACCGTGGTGGTTTAGCTCAGCTCGGATTGGACTATTTTGTGGTTCAGCTCGGTTTGGGATTTCTCCAAACCGATGTATAGCGGTTTGGATGATTTCAATTTTTTTTGGGTCAAGGCCACATACAAACACTTATCATCTGTGCGGCTCGGATGATTTCAATTTTTTTTGGATCCCACCGAGCTCGGCTACATCTCAGCCGTTGGGTGTAGCTAAAATGAGGTGGCTCCAATCTCCATCATTGGGTGGAGCTAACTTGCGGGTGGAGCGGTTCGAAATCCCTAAAAGTGAGACTGCCAAAAATGGAAATGTTTCAATGCCACTCATTCTCTTTCTTCATTTTCTATCACTCAATTTATTCAACCAACACTACTATTTATCTCTCATTCTCTCTCTTCATTTTCCACCACTCAATTTATCCAACTAGCACTACTATTTACTTCACCCATTCTCTCTCTTCATTTTCTACCACATATTTACTAGTTTTTTTTAATTAATGTGCAAACACCTCTACCTCTAGTCCTACTTGTATTGGGACGGAAGGAATATTCGTTAATTTTACGGGTGCCCAAAAGACACCAAAGGGTCTAACAATTCGGCCAACAGTCCCCAGTTCCGAATTGCCATGGCTATAAATAGTGAAAAAAACGAGTAGCAAGTTTTCTCGTTTGAGGGGAGAAAAGAAGAGGAGAAAGGGATTGAAGCTTAATTGAGTAGAAAGGACATCGAAAATGGTGGCGATTTCGCTGTACAGAGGAAACCTACATAGAGTTCCCGACGTTCCTCGCCAATGGCTTATGCCTGCACGTAAAATCTCACTCAAGGATTTCAAGCTCCTCCTCGACCGTCGTAACAGAGCCCTTGCTCGCCTCCGCTCCTCCGACATCGCCACCACCTCTAATAACCTAACCCTGATTTCAATCAAGATGATATCCCCGACCGACAGCCTCAATTGGACTTGCCTAAGGTCGTCGCTCACGAAGAAAAAGAGATCAGAGACTATGAAGCTATGGAAATTGTTGATGAATTGGAGAAACCACGTGATGATGATGGGGTTAACGATCTGGACGGGGTCAGGGTCGATGATTGTACGGTGAAAGCTCTTGATGAATTGAAGGAGTTGGAGGATGCACCTGAAACCCTCCTCAATCCGGCGGAAATAAGCGATGTTTTGCCGGAGGAGAAAATTGAGGAGCCAGTAAACCCTAATGCAGAGGTACCAAATCTCATAATATTAGTTTGACCATGTCCGTGTGTTTGAATTTACAATTTCAATGTTGATCATGTTTCATTGCTTTAGCTTAATGGGCAAATCTTTGTTGTTGATAAGGTTATGCACAGCTTTGTTTCCGAAAGCTAGACTTCTTACTGCCGACCAGATTATATCCATGTATATAATTTGAAAATACGTTTCCATGCTTATAAGGGCTTGTGGAGCCTGAGGAGGCAAAGACAACAAAGGAGATATGAGTATGGAATCACAGTTGTAGAAGTGCTATTACATCCGGGACTCAGACTCCTTGTTTAAGTATTTCACTAAACTATTTAAAGGCAGTTACTAGGTTTAGTGTGCATAGTTACGCGGGTCTCATAAGGCTGCCATTTCATTCGGTTGTTTATCCTTGATCGTTTCCTTTTTATTTCTAGAGTTTTGGTCTTCCGTCTTCCAATTTTAGATTCACCTTTTGGTAATTTACTCCAAGTATTTTGGTTATCCTTTTAAACTCTAATTTGAGTTTATCTTTTATTAAGTCACCCATCAAATGCTTTTTCTACTTTAAATTAAGTAATTCTTTTACAAGTGACTTCTTAAAATAAAAGAAGTAATTGATCAACATTCCAAATGGACAGCGGTTGCAGTTTGCTGACTAGCGTGTATAATAGTGTTTAAAGGTGTTCTCTAGGAGGTTATTGTGAGTGATAGCACTTTCGGCATTTTTTTGAAGGTTATTAATATTGTCAATTAAGTTTTTCTCTAGGAGGCTAGGTTGAGTGATAGCATTTCTGATGTTTTGAGCTCTTTTTTGTGAAGGTCATTAACTTTTTATGTGCCGCTTGTGGCTATAGGAACTTTATGGGATATTTTTTTTCCTTGTGAAACTAACAAAATTTGTGTCTAGACAAGAGCGTGGTAGACAGGGGGCTCACGGTTTTTTTGGTGGGTGGGTGAGGAGGGTTAATTCAAACCCTTGAGGCCTTGATGTTTCTAATGGGAGAGGTGAGGTGATGAAGTTAGGTAGAGCTCGTTGGCAAAGGTGGCTTAAGTAATTATAGTAGGAGTATCAAGTAAGGTTAAAGATTTTAATGATATGGATGGAACATTCTTGATTTTACGACCTTTCCAAGTCGTATCTTTATTTGTTTTTCACATTTTAAGGAAAAATTATAAATAGCTCAAATTATATTAAAATGCGAACTTAAAACACACAGACTCTCTCTCTCTCTCTCTCTCTCTCTCTTCGTATATACATATACACACTCTATCTGTCCCATAACAATGTGCACAATATGGGGTGCACGAGAATTAAGGAGAGTTTATATAGAATCAAATTATTGTGAGTGGAAAAGTGGTTGTATGAAAAGTGAGATATGATTTGCTAGTGAGGCCCACAATTAAGTGTGTGAGCATGACAAGTGGGACTTATCAATGGAATACCCAATAGGGAAATTTTGTGCACATTGTTATGTGATGAAGGGAGTATGTGATAACAACAAAAAATTCAAGTCAATTAATCGGTATTCAAAAAGCAAGGATCACAACATATCACCTGATTAAAGTAAAAGTAGTTTTATGTAGTTTATTAGACTCCAGGCATAAATTGAAGTATAAAATCAAAGAATAAATTTGAAGTATAAAGAGTAAAGTGTGTGAAGATGACTAGAAATAAACTACATAACAGAGATATACAAAGGTGTTAACTAAATACTACAGAAGGAGAATAAGAAAGAAACAAACTAATGCCTTTCAAGAAACTGTTAGGTCTTCAAGTTTCAAGACAGATACCCTAGGCCGAACTTAGAAGCTTCAATATGTTTTCCTGGTGGTGGTGGGGTGTGTGTGAGAGAATAATTCTTATTGTGTATACAAGTATATTTGCCATTGTATGGGAGAGACGAGAGACAGGGAAACCACCATCATCCATGAGTCGCACTGTGCATGTTAAGCAATCCCTGAATTGGTGACGTACATTTAGGTTTGATCCTTGGGAATTAAGATCTTGTATTGTTGAGGTTCATAGTTTGATTCTGCTTGACATAGATTTTAAATACTCCGCTACGTTTCAGGTGACATTAGTAAGTCATATATCAAATTGGCTGGGCTATTGTTTGTTTGTTTTTCTAATAGAGAACTTTCCAATGGCGATTTTTGTTGTGTTTATTCTTACCAGGCATGTAAAGTTGATGCAACAACTGATAAGGAGAAAAGGAAACAGGAGATTGAGGAAAAGTTGCAAATTTTGAATGAACGAAAGCATAATTTGGTGCAACTGTTGAAGCAGGTAATAGCTTGTTTTGTCACCATGTTGTATTGATTTAGCGTGTTCCAGATGCCTCACTACTGTTTTACTGGATTTGCTAAAATTGTCCTCTAATTGCTGGCCACTGGGCCATCGCTGGTGGTTGGTAACAGATTCTGAATGCTGAAGAGGAATTGCGAAGAAGAAATAGTATGCAGGGAATGTCTGCTCGTCCATCTTTTCCACTTCATGTGGATGTCACCAATGACTCTGGGTCAATGAGTAGACAAGCCACTCCCCGTTTGGGGTCAGATGGTAACATCATTGGTGATATGGAAGGAGCAGATGCTGACGACAATTCAAACCAGAATATGCATTCTCGCAATTTGTTTCGTGTGAGCAGCATGTCACCATCTTCAGATTCTCCTCACAGAAGGCCTTTCAGTGCGGTAAGATATTAGTTAATTTATACAAAATCATGGAACTTTGACATTTCTTTTTTCTTGTGAAGCAAATTTAATTGAATGTGTCATAGACATCTTAGACGTCCGTTGAAGTACTCCCTCCGTCCCATAACAACTTGCACCATTTTTCTCTGACACGGGAATTAAGAAGAGAGTATACATATAGTCAAAAGTATTGTGAGTGGGAAAGTGGTTGCGGGTATGATGAATTGAGAGTGGGGCCCACAATTTTAGTGTGTGAGTATGACAAGTGCGGTAGGGTGAATAAAGAAAGAATAAAAGTTGGACATTTTAGATAAGTGAGACTTACAAATGGGACACCCAAAAAGGAAATTGGTAGGAAATTGGTGCAAGTTGTTATGGGACGGAGGGAGTATATAATCTGATCACTTGGTCTTGAGTTTTGGAAAATGTTAATACTGTTACGCCATTTGTCCTTGAACCCCTTTGATCCTATTGCCTCTTGCATATAGTTAGCATGAAAACAATTGGCGAGTTCAAGCATCTTAGTGTTTTCATATCTTGAGACTTTGATTTGCATGCATGGAAAGCAGCTTATATAGCCACTGATAACTGATTGTCCCAGTACTTCTTTTGAGTTTTTCGTTATAATTATTGAAAGCCTGTTCATGGGTCATTGTCAGAACACTCTGATTTCCCAAAACTGCTACGGTTTTCAAGGATAATGTCTGGAACTTCATTATATCAGGATGGTTTGTTTATACAAATCATATGTATTCCACAAACATTTATAAGAGATAAATAAACATATGACAAAAAAAAAAGAAGAAAAAAATAAGGAAGCTTGTCCTTGAAATGTATGTGCTGTTTCTTCTCTATATGCAGCATGCTCACTCAAGACTTCCATGTATTCAAAGTATTTAAAGCCCTGGGTACTAAACTTGTAGGATTATGCAAAATTTTCAAATGTAGTACTTCTTGGGACATCAATCGTGATTTTTTTTGATGATGCTTGGCCTTGTTGCTACCTCCATTTGTAGTTGGAGATATAAGCTATCCCAGTCTTATAGCTAAAGTTAAATTAAGGGATTCAAGGAGTTGAAAAGATACTCATAAACAACCTCCAGTGCATAATCCTCTTGAGTTATTCTCGCAAATGAGAAAAAATGGCTTACAGAACAATATTTACTCCCTTCACCCTGAAATAAGTGTATGTTATTGTCTTTATACAGTTTTTGAAAACATTTAACTTGAGTTGTATTTGCCTTAATGCCCTCGATTTATCTCTATCGGTATCAATTCATTGGGACCATTCTTTTCTCCCTCACGATTAAGAAGGGCACAGCAGGCAATTTGGCTGTAAAGTGTAAATACTTTTTTTTTTGGACGTCAAGCAAGTGAATAGAGGACACATATTTTAGGATGGAGCGAGTGAGTAACAAAGAAGCAAGATGGAGAAGACAGAAAACTTGGATATATTATTGGCGTGGCCCCATTATCTGCAAAAATCTAGTCTGGCTAAGTGCATATTCAAGAAGCCCCAAATTCCTCATTACCTACACAGTTACCGCCAATGTAACCACTTTAGTAGTCAGAAGTTATGATGCTTTAGTTCTGAAATTGAAACTTCATGCTGATTTTGCTTTTTCTGGGCTTTAATTCTGCACTAATAAAGTGCATAAAAGACTTCCAGAATACACCCATCAACATCTACAAATGTCTAAGTTTGGAAGCCTTTAGGTTGTTTTGGACTTTTGCTAGGGGATATATCCAAGGTTTTAACACTATATTAATGCAGGTACCACACCCTTCTCGAGCAACTTCAGGGGTTGCTAGTAGTCCGTCACGCTTTGCTCCCACCGGCCAACAAGGTAAAGCTGCAAGCTTGCCAACAGTATCTGTATCGGGAACAAATTACGTTGCCTCCTCCCCATCACCTGCAGGATCTGGTGGCACTTCAGTTTTCAGAGATACCAGGCTTCCAAGTCCGTGGAATTAAATGCAATGCATGTATGTTACATCTCAAGGTGAAATCACGAAGACTTAAATTTCCCATTTTTCGCTTGATAACGACTTCTAAACCCTTGCTGGCTAATTACCACTATTATGTTGAAATGAGAACTCTATCTCGATCTTAAATTCTGTTCCATTTCTCAGTTTCCAGTTAATATTAGTATAATATCCTTGTGAAATGCAATTCAATTCGCACCCTAATATTGTAAGGGCAAAGTCTGGAGAATGTAGGTTGACCGAGTTGAGGCCATGACCTATAGGTGGCGCAACGCTTGACCACTAGGCTATGGATTGAGTTCATCATTCGTAAATGTGAATTAAAATGATGCGCATGGTACATCTAATCTCTTAGTTTGTTGGCTGAATCAAATTATATTGAGAATGGCAAGTAGATTGGTTGGTAGATTAGATAGATAGATCTGACAGCACATGTTATTCAGACATACTAGTAGATAAGTTGTGGCTATTCCTTTGTTCTCTGTGTAAGTCTGTACTATTTTTCTTGATGAGGATATTGATATTTGTAGCTGGTGTTTTAGAGTTATTAATTACAACATGCATTTTTGGAGGTACACTGCATTAGCAATCAAAACTATAAAGGCACCTGACATGGCGGATTGACAGAGACGACTATTCCTACATCCCTCCTAAAATAATGAATGCTACTCTCCCTCTGTTCCAGAATAAATGTCGGTGTGGTAGTCAAGCGTTTCCTAAATATCACTGTGTTTCCTATATTGCCCTCGTCGTTTCATATTGTGTTTGAAGCTCTAGAAGCTGTAATTTTACACATTGTGTTTGTAGGTCTGGAAGCCACGTTACACATTCAGCATGTTTTAGCACATACTCCCTCCGTTTCATGTGAATTGAAACTTATTTATCTTTTCGTCCGTTTCACCTCAATTGAGACTGCCCAAAATGACAAACTTTTTAATATTTTATATTCACACAACCACACCCATTTAACCCCACTAATTCTCTCTCTTCATTTTCCACCACTCATTTTATTCAACCAACATTACTATTTACCCCACTTATTCTCTCTCTCTCTCTTCATTTTCCACCACACATTCACTACTTTCTCTTAATTATTGTGTCCATTTTTTTTTTGGTCTCAATTCACATGAAACGGAGAGAGTATTTAAAGAATGGGTAAATTAAATTTATATCCTATTTTTTGGAATGGGACATTTATTTCGGGACAACCCAAAATAGAAAATAGAGTGTATTAGTACTAATTAAGAGTAAATTTGGTATTTATCTGGGGCTTTGGACTCTAGGCCCTCTGGGTGAGATCCAAATGACATAAAAACCCAAGGTCAGATCAAAATCCAATTTAAACCCACCACAGCCCACAACCCGCCCCAACCCTGCCCATGCCCAGCCCAGCCCAGCCCAGCCCGCCCAGGCCCGCCCGCCCGCCCATGCCCAGCCCAGCTCACTGTTTGGATGCAAAATTAAAATGTTGGGTATGGGAATTGAACCCATGACTTATTGTGAAAACTAACAACTTAACCACTACACCAGCCTACTGTTTGATACAAAATTTGCAATATATTCTATTACTATTGCGCCTAAATGAAACTAAGTGAAGAAAAAACAAGATTCTAAATCAATTTATAAAATTTTTGATTATTCCCAAAACATCAACTTTTTGTTAAAAAAAAAAAAAAAAAAAAACGAAAAACGAAAAACAAGATTTAAAAAAATATATATATAAAGTATTTAAATATTTTATTAGAAAAAAAATATAAAAGACCCAAAGATAAATTAAATTATAATTTTGTGCAATATCGAATTTTAATTTTAATTTTTTTTTACTAGCACCCTCTAGTAAACTATTTATATAAAATGACACTATTTAAGTCCTTATTACCAAATTGTCATTATTTGCACTTATAAGACTTTTTGAGAGACTCATGAGTCTGCTATGAGACCTTGTAAATAGACCCTCATAAGTCTTATATGAGACATTTTTACATGTCTCATAAGAATTTACAAAGACTTTGATACAAATTATAAGACCTAAAAAATACACTTATGAGACCTTTGAGAGACTCATGAGTCTGCTATGAGACCTTGTAAATAGACCCTCATAAGTCTTATATGAGACTTTTTTACATGTCTCATAAGAATTTACAAGACTTTGATAGAAATTATAAGACCTAAAAAATGCATTTATGAGACCTTTGAGAGACTCATGGGTCTGGTATGAGACCTTTGTAAATAGACTTATGAGTCTGGTATGAGACAATTTACATGTCTCATAAGAATTTACAAGGCTTTGATACAAATTATAAGACTTAAAAAATCACTTATGAGACATTTAAGAGACTTATGAGTCGGATATGAGACCTTTGTAAATGGCTCTCATGAGTCTGATATGAGACAATTTACATGTTTAATAAGAATTTACAAGACTTTGATACAAATTATAAGACCTAATTAATCATGTTTTTTAATGTAAAATGATATTTATTTTACAAATTTAATGTTTTTGTGAATAATCAAGAATTTCATTAATTGATTGGAAAGTTTTAATTGCTGACATTTATTTTGGCAAGAATGATACTTATATTATTAAATGTTGTGAAACATTAATCAAGTTGTTCTAATATATTTTTAATATTAACTCTTATACCGAAAGTATAAGACTAGTTCTTCTCTTATACTTTAGATATGAGAGTAATTTTCTCACATTAAATCCCCATTTTTTAAAGAAATTATATACCTAAAATATAAGACTAGAATTACTCTTATATTTAAGGTATAAGAGTTATTTAGTTTATTTTCTTATAATTCTCATATTTTCAGTATATAATAGACTTAGTTGGTGTCATTTATGTAAATAAATGCCTTAACAGAAGGGTGATAATTAAAAACTTATAAAATATTATGAAATAATGTATTTTCGCAAATATAATTTAATTTATTTTTTAGGTCTTTCATATTTTTTTAATAAAAAGCTTTAGATATTTTATATTCTTAAATCATGTTTTTAATATTCTAACATATATTAAAAAAATTGTGTTTTTGTGAATATTCAAGTTTTTCATTAATTAATTGTAAAATCTCAAGTTTTGTAATTTAGTTTCGTCCAGATTTCAGTTAGTAATAATAAATATTGCAAAATTAGAAACAAGCAATGCATTGGCTTAGTGGTAAAGACATGGTTGTTATTGTAAAAGACCTAGGTTCGAAACCTGGGAACAACATTTTTGCTTTTAATTAAAAGCGGTGGCTGGCATTGAGTTCTGGATCCGGGGCGGGTGGGCGGGTCGGGACATCGGGCCTGGGCATTGGGCTTGGGGCAGCCTGACCTGAGTAGTGTGTGATGGGTTTTTTGGGCTTTTATGGAATTTTGATTTGGACAATGGGTGGAGGTGGACTTTTGAATCTCAGGTGGACTTTTATGGATTAATGATCTGGGAGAAAGGGCCTTGTGGAATTATGCCATTTATCTGAGTTGCAATACAATGAATGATTAATGGTCAACTGCACCTTTTTGTTTGTTTGGAACATCTGCCTGCTTGTTTTGGTCATGTTTGTCTGTCCCCACCGCTCTACTTCGTGGCCCATCAGACCGTGTGCTAAATTTATGTCCCTATTTCATAGTTTTGAAGCGAATCATCTTACTTTATTTAAACTTTAACTCTAAATTTACCTGTTTATAAAATTTCATTATCATAATTTACTATCCCTTAAAGTGAAAATATTAAGTGCATATTCATTTTACCAATTTAAAATATTCTACTTTAGTTTTTTTTTTTTTTTTTTACGTGGATGTGTGTGAGTGTGATAACGAGTGAGTATTTAAAGTACAATAATTAAGTGTGCTAAATTATTGATAAGTGCCATTTCTAATCCATTGTAATCGACTAAATATGACTATAGTTTATAAGTGACTTTAGTAAACTTGTTTTTGAAAAAAGACCTGCGTTCACAGATAAATAATTTTTTTTTTTTTTATGAAGGAATGAATACTTATAAAAATTGCTTTAAAAAAAACTCATAATAAAAAAAAAGGGGGGAAATGTATTTAATTACGAACATTTCATTGAGAAAAAGAAAAGGAGTATCAAAAGAATTAATGTTTCAATTATTTTAGGTGTAAAAGCAAACTTTGTAATTGTGCCCTCGTGACATTGCAGACTTTCCGAATATTATGTGCGCAATCTAACTTGTTTGGGGCGGTCTCCTGTGAGACCGTCTCACGCTGTGCGACGGCTCACAGGCGCCGACCTTTTTTTTTTTTTTTTTTCCTGCCGATTTTTTCCCCACCCCACTCTATTTCCTCCCAACTAAAGTAACACTTGTTATAACAAAATGTAACACTTTTTTCTCATATGTAACACTTTTTTTTCTTTCAAAAATTTACCACAATTTTTCTGAATTAAATTAAAGATAACATAAGATTGATAACTAAACTAATGTGACATTTTATAAAAAATGAATCTAACCTTTTTTTTCTCAATTGTAACACTTTTCTAGGGTTTTTTACATTCAATTGAAATGCAAAAACGATTATATACATGATTTTTTACTCTCTTTTTTTTTAAAAAAAAATGTAACATTTAACCTATAAAACTGTTACATTCATCTATATAACATATTACAATCATATATGCACTGTGTTACATTCAATTGTTATTTTTTCTAACCACAAAAACTATTTATATTATTTTGCGAAACTGCTATTACATCTTACAAATAAAGTGTTACTTTTTTAAGACTAAACTGTTACTTTATTCATAAAAAAGTGTTACATCTCAGGAGACGAACAACCCAATTTTTTTTTTTTTGTGTTAAAAAGCATTTTTTTTTTAAAAAAAATCAAACCATATCATGACCTATGTAGTTTTGTTCGTCTCATTGAGACGAACACAACGGTATTTTTAAATATTTTTTTGACTTCAAAATCTCAAGACATAGCATATTAAAATTTTTGAAGGTTTTTTTTTTTTTTTTTTACAACTGCTGGCTTTTGAGAAAAGGGGAGGGGGTGGCGGCCGTCTCACGGCGTGAGACGGTCGCATATAGGGATGTCAACGGGTCGGGTTCGGGGCGGGTTTCTCCAAAACCGAACCCGACCCTAACCTCAAAGAGAGTGACCCGAACCCGACCCGAAGTTAATGAAACCGAACCCGATCCGAACCGACCCGAGTGGCATAAAATCTAATTTTCCCATCTCATATTTGATTTTGCCTAATTTATGTTTAAGCTTAATTTGAATGAGTTATACAAATTAGTCTTAACTCATCAAAACCTCACTCACAAACAACTATAAAAATAAATTTAACAACACTTATAATATGATTACCTAGCATATGTTGACTTTTTACATGGAGGTGCGGGTCGGGTCGGGTCGTCACGGGTCGACATCAAAACCCGAACCCGACCGGGTCATGAAAAATGCAACCCGAACCCTACTTTTTCGGGTTCGGATCGGGTTCGGGCAAATTTTCATCCCTAGTCGCATATAAGTTTTCGTCAACTTGTTTTATAGCAATCCCATTCATTGATTTGAATTTATAACAAAATCTAATTCGCGAGATTTAGGCCAAACATTTATGTACCATTTCTCTATGTCAAGACGTATCTTCTTTATTTTCGCATTAAAAAAAAAAAAAAAAAAAAAAGAAGCTGTTTGATTACTCCCTCTCCCAAAACGATATTTATTTTGAGACAAATGAAAATAAAAAGTAAGACATTTATTCCAGAGAGTATTAACTTGAGGATAAGTTTGAAAAGACGATTGCAACAAAAACTCACATTTTATTTATAAGAAAATCCCACTGATTAAAAGCGAGGTGTCTCTATTGACCATAATAAATTAATAAAGAAGGGGAATTTTTGTAATTCAGCTTCCGATAAAAGGAAGGAGGGTACTTATTTTATGGACTTGAGATTGAGACTGCTCATCCGAGTTGTTGTATTGCAGCGAGTGAATTCCAAATTTTTATGCCGCCTTCTTTCTTCTTCCGCGTGCAATTAAATCAATTTCATAAAATGTAAATCTATATATATGAGTTATGATATGAGTTAACTATTACTATTAATAGTAATAGTTAACTACAATAGTTACTATACAAGTTAACTATTACCATTAATAGTATTACTTAACTACAATAGTTACTATAGTAGTTAACTATTACTATTAATAGTATTACTTAACTATAATAGTTACTATAGTAGTTAACTATTACTATTAATAGTATTAGTCAACTATAATAGTTACTATAATATATAACTATTACTATTAATAGTATAATTAACAATAATAGTCACTATACAAGTTAACTATAATGGTTACTTTATAAATTAACTATTACTATTAATAGTATTAGTTAATCGTTACAGTTACTAATATATGTTAATTTTGACTATTAATAGTATTAGTTAATCATAGTAGGTACTATATAGGTTAACATTATTATTAAAAGTATTAGCTAATTATAATAGTTACTATAAATATTAATAAGTATTATTAATAGTATTAGTTATTGATATTGTTATATAGATTAATTTTTACTATCAATGGTTTTAGTTAAGATGATGTTTACTATTTTAGTTAACTATAATTAAAAAATTATTTTTCATATACAATATATTTATATTATAAAAAACTGTTATGCTACTTTATTAAATAAAAATATAAAAGTGTAAAATGAAAAAAAATAGCAAATTAGTTACCCGTGCAGAGCACGGGTTACCCACTAGTTTTACTTGACACAAAAATATTTAATTTGTTGAACTCACAAAAAGAGTGATTAACTGTAGCTCGCATGTCCAAAAGCCCAAGAGGAAGTCTTGTGTGAGACCGTCTCATACGTGAGACGGGTCTCGATGGGAAAGGAAATGAGCTGCCCCTTCCCGTCCATAGGGAGCAAACCATTTACTCTCTCAACGAAACCCGTCTCACACAAATTTTTGTCAAAGCCCAAAACCCATTTCCAGTTCACTAGCAAAAAAAAAAAAAAAAACAGGTGAGCAAGTAAGGTCAGTTGGGTACAAAGATTGACCAACCCTATATATCAAGTCAAAACAATCACATTCCTCCATACCTTGATCTCCGCATCCGGCGCATGTTAAAACAAACCACACCTGTACTTCAACCCTACAGATCTAAAGTCCCCACTCTCCACCACTCCACCCAATCAAAACCCAAAAATAGCCCTAAATCTCCACCCTCCAAACTTATCCCCCCACCAACACAACACAAAATGTCACACCACGCCACCCACCACCACCGCCGGTACTTACCACCTTCCGACCTCAAAACCCCCGTGGACCCCACACCCACCACCACTTCCTCCGCCGCAAAGCCTCACCCAGATCCCCCCACCTCCGCCACCATCCAGCACATATCTAATCACTTCTCAAACTTGTACTCTAACCACAAACACCTCTCTTCCTTCAAACCCTCCTCAACCGCCTACCCACACCCTTCTGTTGACACCACCCACTTGCAACCTAAATCCATGACCACCGTTTCTCATAGCTCAGCCGCTTCTCTGACAAAGTCACACAGCCAACGCAGACCCAATGTAGCTGAGATGGGGAAACAGGGCACAAGGGGTCAAAGACTTGTCAAAGTCAAGAAATTGGTGAAGGAATTCGATGAAGGGCAAGAAATTAAGAGGGAAATCTTGAATGAGGGCAAGAAAGAGAGGGAAATTGAAGGGATGGAAATAATCAAGAAACCATATGCTTTGCCTACAAATCAAGAAAGTGATTTGAAGGAATTACAGCTACAAGAGTATGAGTTAAAGAGACAATCTTTCTCATCCTCCTCAGTTGGGAGTGGGGTTAGGAGGAGGTCATTTTGCAGCTCACAAGCTGAGCTGGCTAATTTCTTGAGCTGCAATGGTGTCAAAATTGTGTCTGTGGATATGCCTCCATTTATGCAGATTCATGCTGTGGATTGTGCTAGAAAAACTCATGATAGCTTGGAAAAGTTCACTGCCAAAACCCTTGCCCTCACCCTCAAAAAGGTACTGTATCCACTAATTTATTTACTGCAAAGTGTAATCAATTTGTTTTCTTGTTGGTAAATTGATTACTAGCTTTCTGGGTCAATGTGTTTCTGAAAATTATGCAATTAATTAATGGGTTAACATTATTTTTCTGACAAATTGGTCAAGATAGTGTCAATTTCTAATCTACAAGTTGAGCCTTAGTTGCACTTTGTGTTCATGTCAAGCCTTAAAAACTAATCTTTTGACAACTAAATTGGTTTTAAAGCAAATTAATAGAAATTTGGTTGTGAATATAAATGCAGGAGTTTGATGGGGTGTATGGACCAGCATGGCACTGCATAGTGGGGACTAGTTTTGGATCATTTGTGACACATTCAGTGGGAGGTTTCTTGTATTTCTCCATGGATCAGAAGCACTATGTTCTCTTGTTCAAAACAACTGTGCAGAAAGCAAGTTGAGAGATTTAAACTTCTCTCTCTCTCTCTCTCTCTCTTTAGAACAGAGAAAATATGGAAAGAAAGTTGGGCTAAACCTGGTAACTTGTACATTGGTTTTGGGTCAGAAAAGCAATGGAGTTAGTGAGTGAAAAATGACTGACATCTTCTTTCTGTATGATTTGTTTGTCAGATGGCCTTTTTGAATGCTCTCATTTGTTTCTGTAGCCATTAGTGAAGTCTGCTCTTTGTGTTGCTGCACCTAAATTGTGATTCTTTTCTGTATTACTCTTCAGTCATTACAGAATTGAATTGTTTTTGTTGTTGTACCATACCAAATGAAGCAAGTATATGCAGTTGTGTTGTTAGCCTTCCTTTGATATTGTTTTTTTTTTTTTTTTTTTTTTTTTTTTGTGTAGATTTCGATTGATTGATAAATTTTTGTTGGCACTTGGGATTGAGAATCTTTGATGCGTTGCTCCCCTTTTGACTGACCTATTTTGTTCAAAATTACCAGTTACAAGCAATATTGAAATAATTGAGTACAACTATTAGAAATTGTGGTAGTATGTGAAAATTCCAAAGGAATAGTCCAATCTTTAATACTGTAAACTTTGAGTATTATTGAGCTCTGTTGATATAAGTCAGTGGGATTGGACAAATCCCTAAAAGTAGCAAAAGGTTGTTTCTGGGTCCATTATGATATTCCTGTCCTGTTATTTTACTTCATGAACAAGCCCTGCTCTCTTATGAGCCCATTAACATTCTGCCAAATACTAACTTAAGCCCACTTGATACTGTCACTAAAATCTTGTTACGATTATACCACCTGCGTCTTAAAATAAATATTTAAATTCAAACATTTATATTGATAAAGTACATGATTAAGCTAGAGTCAAATGAAGCTAAACGAGTGAAACTTAAGCAAGTCGAGCTCGATTTCACTTGCTCATTACTCATTAGAACGCTACTTTTCGGATATCGTTTTCCTAGTTAATTTTGAGGACAAAATTTCCTAATATTTGTTGGGAATTTAGTGGTACCCCGTTGCAATCTAGATCAAGAACAATAAAACCCACAAGCACAATATGAGAGAATCACACACACAAGAACACAAGAATTGTTTACCCGGTTCGTTCAACACATGAACTACGTTCGGGGCAATTGCCAAGTCAATATATTATTAGACACCTTCTAATATGTTGCTAATTTGTGTCCTAGGTCGTGACTATGCTTATATAGCAGTACAAGGAAGATCTAAATCAAATTAAGGAGAGATTGTATCAAATTAGGAAACAAATCAGCCCAGCCGCATACCAAGCGCCCGCTTGGGTCTAGGCGAGCGCCCGCTTGAATTAATCTCCCCCAGGCGGATCACTCACTGTCCACTTGAGCGCCCGCCTGGTCCAGGGCAAGCGCCCGCCTGCTCCTCCGCCAGGAACTCCTCTCCGGTTTGAACCCTTTTTGATCTCCACCAACTCCCCCGACTTAGACTCCTTTTCTTCCTCATAGTTTAGGACTCCAATCCTAACAATATTGATGGTTGGCCTAGATGATAAGTGGAAGCTAAGAGGGCACTTTAAGGATATGATACTGTAAATTAGGATGCAAATGCAAAGATAAGTTTTGATAAGGTTAAGTGAGGTAATGGTATCTTTCTTAAAATATCAAAAACAAAAAGCTATCAAGAGAAAGCAGAACAAAGAAACAAAAACATGAAAGGAGTAGGGAAAGTCCCACTCTGATTATGAAATTTCATCAAAGACTGCAACTTTTCATTGTGGAAGCAACTTCTAGTACAAGTGAAATTAAGGGATCCCCTAATTATTTAGGGTAGGAAAAGCAAATACTCTCTCAGTCCTGTTCTCTCTCCGTCCCGTTTCAAAATCAAAATGAATGTCTTATTTTATTTTTTCCATTTTGAAAAAAAAAATCAAGAAATTCGACACTTTGTAATTTTAGTAACAAGTGTGTATCAAAAATCTTTGATATCGATTTTCTAAACTTATATTTTTGCAAGTGTATACAATGAATAAAGAAAAAAAAAATGAGGGACAATATTTTGCCTTTTTTTTTTTTTTTTTTTTTGAGATAAAATTTTCTTAAAATGATCATTAATTTTGGAACAGAGAGTACATTGATTTTTTTTTTGTCGGTCTCAAAATGAGCGGTATAATATACAGTAGTGCTGGTATGAATAAAATGCATAATTTAAAAATATTAATAAGTTAGCTGCAACACTTATTATTATGAGAAAGAGAGGAGTAATGGGATACACTCAAATAAGTAATCTTTCTGGCATTAATAATGCTGGCCTAATTAATGTTATGCTTCTTCTTAAAAGATTAGGTATATTCTCTCAATGGGTCAACCAGTTTCAATTTTTGAACATACAATATCCAATAAACAAAAGGAAAAAAGATAAATAAATAAACCAGACAAAGATACGGTGCTTGGTCTAAAACTCATGTTGAGAAATAGAAACATTACACCTCATTAATTATAGTTGAGAATAGCCACCAGGGTCGTTTTTTTTTTTTTTTTTTTTTTTTTTTTTTTAAAGCCTATTATTTTTTTTTTTTTTTTTAAAATTGAGTTTTTATTTCATTAATGATAGATAAATTGCCCGTAGGCTACATCAAATGGCCATGATGGCTACAACTGGGCCTATAAATAGGCTAACACAAATCTCCCTAACGGGATTCGAACTCGAGACCTCCGCATGGGAAGCAAACACCGGATACCGCTTGAGCTAGAGCTCTTTGGTTAAAGCCTATTAGTTATTAAAAACAACTTATTACAAATACTTTTATTTAGATGGAGTGTGATAGTCAAAAAAATCTATCAATTATTTGTTTTTAACTCAAGCCAAGACAAAAGATAAGGATTGTGGTAGGCGTGTGACAGCCAGCGTAAAAAACTTTGTCACATTTTCATAACATGAATCCAAGTGATAGTCAAAATAAAAATAAAAAATGTAGTGTAACTTGTAGAATGGTGAGAAGGTATCATCCGAACTCACTATATCTTTTACTGAGCAATGCTAGGGGCACAAAATAAGGTCACAAAATCTTGCTCACAAGATGAGGTGTCGGTGGCGGATCTAGGCCCTTTGAGGAGGGTACTTTGACCCTCCTGACTTCTGCAATTTATTGGATGCATCGATAATGGACCCGCCACACTCTAATTCAAAACACCAATAAAATCATTACACCTAGGATTTTGTGAGCAAGTTTTTGTGATTTTTTTGTGCCCCTAGTATTATTCTCTTTTACAACATAAAATAAATTTCTTATAATTTATAAATTCTTTTTTTTAGAAATGTATATAGAGTATGTCATTGTTCAAACAAGTAATTTGCAAAACAAAGTAAGACCACTTAATTAAATATTTTCATTTGATATGAGTAAACACTGACGTGATCAGGTGATTGCAAAAAATCTAGTGTTTCTCTCAATTCTCAATTTAAAGGATAATTTTTCATAATTACTCTAAGCATTAGAAATATGTTAACCAATTTACTCAAGCTTGGAGATTTGTTAGTATTATATATTTCCACCTTCCTATTTGCACAAAAATCAAGAAATTATGGAAGTGATATAAGTGTTGTAAGTATAAAAAGTGAGGTGGGAGAGAGAATGTGGGTAGGGAATATTAAGTTGATTGGTGTTGTGAGTATAAAAGTAAAGTAAGAGAGAGAATAAGTGAGAGGAATAATAAATATTTTTTGTTATTTATAAATTAAATATATATTCTGGAACAAAATAAAAGGAAAAGTGGACATACTCTGTGTAGACAGAGGGAGTAATTTTTGAGATAATTATAGTAGTTTATAAAATTAGCAAATATTAAATTAAGTGATATATGTTCCAGGAAATATGTTAATTTCGACGTATTGGTGAAGTGGAGAGGTTGAAGAGTGGGGAGTGCGAATGGGATTGAAATTTGAAAGAGGTGGAGTTTCTATTAAAGTGACCATTGGAAACTGATTATTATTTCCAATTTTGTCGTTTTAAAACTTTAAGGAGGGACATAATAATGTGGCAACATTTCAACCAAGGGACTATGATGAGATACGACTTTCCATATTTGGAAATTTGAACAACGTAATTTTATCAAACATTCCTAAAATAAAAACCAATCAACACTAAACAGTTCAATCCTTCGAGATGAAAAGTTAGATTAGATTGTAGTCCTCTCCAACTCAATTCATACTCGATTTTTTTTTTTTTTTAATTTATCAACATTGATAAATCTTTATTTATTTATATTATATAATTCTATATTATCTATATTATTATGTGACAGACATTTATTTTAAAAATAATCAAGAAGAAGAAAAATATAATATTGTTTATAGAACAAAGTGAGTAATAGATGCATACAAGTTTGATAGAAAATTGTTGCGGTGTCGGTCTTATTGCTATATGTGTGTACGATTGTGATGCCACGATTATTTTTAACAGGTCTAAATTAATAAAGTAATATGCAGATAAATTGCACGATTCACAAGTGAAAATGGCGGTGTGATTATTAGTGGCGGAGCCATGATTTTAGAAAAGTGAGGAAATTACATTATGAAATATAAATTTGGTACAATACAATTTTCCTCTATAGAAACTGAGGTAACAATGAATATTTTTATAATTCTACGGTATAAAATAACACAATTTCTAAATTTATAAGAGGAAAAATTGATAAATTTTAAAACTAAAGGGGGGCAATTGCCCTATTGTGATGTGTAGCTTCGCCAGTAGTGGTGACTGTATTATGTTCGTGTTCAGACATTTCATCAATAAAATTAGAATGACCAACGTCTCTAAGTTTAATAAATAATAATAAAAAAAATTGGCATGAGAAAAGTGTTTACCTTATGGCGTTGCATTTGAAATGATGGTGATGATGAAATAATAAAGCACATAACACTATCCAAGAATTTGGGACTGAGTGTCAATTAGCCAAAAAAGAATTAAAGGGGAGGAGTTAGTCATTATCCTAAGTGTAGTACCCACTTCACATGTCAAGTACACATTAGAAAAGTGTACGTACTCATCATTAGGGCCACTATTAACCCATCTAAAGGATGGTGTAATGTCTACTTTCTATTTAACTGATTTGTTGGTTTTTAAAGTGTCAAGTGTGTGAGGGCAAAGGTTAGGCAAAAAAAGACTCAACTTTCTTATAATCACAAGACAAAAGGATGGACAAGAGAGGTAAGTTGCCTCGCTTGCGCTAGACTAATTCTAAGGATAGTAGTTTTGGTCTCTCATTGTTATTACCAGTTAAATTGCGGGATGTGCCTGAATATATTTTTATTATTGATTGAAAGTAAAACTAGGAATTCATTTAAAACATATGTAGTAGTTAACTAAAAATTATTCAAGAATTAGGTTGCTGTGGGTCCTTGAATGAAGTCTTGTTCTACACATTATTAGTAAATTCGACTATTGCCTACTTATTTGGTGAGGGTACTATCTTTAATTTTTAGAGCCAGTGGATCACTTGTTCTTCTGCTAAATGTAAAATATTTAAAGGAAAAAAGCGATAATTACATGAGAGCCAACAATTATCATTAGAAAAGAATTTACTTGAGTCTCATAATAAATGTCATTCTAAATTACTTAATTAAATATCACATTTTTGAATAATGAATTACTTTGGTGTAAATTTACTATTGTACAAACAAATAAGCACAGTAGCAAATCATTTAAAAATATTGACAAGTCAACTTTAATTTTATTACAAAATGAAGGAAGCAATATACTTATATACGTAGGCTAGTACTATGAAAATTGAAGACATGAATGAACTATACAACCAGAGTTGGTCATGTAACATTCAAAAGTTTCTTAGCTCTCATGACGAAACTTAACATTTCACATGACATCTATATAAACCACAGGGAAGTCCTTAAACCTTGTTATCGGGGGATATTGTTGGGAGTGATGTCCTAAAACTTTGAGGAGACGGAGGAAGAGAATGAGTCTAAATCATAGGAGGTTGGTGGAGATCAAGGAGAGGTTAAAAAATGAGAAGGAAATCGAGAATGTGCAGAACAAGGGTTGCACGCCCGCACATGGGGAAGAGCACGACCGTACACTAGGGAAGAAACTCCTGTTTTGGGGAGAAAATAGAGCACTGCCGCTCCAGTTATAGTGCTCGGCCGAGTAGCCAACACTGCACGGCCGTGCACGTCGGGGACAGCCCAGTTTTTCTCAGTTTCCTATTTTGACTAGTTTTCTTCCATGTATTGATTTAGGACTTCTCCTACACATATATAAAGGGGATGTTGGTATTGGAGTCCTAAACTACGAGGAAGCAAATGAGTCTAAGTCGTGGGAGTTGGTGAGATTAAGAAGGAGTTCAAAACGAAGGAGAATTCCTGGGCGGAGAAGCAGGCGGGCGCCTGGCCATAACCAGGCGGGCGCTCAACCAGGCAGTAAGTTGGTCCGCCTGGAAAATCAATTCGAGCGGGCGCCTGGTCTGTCGGCCAGAAATTATTTGTTTCCTATTTTGATGCAATCTCTACCAAATCGACCTAGGGCTTCCTTGTACTGCTATATAAGCATAGATACGACCTAAAACACATTGTAGCAACATATTAAAGTGTGTTTAATAATATATTGGCTTGGCGATTGGCCCCGGACGTAGTTCATCTGTTGAACGAACCGGGTAAACAATTCTTATGTTCTTGTGCGTGTGATTCTCGCATATTGTGCTTGTGGGTTTTGTGTTCTTGACCTAGATTGCTATAGGGGTACCACTAAATTCCCAACAGGGGATTTCATCCAGAATATGGTGTGCCAAAAATGAGAGAGTTAGGATATTAATAAGAGCCACAACATAATGTCTAGGAGGGGGTCGGGAGGCTAGGAAAGCCATGGGGGGGGGGGGATCCTACAACCCGTCCATGACCGTGTAGTTTGTGTGTTCTCGAGGGAGAGATAATATATGTGGTGAGATTGTTATTGGAGAGTAGCCATACTAGATCTGTGTGAGTGTATGTGTAAATTGTAACAATCGACATATTATTATAGTGATATCCTGGCTTGGTGCCTCCGGATGTAGCCACAGGGGGTGGTGAACCGGATGAACAAATCATTGTGTTTATGTTCTTTCATATTATTATTTCATGTGTTGAATTATTTCTCCATGTTGATGACTGCTATTATAGGCTAGTGAAAGCGGAGATCCCCCAATTCCCCAACAGATATGTCAAAGTTAAAATAAGTTGTTTATTGAAATTGAGTTTATGATAATCAATATTTATCCCTACTTGTTGTAATACTCGATCTGTGTATAAATGTCATGCCATGCTTATGATAATAATTTCTTAAACAGAATAAAGAAATACTATTAATATTTCTTAAGTTTTCAACCAATAAGTTAACATTATTGATATTTATGCTGATTTTTTTTTGTGTGGATATAGGCTTTATTGAATTTTTGTTGTGGTTTTTGCATAGATTTGATTTAATTTTGTTCATGTTGTTTGTGTTTTGTGGTGGTGGTGGTGAAAAGTAGTGTTCATCAATATACATATCAAATAGTTTGATTAAAAACTTAACAAAATTAGTCGCATAAGGTCACATGATTAAATTCCGTTAAGTTTTTAGCAAATTTACTGGCGGAGTAAACACATTTTGAAAAAATGTGAAAGTTCAGTGAGAATTTTTGAAAAAAATAGTTTAGTGAGAAAATTTTAAAAATGGCTAAAGTTCAGTGATAAAAATATTGTTTTTACATTTTTCTTAATCTACACGCATAAAATTTTAGGATCTGCATTATGATTTTAATAAAGAGAAATTTTTGGGGGAAACTAGTTTCTCCATAAGTTATAAAATGTCTTGTTTTTATAGGGGTTAAAGTTTAGGGTTTAGGGTTTAAGGTTTAGGCCCTTTAAGGTTTAAGGCTTAGGGTTAAAGGGTAAAAAAATAGACTTTTTATAACTTATAGATAGAGGAACTAGTTTCCCCCAAAATCAACTCTTTAATAAAACTCCATTAAGTTGACTTATTTTTAGAACTTCTGTTTGAAATGTTATTGAGTTTTATATGACCAAAATTATACTCCTACTCCCTCCCCTCCGTTCTATCTTACTTGACACTTCTCAAAATAGCTTATTTGTTACTATAATTTTATTTTCCCTCTACCCCACCTCTCATTCTCTCTATTTTTTTTCACCACTCAATTTATTCAACCAACATTATTATTTACCTCACTCATTCTCTTTTTTTATTTTTTACCACACAATTTCTTTATTTTATTTTTTTCCCTTAGTTATTGTGCTCATTCCTTAGGCATCAAGTGAGGTGGGACGGAGGAAGTATATTAGTATGAGTTTTTTATAGGGCAAATATCACATTAGTACCCCCAAAGTTTCATATGAGTTGCAATTTAGGTCTTAATGTTCCAATTGTGACAATTTGGTGCCTAATGTTCACCTTTTGTGGTGAAATGGGTCTTTTTTGGATGGTCATGGATGGAAGCTAACAAAATTAACGAAAAATTTAATGAGGTTATTTAAAAATTGCATTTCTTACCCAGAAAGGAAAGTTGGCGTTGTGAGAGTAAGAGATAGCATGTGAGAAGAAGAGACGTGAAGGTGGCTGGTGTGTGTGTGTGTGGGGGGGGGGGGGTTGGGGGGAAGGAGACAAAGAAGGTAGGTTAGGTTTGATTTTTTTTATTTTTCTTTTTCAAGCAAATTTAGGTTAAAAGAAGTTTTTTAAGGCTATTATCTATGGATTAATATTTAAATTTAGCCTTTTACTTTAATTTTTTTTTTTTTAGCCCTTTACGTAAGGAATTAGAATTATAAATGACTTTAGTGTTAGGTATTTTTATTTTTATAATTTTTACTACTATACAAAAATTTTATTATTTTAAATGATAAACAATATTTTTACTTTGATATCTATTATGTGATTTTTTTGGGTTAATTAAAATATACATTATATATATATATATATATCTATATATATATATATATATATATAGGGTTGTGCTCTTAAATATCGTGAGAACCGTGAGAACTTGGATACATTAGGTAAAAAACTAATGTATCTAATAGTTCACTTAGATACATCACTGGATACATTACTTGGATACATTAGGTGAAAACTAATGTATCCAATGTGCACTTGGATACATCATTGGATACATTAAGTTCTCACGGTTCTCACGATATTTAAGTTCTCATTTGAGCACCTACCTACCTACCTACCTACCTACCTATATATATATATATATATATATATATATATAATTTTAATTGTAAAGTTTTTAACAAAAGGGGTCAACATTAATAATTATTGAACTTTATGGGTAAGAAATGCAAGTTTCAAATAAGCTCGTTAGATTTTCGTTAATTATGTTAGCTTCCATTCATTATCATCCAAAAAAGACTCATTTCGCCACAAAATGTGAACATTAAGCACCAAATTGCCAAAAATTGGAACATTAGGACCTAAATTACAAATCATATGAAACTTTGGGACACTAATGTGCTATTTGCCCTTTTTTATTCTCCTTCCGTTTCAAAGAAGTTGCAACATTTTGCCATTTAAGGTATTTCACGAAAGTTGCGACAATAAAAAAATGGAAGCTTTTTATTACTTTTATAATCATCCACTCATTCTTTTTCCACCTCCACTAATAATCTCTCTTACTCTCTAGCTTTCATTCTTAATATAATATTATATCTTTAATTTCTCAACTTCAAAATAAATATTTTAATTTTTCTAAATAAACTTTTAACTTTTTTGGAATGGAGGGAGTATAAGCTCAGTTCGGTTTTTAGTTAATTAGGGCCTGTTGTAGATTGGATGCGTGAGATCCCAAAAAGCTGATCCTTTTACTCCTTTCCAAATGGTACGGCTTTTCATCCTACTCCTCGCTACATCTGACAAACCGTGTTCCATTTAGTAATTTAACCAAAATATAAACACGTGTCAAGTAACCGAAGCGAGTTCACTCTACAAACGCACTCCGCGAGTCGGCGAGTGTATTCACTCATACTTCACGTACCCTCTCACCGAGTCCAGATTTCTTGTACCACTTTGTGTGCCACTCTTTGCGCCACAATAATCCAGCCATTAATATATTTGAATAATATTAATAAAATGTTAATCTTAAAAATTGGGAGCTGTTGGATTATTTGTATCATTTGTGGCACACAAGTAATCTAACATGCGCACGGTGCGCAATCTGCATCTTCACCCTCCTCTCCCACTCTCTGTGTGTCCATCCCTCTGTCTCTCTCTCTAGACACAATTTTCTCTCTCTAAATATATTCATTCCATCTCATTTCGCTTGACACCTCACTTAAAAGGTAGGCAAAATAACTAATGAAAATGAATAAAATAAAGAAAATGTGTGGTAAAAAATGAAGAGAGAATGAGTGGGGTAAAAAATAGTGTTGATTGAATAAAATGAGTGGTGGAAAATGAAGAGAGTAAATGAGTGGTGAGGTAGAGTAAATATAAAAATTATAAAAAGTAAGCTATTTTGAGAAGTGTCAAGTGAACTGGGACGGACCCAAAATGAAAATAAGTGCAACAGCTGGGATGGGACCGGAGGGAGTCTACATCTTCCTCTCTCTATATAGCGTCCCAGCTTTCCACTTCAGCATCTTCATAATCCTCACCAGTACTATTTCCAACTCTCAATTCACTTTCACTCTCTACTGCACTATCTCAATTGCATCTTCACACACACACACACACTCTTGTTCTAGGGTTTTACAGTTTCTCAGCTCGATTTCACATTGAATTTTGCGTTAGATTGATAGGTTTAGATACCTACATTATCGAGGAGGCGAATGGATCCTCCAATAATAAGTGAGACTTCCTTCTCTGTGGCCAATCCTTCTTCCTATACTTTGGCTGAGATTTGGCCCTTTTCTATTAATGGTAATGAACCTGCCGGAGGAGGCAATTTGGGGCTTAGGATGGGCAGCTTCACTGGGTTTGGTGAACTGAATCGCGATATGTCGTCTCTACAGGAGGAATCCACCGTTACCGACGGTAGTCGATGTGGTGGTGCCCGGAAGAGGGATGCCAATTCCGAAGATGAATCTTCTAAGATTGTTTCCACCAGTAGTGGCAATGATTTGGTATTACAACGCTTCTCCCTTCGTATTCGTTTCCTGCTTTTCCTTGATTAAGTTTTGTTTGCTTATCTGTGTGTGATTTGTGAATTCTGCTATCTCAATTTTCAATGTGTAGTTTTATTGATTGCATTTAGGTGAATGATTCTACTTGGATTAGGGTGGCTGATTTTTCGTTTTTTTTTTCCTGCTGAATTGTATATTAGGCGTTATTTTTCTACTGAGATTTATCTAGTATAAGATGTAAGCCTTTCAAAATTCCTCACATGTTCTTCTGTTTTGGACTTCCAATTGCCTTTTTCATTTATGTAGGTGCTAACTTACATATCTTCTGGTTATTGCAAAGTTTGCCATGCAGGACATTTTTCATTGCGTGTTGACCTTTAATCCGAAGGTTCTAATTAGTTACGGAGTACTTTTTTTGTAATGAGTTTGCAATGTGATTTTTGTGGTTAAAGTTATGACTTAGTGACGAGCCTCCATGTGGAGGTCAGGACTTCTTTAGTTTGATGGAGCTAATGCGAACTAGTCTTTCTTTTCTTGCTGGACAGAGCAATTTGAGTGGTAAACGAACGAAACTATTGGGATCAAAAGATGAGATTGGTAATTCAAAAGTTGATATGGAGACGAGTTCTGGATCAGGTAGCAAGCCTGCCGAACAGAACAGTAAACCTTCTGAACCACTTAAAGACTACATTCATGTGAGAGCTAGACGGGGTCAAGCTACCGATAGCCACAGCCTAGCTGAAAGAGTAATTGTTTTCTCCTGACTCTAACGTACCATTCCATTTTTCTTTTATCCATGTTTAGCTGACTCCCGCAGCATATTTATTATTTTTATCATATATTCCCCAGGCTAGAAGAGAAAAAATCAGTGAGAGGATGAAGATTCTTCAAGATTTGGTCCCTGGATGCAATAAGGTGTGTGGGTTCTTGTGCGTGTGCGTGTGCGTGACTGTGATTCTTGTGGCACTGTGTTCTATTCTTTTTTTTTTTTTTTTTAAGGGGAGGAATTTCCTCCCGTAGTTATTGAAAAATACTACTACTTGTCCCAGCTCAATGTGCACTGTTTGACTTTTTTGGTCAATTTGACTGAACTTTGACCTTAATTTTATGAAAATCTATATATCTCTATGCAATTTTTAAAGATGTTATTGATACAATTTCTAACAATAAAACAATAACAACTTTCAAAATTGTACAATAATAGCTAGATTTTCACAAAATAATGGTCAAAGTTCGAATGAATTGACCACATGAACAGTATAAGTGCACATTGAGCTGGGACGGAGGTAGTATATCTTGATGATAGCAGAATATAATTTTAGTATCTACAGTAGATTTTATTGGTAAATTCAGGATAGTTTGCACCCATTTATTTGAAGTAACTATTGTACTATGTATGTACTGTTAAGCCTCGTATTGATTTTTCTAATGAAAAATATAAATAACTAGATAGATCATTTCTACAACCTCTAATGTCATTTCAGATTTCTTTGGCACCTTAATAGTGTAATAGAAAAATAAAAATCCTTTGGTACCTCCATGTTTATCAGCTTTACCTTGTTAGTAATACTCACTCTGTCCCAAAAAATAATAATATATGTACGTATATATAGTAATACTCACTCTGTCCCAAAGACTCACTATTTTTTGGCTTGGGAATATGATGGAATAAAGCAAAATGGGTCACTAAACTGTCTGCGCTTCTTTGTGATGAAGCAGCAGTCAGTCCATGCAATTTTCGACGCAATTTTCATCATGGGTCATCTGGAAACAGCCTCTCTGTGCTTTAATACAGGGGCAAGGCTGCGTACATCCGACCCCCCCTTACCTCACCATAGGTGGGAGCCTTTGCGGCACTGGGGTAATGTTGTTGTTGTTGTTGTTGGAGGGAATAATACCTCATTTCATGCCCTCTCAGGGCACAAAGAACAAATAAAATAAAACATAGACTTGAAAAAGTTGACTTATTCAAAGGTCATTGCTTGCCACCAAAAAAATAATAAAAATCTGTTTTCAGTTGAAGAATTAGTTAACTGCCCCCTTTCAATTTTTTATTATTATTATTATTTTATTTTTTTTGGGGCTTCGCCACTCTCTTCATGAATGTTATGTATTCATGCAAAAATCACTCTGTCAGGTTATAGGAAAAGCTCTTGTCCTTGATGAAATAATTAATTACATTCAGTCTCTGCAGCACCAGGTTGAGGTAATCATGCCTTTCTCTACATCTTAGCCTTCTGAGCATTCTTGAGACTGCTGACCTTGAATCTAACTCTCTTTTCTGTTTTAATGTTGTAGTTCCTGTCAATGAAGCTTGAAGCTGTAAATACAAGAATGAACCCTGCCGTGGAAGGATTTCCTACAAAAGATGTAAGTTTCGCCCTGTATATACTGTTTGGCAGTTTATGAAGGTTTTTCATATTGGAGCTCATGTAAAAATTTTGACATTTGATCTCAATCTCCTAAATTTCAGCATGTTCACACGCACACACCCAAAAAAAAAAAAAAAAAAAACACTAAAACAGAAACAGAAAAGGTTATTCGCTCCTTTGTTAAAATGCTTTCATTTTTTAATGTCATTGTCAGTAATTACATAAAGATCAACACAAGCAACTTGAGTGAGGAATAGAGGAGTCCTTGCGATTTTCACATGTCTTGTAGCGTTATTGCAAATAAATGTTACTCAAAAGTCTCAAAGAATATGCTTTCCTGTTACATCTTGGAAAGATTGCTGTTATGTTTACAAGATCTCTTGTCATACTTTCAGCAATGATTAGAAATTCTTTGTTGTTAAAGAGAATGGAAAGAATCCATCAATCTTGTGAATTTAACAACAATCATAACCTTACTATTTGGGAAGTGATCATTACCCAGTTCCCCTGAATATTTATAAGTAATAATAGGCAGGTAGGGTCCATGCCCTTCTCATACTCATTGACAAGAAGAAGAGTGGGAAAAAGGAAGGTTGTAGAGACTTCTCTTGATCCCTCTTGGCCTTGATCATGTGTAACATAACTATTATGAACTTTGAAGTGGTCATATGATTAAGCTTTCCCAAATCTATTTACTAGATGCAGTTGCAGAGTGCTTATGAAATTTGTAGTTTTCTGTATATAAAAATCTAAAAGCTTGTCAGCTGACATGATAGTATCATATCTCCCATTTCACAATATGCTCCGTGGCCCATATATTCATGATTTATAATCATTTTATACCATTTCATGATGGACCACACTTTTATCATAAATATCCATTCCTGCTTTTGTTGTTTTGGCCACCACTGACATGCATATACTTTGCGGCCATCTTCTCATCCTCTTTCACTTTCTCCAGTCCTGTCTTCACTTATGTGTAATACTTTTCCGTGCAATTAAGCATGAGCCATTGCCCATACTTTGTAGGTGTGTAAATTCCTGTGCCCAACTGCCTGGCCTGAAAACGAGAGGGTTGATAAGGGTCAGGGGAGAAGTTGCATTTGCCCTATTTCTTTTAGCCAACCAACCAACCATTAGTTCTTGTTTTTTTCTCATGTGAGAGCAACATCTCAAGCTCTTGTGAACTCTTTCATTTTCCTTGGCACGTCCGTCGCTTCCTGTTGCAGTCTCGTGACTGCTTTTGATAATACTATTTGTAAACTGCTATTGAACTTTATCAAAATAGTAGTCCCTATGTCCCGAAATGATCTTCCCATTTGACTACTCAAACTTTTTAAGGATATGAACACTTGCTTCACTAGTCATGTTTTGTTTATGCACTTTTTAAGCCTAAATTGTAGAAATGGGAAGAACTTTTTGGGACAATGAGAAATGGCAAACGGGAATATCATTTTGGGATGGAGGGAGTAGATGCAGAATAGTAAAACGACAGGAGTTCTTCTGAATTCTTTCCAGGATACTATTGGACTTTTGTTTAAAAAATGGTTCTAGACCCTTTTGCAATATATTGGAGTTCCAACTGCAACAATGCAGTGTCACTATATAAATTTGGGAGATATGTAGTTATTTGGAAAGCAACTCTGTTCATTTTAGTGCAAAGCTAAAGTTAACCTATGAAAAATTCAACACTTTTAACGATAATATTGACTTTCCATAAATATCTTTAGTTTGAAGAACTAAAATGGCTTTTTATTAGTTTTAAGTCTGATGTAATCACGAAACTCTTGGTTCTTAAATAAAACTCTCTAAAGTAAAGCGTCCAAAAATAGGCAAGTTGAACTATATTAGAGACATGGAGTGCCTAGAAGTTTTTTAATTATATTGTATTTTTAAAATATCTAGCTTCAATAATTATTATTTTTTACCTCGGTGATTATACTCTCGAGGTGCATTCCTCATGTACGGCAAGATTTTTATACTTGAGAGACATAAGATATAGTAGTGGACCATGGAAGAAAGGGAAATTGATATATGTGCATGAATGTTTTTTTCTGACTGATATATCTTGGTTTTTTCAGCTTGGACCACCATCATTTGATCCAGCTGGAATGATATATGGTGCTCAAGCAGCATCAAGGGATTATGGTCAAGGGTCACAACCAGAGTGGCTTCATATGCAGTTAGGTAGTAGCTTCGAGAGAGCGACTTGAGCTGACAAACATCGCGTTGCCTTAATCATTCAGACATTAGGTAAATCCCAGGACACATAATTTCAATTATCAGCTTCAAACTAAAGTCCCCCTCCCCCTCCCCCAGTTTCTGTAATTTGTACGGCGTACTTCTTAGGTCATTCTTATAATTATCATCATTATAGCATGCGTCGCCTCTGTAGAAATTCACATTTTATCTAACTCACTGTGTGTACTTTAATCATATATTTATCTGTACAATCTTATTTAGTGAATCTGGTATCCTCCGACTTGTATTTAAACGATGTATTATTGAATCCAATTTTTTCTCCCCCTTTATTGTTTACATCATTAATGGAAAATAACATCATATGGAGTATAATTATAATTAAAAAATTAAAAAATACAAGTGAAGATTTTGGTTACGGTTTATAATAGTATCACTCAAGAAACTAGGGAGAACTTGGTTTGGCAGCTGTCTAATTAGAACCAAACTTGGATTTGATGCCACTGATGACATCATTTCCACCTAGAAACGCTTTGCTCAAAACTTCATTTGGTATTGGAGGAGTTGAAGCAAATAGATTATTGGCAACAAGTACAGCCCCAGGCAGTTGACTGTTAAAAGCAGTAAGAGTCTGTGCCTTGCCTTTTCCAACATTCTGTTGGAAGTGCACGAGTCCCCGTGGGATCACAAACATCTGCCCGGGGGTCAAAACTTTTGAGTAGAACACGTTCCCACTTGTCACGAATCCTACAAGGATCCTGCCCTTAATCACCACTCCTGACTCGGTGGAACGAGGATGTATGTGGGGTGGGTTGACTCCTCCGGGAGCGTAGTCAACTCGGTTCATTGAAATCCCGAGGGTGTTCAAACCTGGGAATTCAAGAACATTTCCAGCCGTCACACTCAACCCAAAAGGATTGCTGGTGTTCCCCTCCTTAATTAGACCATCGAAGAAGAAGTCGTCTGAAGTTACTTGGGAAGCGTTTTTGCAGGGGAAGCCATTAATGGATACGGGTGGTGCTTTAAGGTCAGCAACACAAAAGTCCTGCAACGGGTCAGGATCAGCGAAACAGAAAGGCAAAGAGAAAATCAAGAAGAAACAAACGATTCGAGAGGTTAGTAAAGGATTCATGGCGGCTACTATGAGTATGGAGAAGAGGTGAAGGGGTGGTGGTTTGAACTTTGTAAAAGGTGATGTCCTTTATAAAGAGAATATTAGTGATTAAATAAGGGTGGCATGGAAAATGGTCTGTGGGTTAGTTGAGCTAGTGATAATAACATCTGAAAGTTGGAGGCCAAGAGGGTAGTAGAAGATGTAGACTGAATCAAAATGACCCAAAAATAAACAGAGCGTGTTTTGACTTGTTATGATTGAAATGGTCTTTCATCTTTCGGTTGTCCAGAGAGCAATGCCTCGGTAGCCCACAATATGACGTTTTACTCACCAACCAAAATGGAAAAAACACCAACAATTGAATTGGTAAAAAAAAAAAAAAAAAAAAAAAAAAGTCAAACTTCAACATTTCAAAAGTCTGACGAATCGATCGCAATCAGGAAGAGTGAAGGGTGTTGATGTAGTAGTTCAGTTGACTGCTTTTCTGGAATCCATTTCCAACTTGGGGACGTTACAATCTCATCAAGGTTCAGGAACAAAGTAGTAAACATTTTGAGGTCATTTTCAGCAAGACTGTGAAGTCAACTCAAGGCAATAGACCAAAAATGAAAGTCCTTTTTTCTTCTTTCAAGAACAAAGAACAGACACGGACATTTCTTTTGGGACACAACTAGTAGTACACTTGAAAATAAATAAATACGATCCTCTCATTTTCCTTTGATATGTCTTGTTTGTAATCGATTCTCATTTGTAAAGCAGCAATGGATGCTGGACCTCAGGATCAGTTTCTTTTTAAATATTGCATCAAGACTGCGGTCCTGATTGGTGGTGGCTACGAAGGCGCCAGGCGGTGATATGGAGGATGGCGGTGGCGGACGCAAAATAAGCGCGCACGTGACCACGTCCCCTCATTCTTTCATCCCTTTGGAAATTTAATCTCACGAGCCTTTGTGCTCCTGTTAACTCTAATCTAACTCACCTGTCACTTTTACCAGTCACAGGCGGTTATGTACACCCTCTCAAATCTCTCTCTCTCTCTCTCTCTCCCACACACTTTCTCTCCCTATCTTCGACCGGCGTTGGTTCGGAATATTCTCTCCCGACGATGTCCGAACCTGGTGTAATGTCCCGGAGACTCAAAAGAGGAGTTGAGCTTGAGTTTATTTTTACGTCTCTCGTTTTCGTTGTGTTACATTGTAGTCGCTGCAAGAGATAGAGGAGTGGAATTTACAGCCAGTCAAGTCTCCGGTGCGGGGAACTCCATGGCCAGTTTCAAGACCTACTGGAGCTATTTCACACTGACGGCAGCAGTTCTGACGCCGATTACCTCTTCATGGGGGATTATGTTGGTCAGTGGTTGATTTCTATAATTGAAATTTGAAATAACCTGCTTTCGCCTATTATAAGTAGCTAGCTACACCCAATCATGTGCTCTTATGAATTTGAATCTACTATCTCTCAACTGCTATCAATTTAAGAATAATAATGGGGGCACAAAAAGTTCACAAAATCTTAGGTGTAGTGATTTTTTATTGGTGTTTTTAATTAGAGTGTGACGAGTCCACTATCGCTACAACCAATAAAATATCGTCATCTCATTGTGTGAGCATGATTTTGTGACTTTATTTTGTGACCCTAGCATTTGCTCATCAATTAATATCAAAATAGTAGTTGCAGAAAAGTAAACGACAAGAGTAATTCTGCATTCTCTCCAGGATACTATTGCACACTTTTAAATATGAGGCTTTGACCAATAAGTCTCTCAGCTAAATAAAATGATCAATAAGGATAAATATTTTCAAAACTCACCAAAAAGTTCTTGTATTTTTTGCTAGACCAAAATACCCCTTCCCACTCTCACGCGCTTACACGAAAGCCAAACAAAAAAGAAGTCACGTTAAGCGCTTCTCACATACTCCCTCCACTCCAAGGAAGTTGCAACATTATGTCATTTAGGGTATTTCACAAAATTTGCAACAATCCAAAAATGAAAGTTTTTAATTACTTTTATAATCATCCACTCATTCTCTCTCTTCCTCCTGACCACTCATTCTCTTTCCACCCTCACTAATTCTCTATTTTCCTCTCTACCTTTCATTATTAATATAATATTATATCCTTAATTTCCCAACTCCAAAGTAAATGTTTCAACTTTTCTGGAACGGAGGGAGTATGCGCTTTTCTTCCCTGCTCTCCTTTTCTCTCTCTCTCTTTCTCTCTCCTCTTTTTTACCTCTCAAAATTTTAAATTGCAATATCTCAAAATCTAAAAATCGTAAAAATGATCCGAGACTACCGTTTTAATCGTGTCGTCAAGACAAATAAAAAAACTACAATTAACACATAATTTAAATTTTAAAAATGAAATTTTCATTTTTTACAGTTGTATCGTTTTTTCATTTTTCACTTGTTTGATTTCTCAGTTGTATGATTTCTCAGTTGTGTGATTTCACAGTTGTGTCATTTTTTCATTTTTCGTTTGTAAAATCATTTCTCAACCGATTTCACAGTTATGTGATTTCACAATTGTAATAATTGGGACATGCATTTCTCAATTATTAATATGATAAATGAGACATTCATTTCTCAGTTATTCACATATGGATTTGAGTATAAGAACTGGTACAGTGATTTCTCAGTTGTTCACACAGTAGTTGAGTATAACAACTGAGAAATTAATCACTCAGTTTTCTGTTTTTAAAAATGACACTCAATTTCACATTTGTTTACTGTTATTTTTCACTTGTAAAATCATCTTTCAATTGATTTCACAGTTGTGTGATCTTTAAACAGTCAAGAAATCAAAATATCATAATTAATACTCAAATTTTTCAGATGTTAAAATTTAAAATTTGAGACATTCATTTTTCATTTGTTCATAATTTAGTGTTAAGCTAAGATATTTATTCAAAAATTCATCATTACAAAAAATTGAAAGAAACCAACAAAATATTAAATAACTAAAATAAATAAAAATGATCTCTTAACTATTACAAAATGAACTAAAAAAAGCTTTGAAATCCCCAAATCTGCACTCCCATTAACTCCAAAACTGAACCGACCTTCAAAATTTTTAATAATTACTTTATTTATCCTGATTTACCCTCCAGCACATTAACTCCATGACCGAATGAATTTAAAACTTACGACCACTGTTGATTTGCTTTCCAAAATGCATCACCCATGTTCCATCCAGTAACCAAGATTCAAGTTGTCTTCCAAAAAAACTTTAATTCTTTTTTTGTTTATTGAAGTAAAATGGAGGGCCTCCAAATCTTATGAAATTTACAGTCGATGAAGGAGACAGTGATGCAAATGGGTAAAATTAATAGAAGATGACCTAAGCGACGATTGATCCCTCCATTTTTGTTGGCTCTTACATCGGAAAATACACCCACAATCGACCCAAGCCCACTCGCCGGCAGTTTCATACCAACCAGTTTCTCGCCATTAAATAGCAGTTTCCCGACTAGCTTCCATAGTGTCGGAGAATTCGCTGGAGAGATGGCCTGAGATGGAGGACGGGAGGGATTCACTGGAAACGAGAGAGGGTTAGCCGGACTGGGGGGAAGAGAGAGAAATCGAAAGAGACAGAGAGAGGGGGGGCTAGGATTTGAATTGATTTGGGGAGGAAAGGGGCGAACAGACGTAATATATGTGTGGGCAGGTGAGGGTAGTTTTGCCATTTATAATTATAGTAAGGACTTTACGGGAGTTTTGTTTTCAACTCGGGGACCCTAACGTAAAAAGGCAAAAGTCCTGTTTTTATTGGCAAATTCCACCCTATGGATTTATTGGTAAAAATCCCTTTAAATATATGTATATGCATCTATGTTTTTTTTTTTTTTTGACTGAGAGTTTAACATACCATTAAAACGAGCATTTGCTTCATGAAAAACGAAAATAACATCATAAAATTAAATTTAAATGATAAAAATTACATTCAAAGATTTTAATCATGAATTGTAGCACTTAGTAAAGTATGAAGAACTCTAAGTGTTAAAAGGTGAAATTGTTTTGGCAGTTGTCTAATTAGAACCAAACTTGGACTTGAGGCCATTGATAACATCATCTCCTACTTGAAACGCTTTGCTCAAAACTTCATTTGGAATTGAAGGATTTGAAGCAAAGAGCGTACTGGGAAGATGCACAACCCCTGGTAGTTGACTGTTTAAAGCTGTAATAGTCTGTGCCTTGCCTTTCCCGACATTCAGTTGGAAGTGCACGAGTCCCCGTGGGACCACAAACATCTGGCCGGGGGTCAACACCTTTGAGTAGAGCACATTCCCAGTTGTCACGAATCCTACAAGGAGCTTGCCCTTGATTACCACTACGCACTCAGTGGAACGGGGGTGCAAGTGGGGTGAGTTGATTCCTCCCCGAGCAAAGTCAACTCGGTTCATTGAAATCCCGAGCGTATTCACAGCTGGAAATTCAAGAACATTTCCTGTCGTCGCCGCGAATCCAGAAGGATTGTTTGTGTTCCCCTCTTTGGTTAGGCCATTGAAGAAGAAGTCGTCTGAAGTTACTTGGGATGCGTTTTTGCAGGGGAAGCCATTAATGGATATGGATTGTGCTTTCAGGTCAGCAACACAAAAGTCCTGCAATAGGTCAGGGTCAGCAAAACAGAATGGGGAATAGAATATAAAGACCAAGCAGAGTATGTGAACGAATCGAGAGGTTATTGAAGGATTCATGGCAGCAATGGAGTTGAGATTGTATTGTATGGATAAAGCTGAAGTGGTGGTGGTTTCAACTTTCTAAGAGTGATGGCCTTTATATAGAGAATATAGTTCTACCTTTAGTGATCATTTTTGTTCTTGATCAAGAATATAATGGGCATTCATTTTGGGACGGAGTGAGCAATTACTGAGTAAATAACATTTGGAAGCAGGAGGCTAAAAAACTAGAAGATACAAGCTGAATCAACTAACAAAGACAACAACATACTGAATAAAAATGACCCCTAAAGGTATGTTTTTGACTTATTATAGTTGAAATGGTCTTTATAGCATCTGATCTTTCAGTTTGACAGAGAGCATGCAGGCCATTTACCTTCACATCCCAGTGCACTGGCGTTTCAAAATACTCCTTCATTCCCATAGCGGCGCTTTAATATACTCCATCATTTCCATAATAAGTGTCGTAGCTGACTTGTCAAACTTTCACGGAATGTGAAATAGTGAATGAATGATGAGCAAGCTACCAAATGACAAGACGTCAAAGGTTTGTAAAGTAGGAGAGAGAGGGGGGGGGGGGGGCATGCAATATGCCATGAGCTATACATGTGACTGAAAGTGCTGTTAACTTGCTTAAGTTCTCATTCAGTATAGAAGAAGATCAAATCTTAAAACAATCGAGTTTGTATCAAATTACAGTAATGGATTCAACTAGGAAGAGTGTTGAACTCGTTGAAAACGATAGTGTCTGTATAAATGTTAAGATAAATAGCCATATTCAGTGTTTATACTCCATATGTATAGTCCTCATGTACGACAACATTCTTGTACGTGTCGGACATTAGATATTATTACTGGACCAAGAAAAAAAGAAAGATAAAACGATGTATACACATCTATGTTTTTTCTGACTAATATCTTGATTTTTTTTCAGCTTGAACCACTGTCATATGATCCAGCTGAAATGATATATGGTGCTCAAGCAGCAGCAAGGGATTATGGTCAGGGATCGCAACCAGAATGGTTTCATATGCAGTTAGGTCGTGGTTTCAGTAATAGGTACGAGTTCTTTTTTCTTAGACCATTCTTATAATTATGATCATTGTAGCATACATAGCCCCTGTAGAAATTTACGCATTTATGTTACTATAGTTATCAAACTCGTTAAGTTATTCAGTGTACTTGATCATATTTGTAAATGTTAGTAGTACTTCATTTGTCAGCTTCCTGTCATTTCCAATTGCTACGATGGTGTAATATAAGATTAAAACGAGCATTTCCATTGAAACTTCATAAAAATGGAAAATAACATCATAAAAATTAATTTTAAATAATAAAAAATACATTTGAGGATTTTAATCATGGAATGTAGTGTAGCACACAGTAAACTAGAGAGAACTCCTAGTATTAAAACGCAAACTTGTTTTTCGCAGCAGTCTATTCAAGACCAAACTTGGATTTGACGTCATTTATAACATCATCTCCTACTTGAAACGCTTTGCTCAGAACTTCAGTTTGTATTGGAGGATTTGAAGCAAAGAGATTAGGAGGAACAGGCACAACCCTAGGCAGTTGACTGTTGAAAGCAGTAAAAGTCTGCGCTTTCCCTTTTCCGACATTCAGTTGGAAGTGCACGAGTCCCCGTGGGACCACAAACACCTGACCGGCTGTCAAAACTTTCGAGTGGAGCACATTCCCAGTTGTCACAAATCCAACGAGGATCTTTCCCTTAATTACCACTCCGACCTCACTGGAACGAGGGTGCAAGTGGGGTGCATTGAGTCCACCGGGAGCGTAGTCAACTCGGTTCATTGAAATCCCAAGCGTATTCACACCTGGAAATTCAAAAACATGTCCAAAAGTCACACTGAATCCTAAAGGATTGTTGGTGTCCCCTTCTTTTATTAGACCGTTGAAGAAAAAGTCGTCTGAAGTTACTTGGGAGGCGTTTTTGCAAGGGAGGCCATTAACCGATATGGCTGCTTTCAGGTCACCAACACAAAAGTCCTGCAATAGGTCAGGGTCAGCGAAACAGAAAGGCAGAGAGAAGATAAAGACCAAGCAGAGAATGGGAATGGAGCGAGAGGTTAGTGACGGATCCATTGAAGCTATGGAATCGGTAGAGATTGTATGGAGAAGGGTTGAGAGGTGGTGGTTTAAAATTTCTAAGAGTGGTGACCTTTATAGAGAGAATATAGTACCCATCTATCCCAAAATGATTATTGATTTTTGTTCTTGACTGAAAATACGATACGGGTCCGTCGCAAAATAAATACTATTTTGGGGTGGAGGAAGTTTATTTAAGCTTGTGATAATAACATTTGGAAGTAGGAGGCTAAAAAACTAGGAGATGCAAGACTGAATCATTTAACAATGACAACAATATAATGTCAGTACCCGCGGCTTTGTCGTTGACATAGTCTTTATAACATCTAATCTTTCGGCTGCATGACCATTTGCCTTCGCATCCCAGTGCCCGGTGCTTTAAAATACTCCCTCAGTTCCATAATTCATATAATCAAGTGTCTCTGTTTTCTATTTTGGTCTTTCTCAAAATAAATGTCACAGGTGAAATAAGTAGGACAAAAAAGAGAGAATGCAGGCCATTTGCCTTCGTATCCCAGTGCACCGGTGCTTTAGAATACTTTCTCATTCACACAACGGCCCTTCAAAATACTCCATCATTTCAATATTAGGTGTCACAGTTGACTTGTCAAACTTTCACGAAAGTGAAATAGTGCATGAAATGAATGAGCAAGCGGTCAGATGACAAGACTTCAAATGCGTGGTTTGCAATATGCATTGAGTTGCATGCGACTGAAAGTACTGTTAACTTGCTTAACTTCTCATTCAGTATAAAAGAAGATCAAATCCCAAAACATATCCGAGTTTGCATCAAATTACAGAAATGAATGCAAACTAGGAAGAGTGAAGTACTGGTTAAAATGATAGCGTCTGTGTTTAAAATGGTTTTAAGATAAATAACCTTATGTCGTGTTTATGCGTCTGTGTTTTTTCTGACGGATATATCTTGATTTTTCAGCTTGGACCGATTATCATTTGATTCAGATGAAATGATTTATGGTGCCCAAACGGCAAGGCGTTATGGTCAGGGATCACAACTGGAATGGCTTCATATGCAGTTAGGTTGTGGTTTCAGTAATTATCATCATTATGGCATGCATAGCCTCTTACGTATTTTTGTTATTATAATTATCTAACTCATTAGGTACTTAATCATATTTCTATCTGTACAATACTATTATTTAGTTTACTTAATTATTATATATTGGTATTGTTTGCTTCATTCGTCAGCTTCCTGTGATTTCCTGCTACTAGGATGGTGTAATATAACATTAAAACGAGCATCTCCATTGAATTGAAACTCGCTTCATGAAAATGGAAAATAACATCATATAATTAAATTTAAATAATAAAAAATACATTTGAAGATTTTAATCATGAATTGTAGCACACATGAAACTAGAGAGAATTCCCAGTATTAAAACATGATGAACTTGTTTTGGCAGCAGTCTAATCAGAACCGAACTTAGATTTGACGTCATTTATAACATCATCTCCTACTTGAAACGCTTTGCTCAAAACTTGAGTTGGTATTGGAGGATTTGAAGCAAAGAGATTAGGAGGAACAGGCACAACACCAGGCAGTTGACTGTTAAAAGCCGTAATAGTCTGCGCCTTGCCTTTCCCAACATTCAGTTGGAAGTGCACGAGTCCCCGTGGGACCACAAACACCTGCCCGGCTGTCAAAACTTTAGAGTGGAGCACATTCCCAGTTGTCACAAATCCAACCAGGATCTTGCCCTTAATTACCACTCCGACCTCACTGGAACGAGGGTGCAAGTGGGGTGCATTGAGTCCTCCAGGAGCATAGTCAACTCTGTTCATTGAAATCCCGAGCGTATTCACACCTGGAAATTCAAAAACATGTCCAAAAGTCACGCTGAATCCTAAAGGATTGTTGGTGTCCCCTTCTTTTACTAGGCCATTAAAGAAGAAGTCGTCTGAAGTTACTTGGGAGGCGTTTTTGCAGGGTAAGCCATTAACAGATAAGGATACTGCTGCTTTGAGGTCACCAACACAAAAGTCCTGCAATAGGTCAGGGTCAGCGAAGCAGAAAGGCAAAGAGAAAATGAAGATCAAGCAGAGCACGTGAACGAAGCGAGAGATTAGTGAAGGATCCATGGGAGCTATGGAGATTGTATGGAGAAGAGTTGAAGGGGTTGTGGTTTCAAATTTCTAAAAGTGGTGGCCTTTATATAGAGAATATGGAGTACAATATAATGTTTTGGGAAGTTTATTTTATTTAAGCTTGTGATAATAACATTTGGAAGTAGGAGGCTGAACAAACTAGAAGATACAAGACTAAATCATTTAACAAAGACAACAATATAATGTCAGTGTCCCGGCGTTGAAATGGTTTTTTTAACATCTAATCGTTAGGCTTGATAGCATGCATGACCATTTTGTTAGAACATAGCTTGCAATACAAGTTATTTGGACTTCATTAATAAAATCATGACTATAATATTAATATAAAGTATAGTCAAACCTAGTCAATGTGTAGAATCCCTGAAATGTAATTTACCTATTTATGATGGGCAAAATGGTAAATCAACATTGCTTAAGAAATGAATAGGTATGGTCCCTATTTGAAGTGTCACCATGTTTCATATATATAGGCCCTTCCATCAAGCCTAGAAACTACTTGATTCTTACTTTTCTCATTCTAAATAATCTTCATTTTATTAAAGAAGACATTGAGAGATTAAGAGACACTATCACTTAGAAGATCATCTCCCTACATCCTCTTCTTCATCTAAAGTTCTCCCTTCAAGTTATCAATATGGATTCAACAGGTAATCATCACTTCCGCCTTCATCTCCTTCCTCATTCTTCTTCTAAATATGAGTATGGCATTCAGGGTTAAATTGTTCCAACACATTTGCCTTCGCATCCCACTGCCCCGGCGCTTTAAAATACTCCCTCACTTCCATAATCATATAATCAGTGTCCATCTGTCTCAAAATAAATGTCACATTTCTATATAAGTTTTTAGCGTAATTTAATCATGATACACAAAATAAATGTCACATTTCTATATAAGTTTTTAGCGTAATTTAATCATGATACACAAAATAAATGTCACATTTCTATATATATATATATATATATATATATATATAAAACGTAATTTAATCAAGATACACGATGTGCAAACAAGGAAAATGTAGGGAATTTGACCCACAAGTTCCTTTTGAGACAAATCACTTCCCGTCAAATTCCCATTAAACTTAAATGTCCAACAAGTTCTTATGCGGTAATATATATAGTAATATATTATACTGCATGCAATATGTTGTAATTAAAAATTATGATACAACATCATCAATATTGCCGCCTGCCCCCACCACCGTTGACTGCCGCCACCGCCTTGCAGATGCAATATTATATTCAGTTATGCAGTATTATAATCCAGTTATGGAGTATTATGTGATGAAGTAGATTACACAATACCTAAATAATACAACATGGAACTTCTCGGGCATTATGATACTTTTTTAGAACTTCCCGGTCAATGCCCCTAAAATGTAATCCCTACAATGTGCACCCTTCATCCCAGAGTAAGCGTCCACCCTCTCATTTGCAAGGAGATTATAAAATTGTTGGAAGGATATAAGTGTTGTGAGTATGAAAATTGATGTAGGAGAGAGAAGGTGAGGTGGGGTGGTGAATAGTAAGTTGATTGAGGTTGCAGTATAAAAGTAAAGTAGGAGAGAGAATGAGTGAAAGGAATAGTCAAAACTCTTAGCCATTTTATAAAGTGGACAGTTATTCTGGGACATACTAAAAAGGAAAAGGAAAAGCGAACACTTGGGACGGAGGGAGTAATCCTAAAAACGTTTGATAAAGTCAATAGTGAGTCTTAGTATAGAAGGGACAAAGTTTGCTGTTTCTTACTAACAAGCGAAATGGAAAGCAAGAACGGCTGAATCAGGAGACAGTGAATTGCCACATTTCAGACGTTGGGCACAAAAGTAAAACAGTGCATAGCATGCCGTACTGATTAACTTGCTCAAGTTCTGATTCAGTAAAAAGAAGATCAAATCTCAATATTGATGACGCCCTAAGTCACGGAGATAGAACTCCAATTTGATTGTCTCATGTTCCTGATCACAACACAAACAAGAACACCGTTAGGACCAAGGCCGGGTTTGAATCCGGCTTAGGCCCTCGGGTGTGAGAGTAAGTTCTCGGAGGAAAACCTAAGAAGATAGATCTGCGAAGACCTAGTGTGTGTGATTAGGATAGAGCACGTACCTGGCCCATGGGGGCGGATAGGAGTATTTATATGGGTAGGAGAGAGTGATAGGTTGAAGGTACCAACTGCCCTGGTACCGGCTAGACACGCGGCAGGTCCTCATTGGTCTGTTCAGGGGAGTCGCTGAGAATGTGGCGTGTTGTCAGGGAATCATGGTTCCACCACCAACTGTTATGGTATGTCAGGTACGAACAGTTAACGTCCGTTGTACGTCTGTGACAGCTGGGTATTGCGGGCTCCGAACACGAGGTTGAGTGATCAACACGGGACCCTTGGGATAGCGGGAGGCAGAGCCATCTCGGTCACGGTCATCGGGGAGCCCGGGTCTCTCGGGTTTGCTCGCTCGCGGGCTTGTCCGGTTCGGTCCTCAGGATCGAGGTCCGGTGTGGTCGAACTCGTTTGTACTGGCTCTGAACCGGGTTCGGTCCGGTCTATGATGCTCGGTCTCATCAAATATACATATCCAGTTTGTACTAGGTTTTCACATTACTTCAGCAAATTCCCTAAAATTACAGTCATTGATTCAACTAGGAATGCTGAACCTAATATAAATGGTTCAGGAACAAAGTAGTAAACATCCGAGGTCAATGAACTTAAGATTGTATGGTCAAAGCAGTAAAACCGAAAAATAAGTTGTCAGGGGCATTTCTCCTTGGCAGCTGCAGTTATGGGGATCACACCGGATGGGGTTACAAGAGCTTCTATGAAAATGTCATTCGGAGTGAGTGGAATTACTTCTTCCTCCAAAATTTGCGATGAATATGACAATGCAACTGCAATCAGGAACACAAGGTATTTATTAAAAGAACGAGCTAAAAATCATGCAGCTAAAGTGTATGAAACGGAGGCATGTACTTTATGATTGAAAAGCAACAATACGACTTACTTAACAGAGGTTGTTCCCACTTCCTTTCGTTGGCAAGATCTTTGTAATTTGCCAGTAAGGTATCATAGTAACTTTTGAATCAGCAACATCGACAGCCGAAAGAATGCAAAACCAAATGAAGGGATAACTATAAGTAAGGAGGAACAGCTACAGACATGAGAAGACAGCCACGCGGCACAGTTTAACACACATGAGGTAGAGCGCATTTTTTTTAAAATTATATCCCTCCGTCCCAAATGAATGTCCAAAAAGTATTCAAACATTGCAACTGGTACAATCTATCGGTACCCACAAAGAGTAATATTTTCTCCGAGACGTTCCACAAAAAGAGCGTTCTTTCACAACTAAACTCATCAGTACAAGAATTTCCGATTAATCACTGTTAAAATAAACCTCAATATTGGTGAAACTGGATTGGTACTTGAAAAATAGAGTATGTATGTAATTTTATTTTATTTGACTTTCTAATGTGGACTCTTCTAGCGGAACATAGGGAGTAACCAATTTTCATAATAACTGAATTTAAATGTTAGTCAAGGCCAAGATGCAACCATACCCTCCACCACGGCCTAATCGTCTGCCGGATTTATCAAATGCCAGGCCTGCAAAGGGAATCAAGATAGCTTATTCACCCTTATCTTTTTTCCAGACATGTGGCACCTGAAATCAGATAAAGCAGGATCGATCACATACCAGGTAACAAGAACAGGTCAACTGGGTCCTTTGTCAGCATAACTGCAAAAAGGGAATCCTTCAGATTTGTTTCAGAAGTATAACTAAGTGGAAAAACAGCAATAAACTTGGGAATCCAAGTGGCAATGCTCCAACAAAGATACAACTTTCTTAATCCCTATGATAGTTGAACCCATGACTCTCCAAATGTGCTCGTTGGCCAGACAGAACAAAAGCATGACTCGCAAACTAGTTTCTCAAACTTTCTATGAAAATAATAAGAAAAATCAATAGAAAAACAAACTTGGGTGTGAAATACCTTTAAAAAATGCATACAAAAGAGCAACTAGGCACAAATAAAATCTCTGTTAACAATACACATGATCTTAGAGAGTTTAGACTTGGGAATTCTAAATCAAATAAGCAAAACTTACGATCTTCACGATCATTCCCGTCAGCATCAACTGGAGCAGGTTCTAAAATGTTCATTGAATTTGCAATCAGATCATCAATGCCTGAGATGTGCAGCATTCGCATGTGTCGATTCTGTCCTCCACCCGTGGAACATACAGCTTTTTACCCGTGGGTGAATGGCTGTCTTCAGTTGAAAACGGAGAGTAAGACCTCCAGTTAAAATATAGAAGAGCTCCAATGTTATTATAAGTGAAGGGATGTAAGTCATATGGTGTGCTTCAAATGACTTTCTTAACACACAAAACTGTTTACGAGTAAATATCTTGTGGCTGAAAAGATGATTTTCAAACGCAACTTATGGCATCCATTCAGCCCATATAGTTGACACACACACACACACACACATGCATGTAGCAAAATTCAACTTGAAGGAGCATTTGAAAGTCGTCCCTTATCGAAACTACGTTTATTACAAACAAGTTGGATCCTTAGCCATTGGCCCATCATCAATAACGGCATGACTGTGTGACAATTTTTTAAAAGAGAGACAGATAGAATGGCGCACACCTTGAGTTGGATTCTGCAGGATGTCAAACAACAACTTTGATGTATCAACTTCTCGCAAATCACTGCAGCTTATATAAGCACATAACCTCCTACAAGACTTGAACCATGGAGCTTCCAAAATAACCTTCTGAATTGCATCATCTGATAAGAAGCACATAGATATGCACGTAATTTTTCCAATCAAAATCCAGAAGCAAGTTACCATTTGCTTTAGATAAGAAAAAAATTGAAATAGAATGGCATCATTGCTGCGTAATGATCATTCACTTTTGATAAGAAAAGAAAAATAAAAATGGCAGCATTGCTGCGTAGTGATCATTCGATCAAATAATCAGTGAAGTAAGATATATTTGATCAATGATTACACAAACTAAGAGTTGAACAACAAAATTTTTACGAGTGGGAAAATTGCATACATAAATGCATCAACCAGTCAATCAAAAAAAAAAAAAATCCTAACATCTTACATTACATGATTCTTCTGGTTTATAATCGGTGCTCATTTGTTAGGCATCAATGGTCGTTCCATTGTACCGAATTGGTTAATGGATCAAAAATCATGAAAATGACTCAATTAATGTATTGAGATTGGATACCTTCTTGGGATCTAAGGATGGGATCCATGGATTTAAGATCCTTCTTGACTTTGGACCTCAGGATCCGTTTCTGCTTAAATATGGCATCGAGATTGGGGTCCTGGCTGGTGGTCATGGTGGTGGCGACGGAGGAGCGAGGCGGTGATACGGAGGGTGGCGGTGGCGGGCGCAAAATAAGCGAGCGACTGAAGGAGGTAGCGTTAGGTAAGGCGGGTGATGCTATCGTGCACGGCTGGGTCATGAGCACTGCGACCACTTCCCGTGCCTTTTGCGCGAACCCACGTCCCCTCATTCTTTGAGCCCTTTGGAAATTGTAATTTAATCTCACGTGCCCCTCTATTTTTTTGTGCACCAGAAAGTCTAAACTCACTCACCTGTCACTTTTACCGGTCACAGACGGTTTGCTCATCAAACCTCTCTCTTCGACCGGCGTTGGTTCGGAATATTCTCTCCACCGAGGCACCGACGATGTCCGAGCCTAGAAAAATCTCCGGGAGGTTCCAGCAGAGTTCAGCTTGATTTTACATAAATTTAACTTGTTTTCGTTCTGATACATTGTTGAAAAAGGATAGAATGCCGTCGCAAGCGGATCTGGACCGGCAAATCGAGCAATTGATAGAGTGCAAGCCGTTGCCGGAGGCGGAAGTCAGAGTTCTATGTGATCAAGCGAGAACGATACTAGTAGAGGAATGGAATGTACAGCCAGTAAAGTGTCCGGTGACTGTGTGCGGGGACATCCACGGCCAGTTCCACGACCTGCTTGAGCTATTTCGCATCGGCGGCAGCCCTCCTGACACCAATTACCTCTTCATGGGGGATTATGTTGGTCAGTCGATACATATTTGAAATCTCTTGATTTTGCCTATTATAAGTTGCTGCATTTTCTGCATTCATACATACATTACTGTAATTGGATAGATAAATGAATTTGAAATCTATGTGCAAGGATATTATGAACTTTATATCAAATGTTTTCTAAGATTATAATGTGTGGTGATCGGCGATTGACATGTATGGTACAAGCACAAAGGTTCATTGATGGGAATTGTACTACTCTCTTCGTGCCATAAGAAAAAAAGTCTCAAATTTCTTTTTCTTTCTTTTTTTTTGTATCAACTTCGTTAATCTTTCGATAGATACTTATAGGAGTTTCCTCATCCTTACATATATGTAAGTTACCATTGATGGTATCCTTATTGTCTCCTCAACGTTTGAAATTTTATTACCCAAAACATATTCAGTTACTATGTAGACTAAAGGGTGAATATATCTTGTTATATCTTTGCTGATATTCTATCTACACCCAAGTGTTGTAGGATCTTTCTGTTGCTTTTATGGTGTTCTTCAGAATAAGTATCAAGAATTGAATGTAGTCCGGAATCTTGGTCTCGTTAATTTGTTTGGGGTTCAGTTGAGTTTTCTCGAGACAATCTTAGACAATAGCTCTTGGCCACTTCAAAAAGAAAAATGATTGGTTAGCTGACTCTTTTGGACCTCAATTTTTACTTTGTTTGGTATATAATCATCCATCATTGGTGTACCTTTTCTGCAGATCGAGGTTACTACTCTGTGGAGACTGCCTCACTTTTAGTGGCTTTGAAAGTTCGTTATAGAGATAGAATTACAATCCTAAGGGGAAACCATGAGAGCCGGCAAATAACACAAGTGTGAGCCTCTTTACTTGATCTCTATCTCCACTAGGAATTGATATAATATATATATTTTTTGGCAAAGTCAATTCATTTTTTTACTGTATATTGTTTTGAGTTTTAACAGACCATCCACTTGCCTATAGTCAGATCAACAATAGGAAGAAGAGAAGTCCTATACCCTGTTTGTCCTCTTTCGTCAAACTTGTTCACAAAATCAACAATTAAAATATAAATAATTAGCGACTGCAGGATGTTGTACTGATTTGCTGAAGGGCTCATCCCAGTTTTTTTTTTTTTTCTATCTTCATTTTAGCATGGAGAACAGCTATGTTCCCCTGATGATTAACATAATTATGTGGGCCTGATTGAAGGGTCCCGAAGATCATGAAGTCATGTTTAACATCCTGGAAATGCATCCAATAAGTGTCCTGAATACTTTTTCCTTTTTCCTTTTTCCAAATAGCCGTTGTGACACGCTTGCTGGGGCTCTCCTGAGGCCACAATGTTATTTTTCTGGTGTCAAAATATAACAAGGAAAAAAACAGAGTTTTATTTGCTTTTTAGACATGATGTGTGACTGTTTAAGTACTCCCTCTGTTCCAAATTATTCTTGATTAACAACAAAAATGGATATTCATTGTATTAACCCATTTCTTGAAATGATGTGTGAGCAATGCATATGCGCAGTTTATGTTCGATGTTTGTTCCATGTCCTTTAAGCTTCTTTTTTCCTTGTTTCCAGTTAGCATGCATAACTCAAAACGTACATATGCGTCGATTATGCCGAAGACGAAGATAACATTTTGGGCATCCAAAATTGCAAAATGTTTCTTTTTATAACTAAAAAGAAAAGGCAATATAAAGTATGAATCTGGAAACAAAAAATTACTGTAATTAACAACAAAGCTTTGAGGCATTTGGGATCTAGAGTTCCTCAGTCAGCTACTAAATTTTGATGTGCCTCTCATTCTTTCCATCAACAGTCCAAACAAAAATGCAGTTGCCAAGCATCTGCTCCATCGGTTGCCATGTTAACAACCTGCACTGCAGAAACAAGTTCCATCAGTACAACTTTTATCCACAAAGATTGTGCTGTTCAGAAGAGAATAATTACCACGAGTAAAACGTTCAAGGAGATGGACTTTTCAATGCTCGTTCGTCCAATACAGCATTATGTACATGCATATGATCCTAGTACCAAAAACAAGAAGTAGACGGAAAATAACAAGGAAAGAAACTGCAAGAAAACAAGATTAATCAAGTAAGTTTTCCAGTAGACATTTCATTTGTGTGTTTAATAATAGTAATAAGAGTGCGAGAAGTTACCAGAAAAACGATAACAAAATTACGCATCTGCTGTAGTTTCCTCTGTTTTATCAGAACGACGAAGCTTACGAAGATGCTGAGCTATCTCTGTCAAAAGCTTAGTTCCCTCACCACCCTTCTGGAGTGTCATGGCAGTATGCTTTAAGAACCCACTCTCTGCTTCTATGGCTCTTAGCCTCTCCCTTATTAGGGACACTTCTCTTGTAAGGGTGGCCTTATTATCTTCACCTAATCAAGAAAAAACAAAAAAACACCATTAACTTATAATAACTCCGTCCCAAAAACATAGTCTCGTTTTACTTTAGTTTTGATGGTCAACCTAAGTGAACGTTGACCAAACATTATTGTCAATCTAATAACCCCACTGAAATTCAAGAAATTATTATTGATAAATCAGTACCTCATAACAACACGCATGAATCCAACGAGAGTGAGTGGGAGAGGGAGAGATTTATCAAGTGATTACCTTTTACTTCATTTTCTTGATCACCTTCCTCTTCACTTGGAGATGACTTGATTTTCTGCTCAAGATTTGTTAACATACCAAAAAGATGTGATCTTTCACTTTCAAAATCTAACGAAGACACATCCGTTGTACTACTTCCCTTCCCGTTATCTCCCAACCTCCCCGAATTACCCTCGTTTTCTCCAAGATTATCCGTTTCAGTAGGACTTCCACAATCCGACTTCTCCCCATACGAAGAAACCGACTGAGACTTCATATCCTGATAATCATCATCCGCATCAGCTTCACAAGCATCGCTCCCTACTTTCCTTATTTCTCCGTACTTATCTCTATACGCATCAAGATCACCCTCCAAAATCTTAATATCTTCCTCTCTTTTTTCAAGCAAGTCCTTCAACACTTGAATAGCTTCTTGATCATACTCTGCTTGTTCCTCCATCATTCTTTGGTACTGTAAAGCCTCCATTTGAACAGCCGCTTTTTCAGCTTGAAGTCTCGTGATCATGGCCATGGCATTGTTTGCTGCAACTGCAGATGCGCTTCTTTCTTCGTCCAGTTCCATGTATAATGCTATGAGGGACTTTCTATCGAGACGGACTTGTCTTTTTAAATGGTGCAGAATTGAGTCGCCTTCTGAAGCTTCGTTTGAGGTTATATTTGTGTCGTTTGAGTCAGAGAGTAAGTCGGATTTTTCGAGTTGGATTTTTTTAGGAAGAAGCCTGTTTGAGTATCGAGGACTTGCTGAAGCTGAATCTGACAGGGGGATCCCGAAAAAACGGTTTCCTCTGATGAAACTTGGGGTTTTGCAGGATTCATCAGTTATTTCCTCGGAATCTGCTAACAATGGCATTGTAGCAGATTTTATATCTTCTCTAGATTCTAACACAAATCAACAAAATGAATACATGGTTGAAATATATACAAAAAAGGGTATTAGAATGACAAAATGATTGAAATATATGAGAGAGCGAAATGAAAAACTCACGTTTGATTTCTGCATTCAAGCCATATTCATCCTCTGGAAGTTCTGATTCATTATCGGACATGAACTTAAGCTCGGTGTATCTAATATGAGGCAAATCCAAATTCTTTCCGTCCTCAGTTCTCCACATCATTGATGCTCGAGGAGAAGGAGCCGGAGCTAGTGATCGAATGGACGAACTCCTTGCATAAGTCTTTGTAGTATTCGAAGAAGAAGGTCTCACCTTCAAAGGGTCTCCACAACAAGAACACTTAAAAACATCACTTTTCTCGAGTTGCAGACCATCAATGGCATCTTTCTTACCCGATTTCAAGAAAATCTTCTGATCTTCTTCAACAAAGCAATCAATATCTTTATGCAAAATACCCACAAGAGATTTGTAGGTATCAATGTCGGATTCTTTCTCGGTCGCAAAGGAAAGGAGACATCCTTCGCACATGTTGCGAATGTCTGAGAGTTTTCTGTGGACATGGCAATAAGCTAGAGAGGAAATGTCCTTTTTGTGACCTTCGCAAATGGAATCGTTGTAGTAGAAATTTGGGTTTCTACGAACAAGAACGTGATCGATTCTTGTGCAGAGTAAGCAAGGGGAATGTAATTCGAAGAATCTGGCGAATTCATTGGAGAGAAATGCAAGGAAGCCGTCGATGAATAGTAATATAATTAGTATCCATTCTAGAACAGCATATACAATAAAATGTGGGAATGATCCTAATTCTTGTTCAACAAATCGCCTAAACGATCTTGACGCCATTACGCATAAAAGATGAAGAATGGAAAAAATATGAAGAAAAAAATGGGGAAGTTTAGGAAGAGATGTAGGGATCAAAAAGAGGGCAAAATGAGACAGATCATGACCTTTGTGAGAAGAAGCAGACCCAGGCCAAGATCATGACCTACCTCTCTCTCTCTCTAAGAATGTGGTGTGTGTTGGTGAAATTCTAGGGTTTCAAAAATCAGGATCTATCTGGGTTGTTTGTTTAGTCATATGTAGTTAAGCGAATGTAGAGGTTGTTAAGCGCAGTTTGTACCTGAATTAACGGTCCTTCCACCACTTCCCAACAAACCAATAGATTGATAGCTACGGTGTCGTTTACCATTAACTGATTTTCGTCTCCTTTACATCAATTTTTATACAATACAGTATTCCTTTACATTGTTTTTATTAAATTACACTACTTTTTAATAAACCACGAGTTAAAACTCACTTTCAAGCACAAGGGATCGGACGTGAAATGACAATTTTAAATCCCTAATATATTCATATTTCCTAGTGTTAAGAAACACTAGTGTTTTTTTTTTGTTTTTGTTTTTTTAATAAAATTGTAAGCATTAAGAATTACTTCCGAAGTTAATATTTCCCTTCCTTGAACCCCATGTATGTATATTGCAAGCTCTTGTAGCACCGGGTTTGTCTTTCCTATACTATATTGTATGCACACCTCAACGGGTTATAAACTTGAAATACTGTCCCGTGTCTTGACTACAATGAACATGCACATTTTCCCCTCTTACCGCTTTGCATTTCTACAAGAGTCAGTAGACCAACAAAGTTAAGGCGGCAATTACAACCTCTTATAAATATATCTCCAACAAGACTCAGCTACTTACTACTGTACTAGACTACACTACAAGTATGAAAGTGTAGCCAAAGTGACAAAGAAACCAAAAGGAAAACTACGCCGTTAATAATTAGCTATCAAGTTAGCCCACTGCATTTCAGCAACTGGAATTCTAGTTTGCGGACAAACCATTTGAAGCCATGTAGGGAGAAACACATCCCTGTACCTGAACCCAAATTTCAAGAACAAGAAACCGAGAAATTAATTAGATTTCACACTGGAAAATATGTTCAAGTTAATAGTATATGAGTATACATTTGTGTCCAAGTTTAAACTAGATTCTTATGACACTTGTACATGAAATTCTGTTCACCATTTGAAGGTCAACCCAGTCAGAATACTTTAGGTTCCTATACAAGCAGGATGATTCTCTCATTATCAGGCTAAAACTTCAAACACGTAACTGAAAGCGTGATCTTGAGGATGCGTGAGATAATATCAAGGATATTTCTCAAGATCAACAATTTAATCACAAAAACTCCTGTTATATGTTATGCCATGATTGCCGCAGACAAGAATATAAAGTCTTGATGTTATTCACAGGAGATAGGGCTGTAAAAAATAGGAGCTAAACCAAGCTACAAGTTTGTGCTTGGCTCTTATTGATCTAGCTGTGAAGACTCACTTAAGCTATATAATATATGGTCAAACTTAACTTAATTTTACTTGATGAAATGACCAATACGCGGACTGAGCTTGAGCTTTACTTGAATCAGGTTCAAAATATATAAACTTGTATATATGTTTGTGACTTGTGATTATGGAGTTTATGCCAGCTGAGAGAGCTGGCCTCGTTCATACTTCAAGCCAAATCATGCTCATAGATCCCAGGAACTGACAGGGTTGAGCTTTAAACAAACTGGGCTGGAACAACCTCAGTTTAATTAACAGCCTGGAGCCGATAGTCAATAACTCCTCCGTCTCAGAAAGATAGTCATATTTGACTTTTGAGGGTCAACACAAGTGAACTTTGACCAAACATTAGTGTCAATCTAATCATCCTAGTGTAAATCCAAAAAAAAATGATATTGATAAATCATTTACTGTGTTTACCACCACAAGTCAGATAGGACTATCTTTCTGGGATGGGGGTAGTAATAGGTTACAGCAAGTACACACATAGTGTCGTATGGGTTACTAACCTCTGGCAAAAACCCTCAAACAGAGATCACGGATACACAGAAATGAGGAAATGTAAACGATATTTGAAAATTCAAATTTTTTACCTGCAATAAACACGTAGGAATTTGAATGAAGCCTTGTAGTAAGATATCAACATTCTCTAAAGCTTTTTGCGGAACTGGGGTTATTAGATAGAGAACCCGTTTGAAAGTGTCAATGCCCCTCACAATTCCTGGTTCATAAAGAATCAAATTAAAGAAAAAAATTAGGATTAAGTAAATGATTACTGATAATATTTCACAATTTGACCTAACTACTGACCAAATATATAGCAGTACTGCATCAAACAAATCAAATACTCCCTCTGTCCCAAAATGATCTTCTCATTTGCCATTTCTCATTGTCCCAAAAAGTTTTCACATTTCTACAGTTTGGGCTTAAAAGTGCATAAACAAAATATGGCTAGTGAATCAAGTGTTCATATCCTTAAAAAGTTTGAATAGTCAAACGCGGAGATCATTTTGGGACGGAGGGAGTATAACCATTTTGTTTGTGTGTGTGCTGGCCTGGGTTGGCGGCTGCAGAAGATGTAATACTCATTTTTTTAAAGGAATCTTATGATATTACTTGATGCCAAAATGTGTATGAAAGGTCCAACTGGAAATCATGTGTGACATCATAAATCTTGAAAGTACGCTCACTCATTTAAGAGTAAAGCTATGCAATAAATATACTCCCTCCATCCCAAAATGATCTTCATACTTTTTTCGCTGTTATTGCGAAGGAACTTTGAGCAAAAATTTAAGGTTGATTTAATTGTCCAAATGAAAATCTAAAACTTGTTATTGATACACCATCAACAATACTATCAATAACAAGTTTTAGATTTTGATTAGGACAATTAAATCAACTTACAATAATTGTTCAAAGTTCCTTCGCAATAACAGCGAAAAAAGTACGAAGATCATTTTGGGACGGAGGGAGTATAAATATAAGAGACTGAACCAAGCACAGTAACTAGTATAAAACCAAGATTCCAGCTAATACTGTGAATTGGGAGAACATGAATAAAGTCAGAAAGTAATCTAATCCACAGAAAGTGCGGGCATGGAAAAAAATAACCTACCCAGGCCAACACAGCGAGGCAAATCTTCAAAACCTTCAGATTCAATCCCCAATCCCACTATAGTCGAATTTAAGCTGTAAAAGATTTCAGTGCTTGGTACCTGCATAAGAGATATTTCACCACATGAAGCTCCAAACCATTAACAAACGTGAATACAGATTCTATGACTAATCTTTTAAAAGCTTGCATTTAAAGGAAATTGAACTTCTAGGTTATAAATATCATAGAAATACCAGTCCTGTTGCCCATTGGTAAGTTCACTGACTCTGAGAGGTTGAAGTAAGGGTCACATTATCAAGTTTTTCAAACACTCAGGGCTACCTTCACAGATACAGGTCTGGACTTTCCCTTTCCATGGCTCTTTTGGATTAGTTTCTCTACCTAGGAAAATCTGAAATGTCTGCATATCCTTGAACCTAAGGAAAAAATGGTGAAAACTGCACCGACCAACATAAACATAAAGCTCCTGATAGCTGAACTAACCTCACAATGAATGTGTTTAATCTTTACAGATGACATGGATAGTTCGTAAGGAGGGTGAGCAGCCAATGCACGAGCAAGTTCCTTGATTGCAGTGATGTTCATGTCCCTTGAAAAGCACTGTCTGAAATAAGCCATTACGCGAAAATCTCGTAGAAGACGTGTATCCTTCTGTATAAGCACCCTGGAAAAAGCAAAGGCGTCTTCAGAAATTTGAGATTCCAAAATTCATTTGTATTTCAAATTATAATGATGATGTGTCAAATCCATCATTTTATTTTTCTTTAATGCATAAGAGATAGAGCACTAAAGTCTTGATCTGTCACCAATCAACTCTTTGAGGCTCATAATTCAAGTATTGATTATCACATTAAGAATCTATAGATAACAAACCAAATTACTATTGATTAGTTCACTTTACCCAAATTTAATTAAACCAATGCAAAACACATCAACAATAAGTCAGCACTAATGCAATACAAAATTTTCTTCCCAATAAGGCGGCAACTGAACTGGCGGAAAAAAAAAAAGAAGACTAACCATTCCACCAAACAAGAAAAACAAATATGAATTGCATTTATAATGTTGAAGTTTTTTCTCGAAAATAGATTCACAAAAAACTTACGATCTATTGAAGGAGTCCTGACGAGCTGAGTTGATTTCAATTAGGGTTGACACGTTATATTCCTCCTCTTTTAACCAGAATGCCCCAGATGGTAAGTTCTTTCGCTCAGCAGATATTTGAATCTTAACAACATGGCTAGGAACAATTTCTTTCAGCATATCCACTAGTATATCATATCCAATACCTGGCTTACATGAACAAACACCATGAAATAGTACTCTAAACATAGGCATTTGTGATATAACATGTTAAATAACATAGTATCTTGACAAGACAAGCAACAAAGATCAGTCATACCTTTCACCCAGCCAGGAGTGTTGATAACAAGTGGCATTCCTTTGTTAATGGGGGTGTCAGTACCCCTTAACAGGTAGTACTCTCTTCGATAATGTTCGTATAGGGCGACTATACACGCCAAGTACATTTGAGGATCCCTTTTTGAGGAAATATCACCAAAGAAGTAGCATCTGAAATTTCAAACAGTAGCGGGGAAAGAAAAAACAGCCAAATTACATTTAAAAGTTATTCCCTGTTGTAGCAAGCAATAACAGAATTTTGTAAATAATTATTCAATAACCACATGGTTAAGGCATTTTAAAACAGAAAGATTACAATGTATTATTATACACACCAAATTGGGGTGCTTCACATCATAAAGTCAAATTGCTAAAGGGTACAAGTTAGTACATGATGAGATGGCAAAGTTTTTTTTTTTTTTTTTTTTTTACAAACTTATAGTATTTCTCATGCTATTTTGATTGGTTATGCATTTCTTAACCAGCCAGGCATTATCGTATAAACTGGTATGGAACCAATAGAAAAATAAATGCCTACAAGAAAGTTGTACACACCCCACACCTACTAGAGAAAAGCATACTCTCTAGTCTCTCCCTCTCTCACACACATACACACAATCGCACACACGCTAATTTGGAAATGTAGAAAGGTGATGTACGGGTTCTCTCAAAATTGTACAAAAAAACGAAGTTGAGATGGTCTTGCTTTGTAAAATAGGGTCTTCATCCATGTAAGCACCAGTTCAGAAGGAAAAATGAATGACATACAACCTTTAAGTTGGAAAGTCAGAAAATAATTAGAAATAAATAAATATAAATTCAAAAGCATAAAATAGATAGGAGGTCATACCTGTCTGGTGTTTTCAAGCATGGAACTGCCAAATCTAGCAAGTGGAAAGGCAAAGGAAACACAAGGACGAATAATAATGTCACCACTCACATGATAAAACTCGTTAAGTAGCTCAGGGTTAAAACGCTGTTAAAGTGAAAGCCAATTAAAAGATACCTGGGGTTACTTCATCTAGGATAGTAAGGGCAATACAGCCAGGAGGGGTGAACTCAGTCTGCCCAACATCTGTGTCCAAGTAAGCTACTCTTTTGTACCTGCATATATATCGTAAAGTCAGCAACTGTACCTAAACTCACAATACCAGTTTACAAACCCCTTGTATCCCTTACGCAATACATCCGTGTATCTCAAAGTGAATTTTTTATGGGATGTATATAAATATGTGTATGTGAAGAAAAGTATTACTGAGTTAGTCAAGAAAATAACTGATTCAAAGAAAAGGCCTATAACGGAATTACGTCACAACCATTCAATATTTACATAGGAACTATCATTCACTTGGAAAAATACGGAGAAGAAATGAGACACTTGTATTACCGAATAGATAAATAATGGGTAACAAACTTTTATACAGGTATATAATGTTATGCACTTGCGGAGCTACCTTTAGCCTTACGGGGCCAGTTGCTCCCATTTGGTTATCACATGCTAGTACATTTTATTTTATTTTATTTTAAAATTAGTGATTCCATAGTGTAAAGCATTTATTTTACCTCCTTTCTTCAACCAAAAAAAATCACTAAAACATGTCTCCCCCCACCCCCCTTTTACAATGTGGCAGTGTCTAAATAGTTAAGTTATGCAAATTTTCCCCATTCACAAAAAACCTAGCTCTACCACAAACTGATGTTATGGCTATTTGAAAAACTTCATTATGCTACAGTATTTTGTGTTACAGTTCATTTTTCTTAGGTTGTACCCGTTAAACACTAAACACACACTTAAACAGTTAAAAACTATGAAATTCTGAAAATTTTAGAATTGTTAGAGCTATTTCTATTGATGTTTTAGGGCTAATTCCATTGTTGTATAATTTTGTTTCAAATTTTTGTTTTGTAATGTCCTTTGTGCATCGAGTTATACTTTGTCCTGGGTCTGCCACTGAATAAAAACCCCACTTGCAAAATGTCTAGTGATATACAGAGTATTGATGAACCCTGGCTTTTTGGGTATACTTATACGTATCCTTATACTCCTCTTATACTGACCATATACCTAAAATATACGACCTATATACTCCTACCCTATACAAAATGAAGGACCCCCTAAAAAGACAAATATACCCTTTATCCCTCATATTTATACCCCTCCTCATCTAAGGTGAAAGGTATGATCTATTCTCTACATTCTCTATCTACACTCTCTTGAGTGCTCTCTCTCTCTCCCTCTCTCTTTACACATACACACACCCAAGGCATTCAAGGCCTTGTTCTTAGTTCCCTCGGAGTCTTACTCTCACACCCGAGGGCTTAAGCCGGGGTCAAACCCGGCTTTGGTCCTAACGGTGTGCTTATTTTGCAGATCTTCTTAGCCAGATATCCGACCCGCTTGATGATCTTGGGAGCTCTTTCCGACTCTTTGGCCGCCCCCCAAGGGGCCCAAAAATCGTGGCGTCATCAAGTATCAATATAAACAAATCACGGATAATCGGTAAACAAACATCTTAGACACTCTGAATTCATGTAAAAGAGGTTGTAGATACAAAGCATGAAACAGAAATGCAATACCCCAGCTTTCAACATTCATAGGGTTTCTAAACAAAGCAGCATCAAATTAATAGCAAACCAAATTACAGGAACTGATAACTGCGGAGCAAAATATAATCAGATAAGGAATTACAATGAAGTGGTCGAAGCTACTGAGAATTGAAAAACTTCAAACTCAAATTGGGTCTCAAATGAATGAAATTACATAATAATTGTTGCGTCGAAAAGTTTAGAGCAGAAATGTTTTGGTACCTTTGAAGGAGGACATTGAGGAGGAGGCAGGAGAAGGTAGTTTTGCCGCTGTTTTTGGGGCCGCAGATGAAAGCAACGGGAGGAGGGTGAGTGGTGGAGTCGTAGGCGATGGTGTGGGCGGCTTCAGACCATTCCTCGGGTATGTAAATGTCTGGTTCTGGTTGTGCCTCCATTAATGAAGGAGAAGAAGAAGCCATGGCTGCTGCGATACTGTATGTGTGCGTGATAGTGTGTGAAGTTGGTGTGTGTATATAATGTGAGTGAAGAGTGGGGGATTAGCGTAGGGGGCACGCGGCGGTTGGGAAGATTTTGTGATGTTGACTTGTAACAAACTACTTGTAGCGGAATGATTGACTTGACTGGACTTTATTTTTGTTTTTCAATTTTTTGTTAAATTTTAATTGAAATACTAACTACTACTCCCTTTGTCCCTAAATAAGTGTTTTTTTTTAACATAACTTTGTCCCTAAATATTTTTTTTCGAATTTTTTTCACCGGTTATTACAAGATTATAAATGAATCTTTGCCACCAAATTGTACAAAAAATTGAGATTTTCATATGTCCCTTAAAATGAAATTTGGACACTCATTTAGGGACAGAGGTAGTACAAACCATATTTTCTCATAACAGATTGAGTGTTGTACTCCTATGTTTCAGAGAAAGATAGTTTCATTTTGATTTTTTATGATCAACAAAAAAAAATGACCAAACATTGCTGTCAATTTAATGACCACGATAAAAATTTAAAAAATATTATTGATAATTCATTTAATGATTTCTCAATTACAAATTTTATAATTTAATTAGAATGATTATATCGTCACCAAAGGTTGGTCAAAGTTCATTTTTGTTGACCATAAAAATTCAAAATGAAACTATCTTTCTGGGACAGAGGGAGTATTATGTTGATACATATGAGCAATAAATCTCGATTGATTGAATTCACAATTGAATTAAAATTTATCAATTAATTGGGGCATGTTGTTTGTAATACTCATCTCACATAAAAAAAAAAAAAAAGATGTGAATTTTGACTGAGTTGATTATACGCATCGGTTTGGAGGGGTGCGTACTATTTGGGCGTAGATAATGTGGCATGCGTACTTCATAAACAGCAAATGTGTCCTGCGTACTTTAGTTTCGTTTTCAATTTGACCTATTTTTCTAACGTCAGTTAAAATTTAACGAAACATTCAATGAAAGTTAACGTACTAGTTAGATTGAAAGATTTTCCTTTTAAGGGCTACACTGAAAATTCTATAAGTAAAGGGGAAATGACAATTTAGGGTCCAAAGTTTGGGGGGTGTGCCAATAGGGGTCTGATGTATCAATTTTGTCAATTTAGGGTCCAAAGTTAACAACGTTAGTCAATTAAGGGTTTTTGGACTAAGTTACAAAGAAAATCCAGTTAAGTAACAGAAAAACTTAACTGAAGTTAGTTTTGGATGTTCGCCTAGGCTGTCATTTCACACACCCTTATACAATGGACCCTAAATTTTCTTTCACTTTAATTATTAAATTTTTGAATAATTTTAATTAATTCAAAAATAATAATAAATAAAATAATAAGCAAATAAAAAATTAAAGTGGTTTTTTTTAAACCGCAAATAATGAAGTTATAAACAAAGAAAATTAATAATAAAAATAAAAAATAATTTTATAAATAAAATAATAATTGGAATACTAATATTAATAATGAAACAATACTAACCACCACCACAGGAAAAACAAAAAAAAAAAAAAGAATTGTCCAAATCCCCACTTTCTTCTTTCTAAAAAAATAAAGTGTTTTTTTTTTGGAATATAGTTTTTTTCCACTTTTTCCTTTTTAAAAATTATATTTTTTATTTTATATTGGTTCTAATGAAAAAAATATTTTTATTGTATTTCTTTAAAAAAAAAAATCGGTAAATGACGTCTTAATTATTAGTTAATTTAATATAAGAAAGTAAAATTTAATATTTCAATTTTTTTTAATTAATTTTCTACATCTGAAATGACAATATGCTCATGCAAATAATAAAAACAAACTCCAGTTAAGTCCATGTCAAAACACTTGTGACTTAACTGGATTCCGTTAACAAAATCGTTAAAAAACCCTAAGCTGCACAACTTTTGCAACTTTGGACCCTAAATTGACAAAATTGATACATCAGACCCCTATTGGCACACACCCCCCAAACTTTGGACCCTAAATTGTCATTTCCCCATAAGTAAAAGGGTTGTGAACAAAAATTTTGAAACATTAATATTTAAAGTTTAAAATAAATAAATAATTTTATAATTTTAATTATTTTGAACGTGTCTTAAAAAAAATTGGATTAAAAATTATTTAATAAATAATCAATGTATCTAAAATAATCAAAACAGTTAATAAATAAACAATTTAATCTTGTATATCATTTATTTTTTCAAAAATTCAAAAACTCGGATGTGTTGGCTTGGTATATTGTGGGTGCTACTGATGCGGGGCGAAAATATAATTATATTAAACATTATAATTATATTGGTATTTTCTTTTTAGTTAGGATTTAATTATTATTTTTATTAGTATTTTTAGTTGTATTTTCGTCATTAATTTTGGTAGGTTGATTTTAGAAGGTTCTAGGTTAGATTTTCAGTTGATTTACTAGTTTTTGAGTCATATTAAGTTACTATATAGTTTAGGAGTAATTTTAGTAGGTTTTAACTTCTTTTTCAAGTCTTAGGGCACTATAAAATATGCCTAATTATGTAATCCGAAAATAAGTTGATTATTATTGAATTTTAATTGCTTTGCAATTTTGGGGTTTTTACCTTGAAGCCTTTTGGCTTGTTTGAAGATTTCTTTGAAATTCTTCGTTTTGTTTCAAGAATTCCTTAGGGTTTTCTTAGGGGTTGATTTTCCGCTGCGATTCTACGACAATTGTTCAAAGTCGTCATAGACTTTACTCTTTTGTAGCATCACGCTACATCAGTTGGTATCAGACAAGGGGCGATCCTTGGAAGATTCAGCGATGGCTGGCAACAACGGGGACAACACAGACAACCAGACTGCACGAATCTGGGGAGAGTTGAGGAAATATCGGTTCGCGGAAAGCTATGCTCGAGACAGGGAATGCAGAGCACGATCTTGGGCTGAGCGTCAATATTGGCGTGAAATCAAAGATTCTATACAGATCCAGTGTCGATTATTAGAAAAAGAACGCGATGCGCTGTCAAGAAAATTTTTCCAGGATTTGCGGCTTGGTGGTGAAGTCCGAAGCCAACGAGCGGCAGTTCGTATCGAACCTGTTCCGCCAACCGGAGGCACCGATTTCGATTCAATTGGGGAAACTCATATCGATGGACCCATTGATCAAAATCCAATTGTTAGGGTTGATGAGGATTTCAAAGGAGAAAAGGATAGTGATATTCTTTTTTCCGTGGGTGGAGAGATTGCTCCAGAACATAAATCAGGGGGCCACTTTTTGAAGTGGTGGTGACGGAGGATTGTGCAGATCAGTGCTCGGATGAATTATACGTAACAGGGAGATCGCAGATTCAAAGTCCCGAAGAGATCCGACCATACCTGGGGAAAGATCCGCCCGGACCTCAGAAACAACCTGGTCGGACCAAACCGTGCACGACCGTGCGAATTCTTATGCTCGACCGTGCGCATATTGGGCTGACGAGGGAAGCCAGTCGACAGCATTGGCACGACCGTGCTATCTTTAACGCACGACCGTGCCCGGTAAAACACCCGCCCGGACACAAGGAGCAACCCGACCGGACCAAGCAGTGCACGGCCGTGCTATTTCCAATGCTCGACCGTGCGCAAATTGGGTTGAAAAGGGGAGACAATCGACAACAATGGCACGACCGTGCTAAGTTTCAAGCACGACCGTGCCCTGCGCCACCAGGTAGATTGGTCTGCATTTGTTTCTTGAAGCTTCGAAAAGCACGTGTTTATTCTACGTATCTCTTCAAATGGAGCGGGCGATTTAAAGTTTCAAGTACGAACTCGGAGACGAGTTCTTTTCAAGTGGGGGAGAATGATGCGGGACGAAAATATAATTATATTAAACATTATAATTATATTGGTATTTTCTTTTTAGTTAGGATTTAATTAATATTTTTATTAGTATTTTTAGTTGTATTTTCATCATTAATTTTGGTAGGTTGATTTTAGAAGGTTCTAGGTTAGATTTTGAGTTGATTTACTAGTTTTTGAGTCATATTAAGTTACTATATAGGTTAGGAGTAATTTTGGTAGGTTTTAACTTCTTTTTCAAGTCTTAGGGCACTATAAAATAGGCCTAAATATGTAATCCGAAAATAAGTCGATTATTATTGAATTTTAATTGCTTTGCAATTTTGGGGTTTTTACCTTGAAGCGTTTTGGCTTGTTTGAAGATTTCTTTGAAATTCTTCGTTTTGTTTCAAGAATTCCTTAGGGTTTTCTTAGGGGTTGATTTTCCGCTGCGATTTTATGACGATTGTTCAAAGTCGTCATAGGCTTTACTCTTATTGTAGCATCATGCTACATCAGCTACTATCGCCGCCATAGCTTGCCTAATTCAATTCTTTTTTTTTTCTTTTTTTTTTACACTGAGTTTTTGAATTTTTGGAAAAATAAATGATATACAAGGTTAAATTGTTCATTTATTAACATTTTTGATTATTTAAGATACATTGATCATTTATTAAATATTTTTTAATCCAAATTTTTGTTTTTTTAAGACGCGTTCAAAAATAATTAAAATTATAAAAATATATATTTATATTAAGCTTTAAATATTAATGTTTCAAATTTTTTGTTCACATCCCTTTTACTTATAGAATTATCAATGAAGACCTTAAAAGGAAAATCAACTTCAAACTAACTAGCACATTAACTTTCATTGACTGTTTCGTTAAATTTTACCTGGCGTTAGAGAAATAAGTCAAATTGAAAACGAAACTAAAGTACACATGACACATTTGCTGTTTATGAAGTACGCATGTCACATTGACTACTCTCAAATAGTACGCATGTCAAAATGGCTAAAAACTCGTTTGGAGGGTGTGAAATTTATTTATTTTTACGAAAAAAAACAATGGAATGTTGTGTTTATTAATCAACATATACATGTGTAGATATAAGAGGGTAAATAAATTGATTATTTTGAGACTTACTGTAATATTTATTTGTATTTTTACCTGTGCCATTGGCACGGTGACATGACTGAAACGAAGAAAAAAACCCTATTTAATTTTACAATTCTATCATGTTTTTGTGCACTCCTTTTTTTTTTTTATATATATATATATAGATAGATAATCTCTATACCAATACCAATTTGAGTCTTGAAAGTATTTCTTTTCCAAGAGGAAAGATTACATAACTACCGTGGGGCTGGGGAGTGGGATATTGGGTTACTTAAGTTAATCATAGGCAGTTATTAAATTTTCGGAGATTCAAATGTATGTTGAAAGTAATGTGAGTGAGTATTTTTCTTTTTTCATGAACAGCTCTATTTCAATTTGATAAAATCTAAGCTTATGTTTCAAACACTGATTTTTCTGTCAATTGTTTTTTGACGCAAAAATAAAAGGGATTGTTGTGTTTATTAATCAACATACATGTGTAGAGAAAAAGGGGGCAAGTAAATTGATTATTTTGAGACTTACTGTAATATTTTATATTTATGGACTTCATTACAGTTATCACCTCTAAATTATTTACTCTCTCCGTCCTATACTTATTGCTACCAAATGGAAGTGCGATTAAGAAAATATGTTGGAAAAATAAGTAATGTGAGTGGGTAGGAGAGAGAAATAAATTAGTGGATAATTGTTGTGAGTGGATAAGAAAGAGAAAAGTGAACATTTTTGGTAAATAGCAATAAGTATGTGATGCTCAAAATGGAAATCGGTAGCCATAAGTATGGGATAGAGGGAGTAGCTGTTTTTTGTAACACGGCCGATTTTACGAGCTCTTGTACCAGTGCTACAAACTGTATTGAAGGATATGGGGGCAGTCCTATTCTGCTGGCTTGACCGTGTTGATTTTGGGAAATAATAAAGTTACAAAAGATGTCTACAAAATGTGGCTTACAAAATGAGGTGGCATAATTGTATTGTTGTTTTTAATTAGAGTGTGTCGGGTCCACTATCGATGTAGCCAATGAAATACCGTCACCACATCTTGTATCCTTCATTTTGTAGCCATCTTTTGTAAGCCTAGCATTGCCCGTTGATTTTTGGTGTCATAAATGTTAAATGAGTACACACAAAAGAGTTGGAAAAATCAATAGGGTCAAAACACAAATTGAAAGTGTGACTCTGAATACTTATTTTGAAAATTCTGCTCGATAAAAAGAAAAACCAATCGAATGACCTAACCCTAGCTAGCTATGATCCTTAGTGAATAAATCAATTACACACCGATTTATATGAACAATCTACTGTTACGCAATCAGATGACACAGTCTAGATCCCAATTAAATTAAAGTGGTTTTTCAATTGCCCTCCTGATCCAGAGAATCATTGGGGCAAATTTCTTGAAAAGTACAAAGAAAACGAGATTTAGTCCTAGAAGGACCATAGAGAACATTGTTGATGTACTTATCAACAGCCTCGACATCATATGAAGAACTTATTATCCCATCCATCGCCGGTGACCATTCCGACGAGTCGTCAATCTTAGTGGGCCCTACCTTCTCCGTCTTTTGCTGCTGCTTGATCTTCGACGATGCATCGCCTTGTGTTACTGACTTTCTCTTTTCCTGCTCCTCGACATTATTCTTCTTTAATTGACTAGGCAGATATACCATCTTCTTCTTGTTGTTATTGTTGTTGTTCATCATGATGAAATGAAAGCTTTTACTAAACAGTGAAAGATGGAATCAATAAAACGCAAAATAGATGATGATAATAATAATTAAAGATAAACTAAATAATTTATATCATGAGATTAAAGAGAATAGTTTCGTTCCATATAAAATAAAACTTTAACGTAGAAGAAGAACACTCAAAACCCTAATGAAAAAAAAAATGGTTTGATTCGTTCCCTTTATATAGGGTTTAGGGTTTTATAATCCTGCTGGGTTAGAGTAGACAATTCCGAAAAGGACTAGGAGTCTAGGAGTAGGATTAATTATATTAAGAAAGTTCGACCAGGATTAAACTTTGATTTAAGATTTTTAAAAATACTAATAAAACGTGTATTGCTTCAAAATTGCTCAGAAAAAAAAAATGCTTTAAAAATATGTGCTCCGACCGTCCGAGTTGAAACTCCACATGACAATGATACACATAGTGAAAACTCAAAGGGAAAACTCATAGTGAAACACTCTAATCCGTTGGATGAGTTTTTAGCAGTGGGGTCCACAAAGATTTATTACAATCCAACGGATTACAGAGTTTCGCTATGAGTTTTCCCTTTGAGCTTTCACTATACATATCATTATTAACATTTTTGGAAGTCCCGTTACAAACTAAAATGGAAAAACTATAATCATTCTTTATTTATTGTGATACGAGATAAAATCCTATGTACCACTTTTGTGTACCACTCGTGTACCACAAGTGATCCAACGACTATGCATCATTGTTGACATTGTAACGATTTTAGTGATAATAACTTGTAACCGCTGGATCATTTGTGGTACACGAATGGTACACCGAAAGTGGTACAGATGATCTCATCTCTTGTGATACACTTTCACACTCAAAAATTTACTATTTTCTACCTATTCTTTTTCGTATCTCACTTTTCATACCCGCAAATCACAACACCCACTATACTAACATACTCTGTTTCAAAATACTTGTCCTTTTTCAAAAAGTAAAAAATTGTTTCAAAAAATTTATTGACAGTTAATTATCATCAAAAACATATTTTTGTGTCGGTTATATACATATTAATGATTGTTAAGTACTTGCTCAAAAAAATGATTGTTAAGTACTTCTTCTACAACCATTTAATCACTTAGAAAAGTGAAGTACTTGAATCTTTTTAATATGCATTCATTATATTTCTTTAATATGTGTAAAAGTCTAAAATGTAAAATATTTTGAAACAAATGGAATAACACTTTTCGTTAATTTACGTACCTAACCCAAAGTGTGTCATTTTAATGGGATATAATTTTTTTTTAAAGCAACTCGGATACTTTGATTAAGTATTCAAAAACTATCCTCCTCTTTCCCGGGTATGGAACCGCTGCACCGATGTGAAAGTTGCACAACGTTTTAATGCACTACACAACGTAAAAACGACCGAAAAAGTGTTAGCTCCTGAAAAACGTTTTACATTTGCAAAGTACACGTTTTACATTAGGTAGAAAACGTTTTACAAAACGTTGTACAATTTTCACATCGGTGCAGCGATGCACCTAACATGTTGGTGCAGGAAATCCCCTCTTTCCCACTTGAAATAAGGTTTTTGAGTTGGGTACGGAGTAAGGAAAAATGTTAATGGGTATGCATTGTGACTCACAATTTGTGAGTATGAAAAATGGGGCACTAGAGGAAAAGTGCGGTACAAAATAATAAATGGAAAGTTGTATGAGTGTGAAAGTAGGTCTCATTAAATAAAACATTTCTATTTTAAAGTTGTCATATTTCAAATGAGACATTCTAAATGAAAATTTGTCGAAATTCGAGTGAGTAGTGTGCAAATTAAAATAATTCAATTAGAATTGAAATTTGATTAAAGACTAATTTTTTTCTCAATTAAAATTTAAATGTCTATTAATACAAGATTGATTAAATTATCAATAAAAATCTTAAGTTTAAAATAATTTAGTTAATATAAATGTTAATCAAATTAATTACTTTAATACAAATTACTAAGTTAAGTTTCAATCAAATTAGTTACTTTCATGTTCATTGGGGAATAGTTTATTTTTAATGTAGTTTAACTATAACATGGTCACATGAGAGAGTAAAGGATTTGGATCTTCCCCTCTATTTCAGGTCCTTCCCTTCCATAATTTCTCAATATGAATCAATTTGAAAAATGTAAACCCTAATTTCTTCAGTTAATTCATGGTGTCTGGCTTTCCCAGGATTGAATTCCGGCGAAGCTATGAACATAGTTTCTTCATCTCAGACTCAAAAGAAATCCCTTCAACACTCTCTTCTTGCAAGCAAGCTCAACAAGCTCACAATCCCACCCTCCACCTCTTCTTCCTCCTCTCCTCAAGATCAAGACTTCGATTTCTCCGAGGTATTCGGCTCTCTGCCTTCTCCCCACCCAAATCTCTTGTCATCGTCTCCTTCATCTTCAATCTTTCTCGGGGACCCACCAATCATCCATAACCGATCACACTCCTTCGTCGGCCCGTCTCCCCGTTTTACCCTCTCTAAGTCCCTACCATTCCACCCTGAGATCGACTCCGACAGCTCCGGTGAAGATGAAATTGAATTTGACAGTGAAAGGGTTAATGGGGAAATTGGAAAATTGGAGGAGGCTAAAGAGGGAAAGCAGCGCAAGATTGGACCTTTGGATTTTGAGATCATGAGGGTTATTGGGAAAGGAGCTTTTGGGAAAGTTTTTCAGGTTAGAAGGAAAAGGAATGGGATTATGAATTGTGATGGTGAAGGAATTGGGGATGGGATATTTGCTATGAAGGTGATGCGGAAAGATACAATCATTAAGAATAATCATGTCGATTACATGAGGGCTGAAAGAGATATACTTACCAAAGTAGTGCATCCATTTATCGTCCCACTTCGTTATTCTTTTCAGGTACTTTTAAATTGTAGTTTGATATTGTATTTGGTTTTGATTTTTGGTTGGTTTTGTTTGGAATGTAGTTCTTCAGTTGAATTGCTATTTTGGTTGGACATTCATAATACTTGAGCTTTAGTTGACATGAATTACTAAAAGTTGGGATACTCCACTCAACTCAAATGAACCTTGTCCCAACTTCTTGGATTCAGTTACATGAACATCATTCGCTTTTAGTTCCATCTAGCTTAAGCTAGAACCTGTCACGGTCTTAGGTATATTTGTTTATGTTAGTTTTTAATCTTCACTGTACTTAATTAATGATCTACTATAAACGTTGTTTTCCTCTCTGGCATTGTTGGTCGAACATTAGTTTAGGGACCATAAGTTTGAACCCTTCTAGTATTACAGTATTACTACTCATCAGCAGAACCATTCTCTTAATTCATACTCTTTTTCTAGCAGTTATAATACAAAAAGTGAAAACTGGTATAATAGCTGCCATTTTGAAATTGAATTTCGATTCACGTCATTGGTGGATCCCATTGGTTATTCATGCTCTATGGTATGGCTGAAAACATCTAATCTCCTATCTAGAATTACCTGGTAAAAATGGGTTGAGCAATGAAATTAGCAATCGAGTACAATAAGAAAATTTAAACAGGGTGAAAGAGGAAGTAATAATTTTTACTTAAAAGTGACTTACTGCTGAATAAGTAAAGCAATCTGAACTCAAATATGGTGTAAATTAGACTATCTCCCTCACAACAAGATAGTCCCATTTCATTTTCAAAAGTCAACATAAGACAACATTAAATTGCTATTTTACATAAATCTGTTATGTTTTAGAGTTTATTATTTAAAAAATGTAGGAATATCAAGCAAACTAGCGATAACAGTTTTTAGAAATACGCAAACGAGTAGTTTTGTGGAAATGCTTAGTCAAAGCTTTAATTAATTTGACCAAATAAAGTCAAAATGGAAAATCTTTTTGGGATGGGGTGAGTATTTGATCGGAAAGAAGTTGGATTAGATATGACACATAAGTAGAAAACACATGCTGTGGATATATGTATAAATTATGCTTGGCTTCTCAACACAGATGTATAATCAAGAAATAAACTCTCGCCAAAAGAGCATAGAGACATCAGTGAGACTATTACCTGCCAACTACGATGTCCCAGCTATTACGATACATGTATGGCGAGTAGTTACCATAACATTGATGTGTAGGCGTGATTTTGCTAACTTCCGGGAACCTATTGATTTAAGTTTCTCTTTGACAGATGACGTGGTGTTAGATTTATGTACCTTGAAATGAATACTTTTCTAAACAGGAGACGTGCTATAAAGAAAATGCCATTTGATTCAGATCTTGGTAAAAAATAATGGTTGTGAGTTACAGGGTCCATGTGGGTTGAGAAGCCTAATTGAAGAAAGCATTGTACGGACAATGAGAGTTACCTCTTTATTGTGAGATTGGGACGTATGTGTCTCTGCTGAAGAGCATCTCAAGAAGTATTGCAAAAACATTGAGGACTTGGTTTTTTTCCCCTCTGAAATTCATGTTGCAGTTATAAGCCTAAATGACCCGACATAGAACACAGAATAGACTACTCATTGTTAAATGGTTACACTCTTGATGTAGTAATGATGCAGCAAATCTGTGAAAATGGAAAATGTAAATTAACATGTTCGGCCCCTGATGCGAGTTTTGTTTGCCACTGTTTCCTTTTTGACCTTTTGGAAATTATAAAGAAAGGAAATGACATTGGTCAAAATTTGAAAGGGCAACATAACCACTCCAAGCATACTGTCAATAAATCTTAGGATTTTGCTTTGTTTTAATGAATTATGCCAAATCACATTGGTTACACTTAAGTTTCTGACATGCAAATTTGTGTACTGTACATGTATATTTTGACCCTTTGGAGACGCTGCAGGCAACTGACCCGTTGACATACTCACTCTTTCATTTCACTGCCTCTGTTAAGGCCGTTAGGCCAGGAAATTGGATCCTGTTGCGATGACTGTTTTGCCAATCAATTAGCAAGTGTTAATACTTCCAGTATCTATGTGATTACGATGTTTTTATGCGATTTTTTGTATCTCCTCATACTTCTCTTTTTTTTTTTGCAACTTCACAGACGAAATCCAAGTTGTATCTGATCCTGGATTTCATAAACGGAGGCCATCTCTTTTATCACCTATACCGACAAAGGTTTTTCAGGTATATTTCCTTTTACTCTTTTCATGTTATAATTATGAATGTATACTTGTCTTTTTAATTCTTGTTGTCGGGTATTTCTTGGGTAGCGAGGATGAGGCAAGGGTTTATTGTGCTGAGATAGTATCTGCTGTATCACATCTTCACAAGAACGGGATCGTGCATCGGGATCTTAAACCTGAAAACATACTCATGGATGCTGATGGCCATGTAATGGCCATGCCCGTGCGCTCATTTCTATTTCTGGAACTTTCATGAAGACCGTGAGAGTTCATCTTACTGCATATATGTTCATTTTATCTGATTCTTTGATTCACTCTTGTCCAGGTTATGCTAACTGATTTTGGACTGGCAAAAGAAATTGACGAATCGAGCAGATCAAACTCTATGTGTGGAACCACAGAATACATGGCTCCTGAAATCTTATTGGCTAAAGGCCACAATAAAGATGCAGATTGGTGGAGCGTTGGGATACTCTTGTATGAAATGTTAACTGGAAAGGTAAGGAAAATCTTGGATGATAGAAGCACCAAGTGATCATACTTTGCTTATGTTTGCTATAATAATCAAGTGCCCGATATTATTATTATTATTATTATTATTATTATTATTATTTTTATATTATTATTATTATTATTATTATTATTATTATTATTATTATTATTATTATTATTATTTTATTAACTCGGTTGATGAGATTATAAATTGAAAACCACGTCAATTTCGATTATGTTTCTTTCAGCCGCCATACGTCCATGCTAACAGAAAGAAGCTTCAAGAGAAGATCATCAATGAAAAAGTGAAGCTTCTACCCCGCTTAACCACTGAAGTTCACTCATTACTTAAAGGAGTAAGCTAATATATCTTTTGTAGTTTTCTCTCCTTTCCTTCACATAACCCGTTTTCATCAATGATGAATATTTTCATTTTCTCAGTTACTGCAAAAGGACCCAACAAAAAGATTAGGCAGTGGACCTAATGGGGCAGACGAAATAAAAAAACATAAATGGTTTAGGTCAATCAACTGGAAGAAATTGGAGTCCAGAGAACTGCCAACAAAGTTCAAACCAGATGTAAACGGTGAAGATTGCACAGCTAACTTTGACAAATGTTGGACCACAATGCCCCTAGAGGACTCCCCTGCTCCTACGCCTACAGCAGGGGAGCATTTTCACGGGTATTCTTATGTGGCACCTAATCCTTGGAATTCTCCTCCATGAATTTAAGTGTGGAGATGCAAGTGCAGGGAACTTCTCAATTTGTCGATTTATCCGTGTAAGTTAATAGTTAGTTATCCTACAAGATATGTACACTATAATTTAATTACTGTATTTTTTTAGTGCAGCTATGTACTCTGTTTTGATCTCTTGCCTAGTTATGCTTTTTTCTTAAAGAAATTATACAACAGTTATCAAGCTATACTTGTTCTCTAAGATATGAGACTCACATCATATGGATTCGCATTCCAGTTATTTTGTTTGTTAGTCACGAAGAAAAGGTCAATGCTTGTCTACGGTACTCCAGTGTTTACACGCTTACTATCTTTGTGGTTACTGTTCTTGAAACTGTCAGTAGAAGATATTGACAAGCATATTAGAGAATAATACATGGCACTAATCTATATCAACGTGTTTAGCATGCGTCTACCTAAATCTAATCATTTTAATGGCTACTTATCTCCCAGCCCTATGTTTCACGAGGAATATAACTTTTGCACACATTATCTTTATTGATTAGTGTTGTTACCATATTAGACAATTGTTTCTGCTGGGAATCTGGAGAATACACATGCTATGGGTACAGTAAAGGGTGATTAAGAGAGGAGCTATGGGAACAGCGATCCGCACCTTTATTCAATAATAGTTAGATTCTTTCTATCCTCCTCCCTTTATGCAGGCCTATAGGAATTGCATAATAAGTTCATTGGAAATCCACCAAATAAATAAAAGTAGGTCTTATTTCTTAATCTCTAATAAAGATGATTCCACAGAAAAAAACCCTGATGAGGAATCAATCATCTCACCTAACCCTAGAACTTTGAGTTGCTTAAAATCCCGTCTCAGGTTATATATATACATACTCCCCCTCTCAACTAGTACATCACTCTGGTGTGGTTTCTTTCATCTAGTAGCCATGAGTACCAAAGGTAGAAGCAATAAGTCCCTTTGTGAGAAGTCGATGGAGATGATGACAAACATAGTCAAACTGTCATCCTTGTCAATTGCCACTAGAACCCTGGGAACATCCGACTCTCCACCATCAAGCAAAAGGGTAGGAGCGACATTGAACAATCCACCTCAGCCTCAGTTTCCTCAGAGCCTTAAATCACAAGAGCCAAAACCCATCTCCTTCCTGGTTCATCCAGCTGAAGGGAACAACGCACTGAACATGATCCGTGAGGAGACAGTAGATGGAAGGGCCTCAGATTATATCAGAAAGGTGCATGATAAGAATTATAGTTTTCTGGAAGAGACTTATAAGCTTTCTGCAGATATAATGCCTCCCCCGCCTCATGTTGTTCTGTACTAGTTTCCTCTCCTGCCTGTTTTCATGCTTTTTCTGCTATCTATGATTAGAATAAACTAGTGAAGGATGACACGATCGTCTACTATGCTTGGTTGCAGAAGGTTGTGTGTGTTTTTTTTTTTTTTTTTTTTTTTTTGGTAATTCCTTACATGTGTGCTCTTTTATTCCCTATTCTAGTGGCCCTCAGCCTGATCTTTATGTTTGTAAAGCTGGGTCTGTACGGCCTACATTATCTTCTTGTATTCTCATCATGAAAATCATTGTTTTGCTCTTGCTATGTCTATACCAGTTGCTTCTCTTCTAAAGAACACCCCAGCCATGTTTCAGATCTGTAGAAATTTCAAGAACAACCAATATTGCCTAGTAAATTTTATACTCCCTCCGTCCCAGAAAGATAGCATAATTTGACTTTTGATGGTCAACCTAACTAACTGAACTTTTGACCAAACATTAATGGTATGAAATTCTAAATATAATTATTTAGAAATTACTTAATGATTTATAAATAATAATTTCTAGAATTTCTTTAGAATGATTAAATTGATGTTTGGTCAAAGTTTACTTGTGTTGACCAACAAAAGTCAAATGGGCTATCTTTATAGGACGGAAGGAGTATTTAATATGTTTACTTTACTTAAACTACTACTCCCTCCGCCCCTTGATTCAGTTATCCTAATGAAAATTTAAAACTTGTTGTTGATACACCATTAACAATACTATTAATAACAAGTTTTAAATTTTCATTAGGATAATTAAAGCAACATATAATATTTGTAATAATGGCGAAAATAGTGTGAAGATCATTTTGAGACAGAGTGAGTATTACGTTAATTTTTGCCAATTTTCCATGCTAAAATGCAACCTGTGTAGCAATGAAAGATTAGAGAACTAAGGGAACAGACTTCAATTCATCCTCTGTTCAGTCCTATCCTGATCTTGTTGTGAGGCTCGTTTTAGGAAATCGAACTATAGAAGCATACAACCCAATAATAGAACTTTTTTCGTCTTAAGGTTTTAAATATTTGCTTGATTTGTCTACATAGAATCAATACTCGTATCTTTAGGTTTGATTTAGATAGTTGCGTATGAACTTTAAGAACATTTTTCTCATTTGCTCCAATGAAATCTCGAAAAGAATACGAAACATAGACTAGAATAGTTTCTGCTAGGAATCACACACGCGTATGGAATTAATCGTGTGCGTGTTTTCATACAGTAATGGTGAATCGCTTTCAAGTTTTAGGGGTTGCATTGCATTTCCAGCTTGGAAGGAAAACACAAAAAATGGAATACTGGATTGCGCTCCTTAATTGTTAAGTAAAATAAATGGTCAACTTTATTATGTGCGAACTCGTGGTGTGTGTACTATTATAGATTGTGTGGAAATCCACCAATAAAGGGATGTGCTTTCTATATGCTCTGTTGTTGTTTTTTTCTTTTAACTTTGCTATGGTTCTCAAATATCCCTGTCTGTCATAAAACCTGTTGGATTTGGAACTGCTGCTCTCATGATTATGTTGCTCCCAACAAATCACATCCTTCACTTTATGTTGTTCCACCCGACACTCGATTCATCTCATTCATCCATTTCATTAAATAGAAGATTGTGATTAAATCTGCGCCCGCCGTTGAGAGAGCAGCAATCCTTTCCACAACACTTGTTAAGCCCATAAACAAATATCCTTTTCAAGAAAAAGGTAATCCTGGATAAGCTAACATTATCCCCATTACACAAACACAAAGGACCACCACACCACACCACCCTGAGGACCCAATTCAATTTACATTCACACAAAACAAAACAAAAAATATGACACAACATATCTCTGCAACATAATATCAATTTATATTATCATGAATGACAGCACTACAAATTGGACTCTCCACCAGAAGCCCTTCCACTTCCACTTGATATTTTCTGTGTATTGTTATTCCTATTCTATTGATTTTGATTTTGATCAAATCAAACCCCACCATTTCAGCAACAAACAAAAGGGCTTACACCAAGTCCTCTTCTTTTTCCTCCCAAATCACAAATACCAAAAGCACACAATAATAATAAGCATAAACCAACCAACAAACTGAAGGGGACATAAATTCTTGGTCTGTACATTACAAACAATGAGTTCTAGTCAAACTAATTTACCCTTTTCTTTTTGGGCTTTATCAAGCAACAGTAATTATGTTGTCGCCATTGTTGAAGCTTGACATTACCTGAAACGCCGAGTGCCTAGACTGATATTGATCTGATGAGAGTGATAGAGATAGCTTGAGAGATAGAGGTGAAGGGTCAATTTCTGGTTTCTGGCTTGAGTTAATTACCGCTGATGCATTTGGCATTGGGAGACTTGGAATCGGACGGACAGGAATCATTGATCCGAGAGTTGGTTTTTCCATTGGATTTTCAATCTGAACCGGTGTCGCTTGAAAGGGTGCCACTGGAAATCCACTGATGGGAGAAATTTCTTGACAAGGTAGCATTGGTGTTGGTAAAACAGAGTGACTTGTGTTGTTATCTTGATCACCTTGCTCTTCTTCCATTGGAGTTGCAGCAACCTAAACATCAATTAAACCCAATTAGAAGCTTAATCTTTATACATGAAAGATCAAAGACGATGAGATTCCATTGAGTTGCTTAAAGAATCTTATCTTAATATAAGATTTCAAATGAATGGTCAACCCCATTGCTGCTTAAAGTAAATCATGATTCAGATCAAATAAATCTTGATTCAACCCCAAGATTTATTTCAATCATTTCGATATGCTATTCAGATCAAATAAATGTTGATTCAATCCCAAGATTTATTTCAATCATTTCGATATGCTATTCAGATCAAATGTTACCGCACGTAACAAAAAACAATATAATTCACTCAATAAACTTAAAGTCACAATTGATAGATTGAAGAAATTACCGTGTCAGTAGTGATATCAAAGAGACTAGATCTGCGTCTGCGGCGGTTAAGGTTGTTCCGGCGGAGGAAGTATTTCTGAGCATGGCTTGCAACTTGTGTAGGGGTACGAGTTTTGACAAAATTCCTGGAAATTCCTCTCCAGTCTCCTTTCCCTACTTTCTGCAATCCAATCAGGAACAACTTGTGTTCATCCTCTGTCCATGGAGTCCCTGCAAATCCAATCACAAAAATCAACAACCAGTTCCAGATTCAACAAAATTGTAGAAAAAACACAATTAACACAACCAAACATGAAAAAAAGCAATTCCAGATTCAACAAATTGCAGAGACAAAACACAATTAACACAATCAAACAGAAAAAAGTCGCCAGGTGTTTGTCAAAATGCCTAAGCCACAAACACACACACACATTTCCTTTTTAAAGCAGATGTTTTGGGCGAAGTAATTATAAGATGGAGGCGGATCTGACCTCGTTTGCGCTCCCGGGTGGCGCTAGATTGATTACGAAGGGCGTCATCAGCGGAAGCGTACCCGGCATCGGCAGCAGTAACATCGGTGGCGTTAGAGGATTGTTCATGAGGGTGCTCATACTGGGAAAGATTGTTCATACTGACACTCTTCCTCATAGGATCAACCTTGACCCGAACACCGAACAGCATAATCTCGCCGACGGGAGAATCTTGATCGGCGGGGGAAGAACAAGTGAGAGAATTATGGCCGTTGGAACCATGCTGAGACATCTTAGCCGAAATTAAGAAAGAATCGGAGTGATTATTAATGTTAGTATTTGGGGATTGCTCCGAATTGGAATTGAGATTAAGGAGGAGGAGTTAAAATAGTAGTGCTTGCTTGGTCTTCTTTTTATCTTTTTCTGTTTCTCTCGTTAGACCGTACGAATTAAACAAGGTTAATGGATGGGCACAGCGTGTTTGTATGTGTTGTAGTGTGAGAGAGAATTATATATCTCTCCCTCTCGTACTTTATCGTTATTTATTTTTATTTTTAATGTTTCATATTTATTGCTACTTATCTAAAATATTTAATTTTCTTTCTCTTATCCGCTCACAACAATTATCCACTATTCTATTTTCTCTCTTCAACCCACTCACAATACTTACTTTTCTAATACACTTTTTTAATCTGCATTCACTCTCATAGAAATAAGTATGAGATGATGAAGTATATGAGAAAATTTGGGGGAAACTAGTTTCTCCATAAGTTATAAAATGTCCTGTTTTTATAGTTTTTAAGGTTTAGGGTTTAATGTTTAGGGTTTAGAGTTTAAGGTCTAAGGGTTAAAAAATAGAATTTTTATAACTTATGGAGGAACTAGTTTCCCCCAAAACCAACTCAAAGTATATACTCCCTCCGCTTCATGTTACTTGAGACTTTTGGTCAACTTAATATTGCTTTGATGAAGACTTTATAGAAAATTTGATGATCTTAATAAAAATTTAAAAAATGTGATTGAAAGTATTTTTTATGGTGAATCATTTTTAAATTTTTAATAGGATTATAAAATTTTCTATAAAGTTTTCGTCAAAACAATATTAAGTTGATCAAAAGTCTCAAATGACGTGAAACAGAGAGATTATATATATATATATATATATATATATATATATATATATATATATATATATATATATATAAAAATGTGTGTGGACATGTGGACGGAGATGAGAGAAATATAAGGAGAGGGATATGGAATAGGGAATTGAATTTCCTTCCGCCTAAATTTCCTACAATAAGTTGTAGCAAACGTGCTTAATTTTTGTTGCCTTGCACTGTTTTTGTATTTTTGAGCTTGACAAATGAAATGTTTTTTTAGCAGAGTGAATCCTTAATTTTCAAATCGATCTCAGTCATGCACAGAGTCGAAGTGGGCGACGTAGTCAAATTGAAGATTTAGCCTGCAGCGCTTCAGTGAATTCTCGCTGGTAATTCCAAATCTAAATAGTTTAATTAGTCGCAATCACTTATTCTAATAGGAAATTATCATTTTGTTTTAAATTTCTATTTGATATAACTGGAATATATTTGAAGATATATAAATTTGAGGCATTGATGTAATAACATAAAGTTATTTCTAAGATCTTTACGTGACATTGGTATTATGAGACATTATACTTGTACTACTTTTATATTAGTGTTAATTAATAATTATGAATTATTTGTTTCAAAAAATAATTATGAATTGTTAGATTAACACTAAAATAACATTATTATTAATGATGTATAACTGGTTAATTAACATGTACTATGAGATTTCTTTCAAAAAAAAAAAAAAACATGTACTATGAGACGCAATCAATTGTACCATTTCTATTTACCACACGGTGTACAACTAATAATCCAAAGGTTATGAATTATTAAAGTTGTTATCAAAATTTTATCACCAATTATACATAATTATCAGATTCCCAGTAGAACACGATGTGGTACAATTAGTGTATGAAAGTAGATTTGTCACTTTAAATTTTGTGCTCATTTTGTTTAAGCTTAAAATGGTGTGATACGGTTGATTTTACTTGAATTCTTAGGAATAGGATGGCGATGCCATGAGGTGGGTTTATTGGAGTTAGCAAAGGATAGGTGGCAGGCAGTGTACGGTTTATCCGAATCCTTGGCCCTTTTACTAGTTTCCATAATACGGGCGCCGAGGCCTGTGGGTTTTCGTAGCGGTCTGTATATTTTTCCTAAGGTATTTACGTATCTTGTGTCAATTTGCTTATTTGATTGTGTCAATTTGCTTATTTGAACTCAAGTCGATTCGAACTTGTTATTTTGTTTGCAAACAATTTGAGCTCGAAAACAAAAATTCAAGTTTAACGAGCACATTGAGCCGAACTCAAGCTTGTGTTGATCAACACAGTTATTACACTTTATTTTGTAGGCCACATTTTGTAGCTATCTTATGTAAATTTATTATTTCCTGTAACCAACCAAAGGAAAGTAGCTAGACACAATGATCCAAAATTAAACTTTGAATAAAGAGATGAATTGTAATTGGTAATTGTTGTGAGTGTGAAAAGTGAAATAGAAGAGAGAAAGTGGAGTAGAAAATAGTAGGTTGATTGGTGTTGTGAGTGTAAAAGTAAAGTAAAAGAAAGAATTAATGGGATGAATAGTAAAGATTCTTTGCCATTTTAGGAAAGTATAACTTATCAATGAGACACCCAAAATGATAATTTGTCCACATATCTATGAGACTATGAGACGGAGGGAGTATATTTTTTGGGGTACAAACAGAAAATTATATCTTCCAATTTACAACATGAAGAAGAAACATACAACTACATGTGGGTGGATGCGGCCGTACTGAAGAATTACAATTGTATAATGGCCATTGGTGGTCCATTGGAGGAGGATAAAGCCCAGATAAGGTTAAGGTACTGCCCCCACTCCAAAAACCACGAGGTTCGCTCCATGCCTTTCGCTTTCTGCTCTACTTATCTTCTTAAATTTCTCCCTATATATTACTACTACTAGGTCAAACCGAATCGGAACCGGATTGGAACCGTCAAATCGGACCAAGACCGGAACCGAAAAGCCGGAACCATCATGAATCTTGACGAAAACCGGAACCGTGTGAACCGGAACCGTTTGTAATACGGACCGGTTCCAGTTCATCCCCTCTTAAAATTGTGAACTGGCGATTCCGAACCGCCATGAACCGCCTAGACCGAACCGGAACCGGAACCCTTAGCAAAACCGTCAAAATCGTTAGATTTCTAACGGTTTCATCAGAATTAACCATTACTAACGGAACGTTGACAAGAAAAATTGAGTTTTGACTGAGTTTTTTGCAAAATTCGGTGAATAAAAATAATAAAAATTTGTTGAGTATATAAAAGAAAAGAAGGATGGACCTCTTTAATTTTTAAAACATTTTTCTATACCTTTTTGTAAAATAAATCGGCAATAAAATATTATTATAATTGTTTTTTCTGTTAAAATAATTATTATTTTAAAAAAAAAAAGGAAGCCGTGGACCAGCGGTTCCGAACCGTAACCGGAAGAGAAACGGTTCGGTTACGGTTCAAGCTTTTCCGGAACCGGAACCATGTTTGGTCATCCCTAATTACTACCGTTTCAAATGAAAATTTAAAATTTTAATATTTCATTTTAAACTAATATCTATTAATTTAGTAAGTAAATTTATTAAATTATCAGTCATCAAACAACAAATTTAATTCACAAATCACAATTATAAAATAATGTATCAACAAAAAATTAAATAAAACGTACTACCTTTGTCCCTAAATGAGTGTCCAAATCTCCTTTTAAGGGACATAACTTTTTGTACAATTTGGTGACAAAATTCATATATAATCTTGTAATCCTCTTTACAAACATTTAGTTTTTGCATGTATAAAGAGACTGGTGAAAAAAACTCGAAAAAAAAATATTTAGGGACAAAGTTATGCTCAAAATGGACACTCATTTTGAGACAAAAATTTCATGAAAATTGACACTCATTTAGAGGCAGATGGAGTAATACTTAATAAAGCGGATGAAACAGTAATTAAACATGTAATGTTCATCTTCGTGTCAATTATATTTGAACTCGGTGATTAAATTAAAACTAGTACTAGAATTTTACGGATGGGGAAATTGTGATTTTCTTAAAAAATATTGGTAACATGTAAAAGTGTACTATTGAATATCCTGACATAGAGAATAGTATTTAAATTAACGATTTGGAAGATGTGATGTGGATTTGTTTAAGTAATCAAGAAATCTTATCTCTTAATCAATTAAGCATTGTCCTCCATGATTATGACCATGAATGTTATCTTCTCATTGACAGATGAATATGACTCCATTATGTCTCTTCTTTATTTTATGGTCCTAGGTACAATTACCTTAGATGCCCCCATAAATGGGTTGATTATGAAGAGGGACTGATTTAGGCGTTTTGAGAAAGGTACTTGGAAAAAAAAATAGGAGGGTTTAGATCCGCCATTGTTCTGAAAATGATAATTTTTTAGAAAAATATCTAAGACTTCTATTTATTTCATTGCCTATTTTAATTTGTGGTACGATCAAGCCGAAATAACTGATGAACCCTGGCCTTTTGGGTATACTTATGCGTATCCTTATACCCCTCTTATACGGTCCAAAATATACGGCCTATATACTTATCCCCTATACAAAAGGTGGGAACCTCCAAAAGGACAAATATACCATTTATTCCTCATATATATAACATTCCTCATCTAAGGTGAAAGGTATCTTCTACATTCTCTATTCTCTACATTCTCTCTGTCGCGACCCCGGACCCCGCGGGCCCGAGACCGCGATCTGGACGTCGACTCTAAAACCAAAACTGAGAAATACTGAAGTTAAAAATTTCATTTGATACCAAAAGGGTGATGATCCAAAGTTTTACAAAACCAAGTTTGATAAAGACCAATTACAACTATCATAAACTTCCACAAGTTTATGCCCAACAAAATACAAATGTACAATTCTTAGTGACGTCATTGTTTGGTACAACTACCCCAAAATGGTTACACATTTACATAAACCTTCCCCAAAAGAATGGATCCACACTCGACGTCCTCTTTCTCGTGATCAGAGAGACTAATCCTTAGCACCTGGGGGGGGGTTAAGGAAAAACAAAGATAAAAGAAAAGGGGGTGAGATAAATCTCAATAAGTTACTAATGCAACTACATGACATGCTATGATGCACTGAGCAATAAACAATAATAATTATCACATAGCACATAGCAATTATCATATATCAAATAGCAGCGGAAATAAACACATAACAAAGGATATAGCCAAGGTTTTTCAAACCGGAACATCCAAATAAAGGATCGCTGCGCAGCTTCAATAATCAACCAATCATCATCTTCATAATAGCATGAAAGCCGAAGAGAAAACTCCGGTACCGGAATCAATAACTATAAAAGTGTCACAAAGGACAAGGACCATGACACAAAGTCATGCCCGTTAGCCAGATACATTCACAAAGGAACGCTGACTTATCCTTTCCAAGGCCAATCTGGAGAAGGGGTATAGAAGGGGGCAAAACAATGGTCAACATTATAATGGACTTGGCTTTGCCATTATAATCTTTCCCATCGCCCAAACACACACAAAATACCAGCTGGACTTTCAAATAAATGCTAAGTAATAATAATTTAGCATGAATGAACAACTTAAGGTTCCAAAGTAGGGAACCATTCCAATTAAATTACCACAAAGGTAAACCAATCCAAATAAACACATCAAGGATGAACCAAACTTTCCCAAAACGGTACCTAAATAAATTCCACATCATATTTATTCACAAAAGAATCAAATCCAAACAATAGAGTGTTCCACGGTGTTATCTTAAGTTAATTAGAAGGATTAAACCTAAACTAGTTAAGCCATTTAGTTTAAACAAGCAAAAGGGCAATTCTCCAAGCAGGCGGGCGGGCGGGCGCCTGGGCATAGGCAGGCGGGCGCCTGTTTGGCCAGTAGGTTTCGGTCGCTGGAAAATAAGGGGCAGGCGGGCGCTCGGGCCAAGGCGGGCGGGCGCCTGGTCTACGGGTTGGACAAGAACATAGTTGGGTAAATGCCATTTTCGACCAAAACACAATCCTTCACTTAAGTTATCAAAATCAAAGCTTCCCAATACATTTCTAAAGCTCCTAAACAGCAATCCAACCTAAAGGGAACCTAAATAACACCCTTTAATCATCCAAACCAACACCAAATCCTCACATTCAAGATTTCACCATTTTTACCCAAAAACTCAAATAAATTCAAAATAAATTCTAAACTCAACCAAACTTCAAATATAACACATCAAACATCATATAAACATGATATGAACATTTTAGCATCAAAATGGGGGAAAAGTAACTTACTTGATTTTTCTCAAAGTTGACGGAATTTGAATATTTTTATTCTACGCGATCCTATCGACGATCTAAACAATGTTCACGTTTTAAGAAATGAGAGAAGATGAGAGGAAGAAGGAGAAAATTAAGAGAGAAGGAGGAGAAAGAAAACTTACCCAAATCTTAGAGAGAGGGAGAGAGATGGCTGGAAGATGAAGTGGGGGTGGAGTGTATGAGGGAGAAGGAGGAGAGGGAGGTGAGGGAGGTATTATTTAAAATCTTACACAAAGACCCCCCCCCCTCTTCTAAAACTACCTAACTCAATACTCCCCACTAACAACTAAGACCCAAATAAAATGCTAAGCATAAATATTATAACACATAAATTGCACACATAAATATTTAAATAAATAATAAATTAAATAAACAATTAAGCAAATAATTAAATAATAATTATTTATTACTAATAAAATAGAGCTTAGATTTCGGGTCGTGACATTCACTTCCCCTTAAAGAAAATTCGACCCGAATTTTAACGAGACTCACCTTAAACAAAAAGCCACGGAAATTTTCTCTCGATCTCATCTCGGAGCTCCCAAGTCGACTCCTCGATATGATGATTCCTCCAAAGAACTCGAACCAACGCAATGCTCTTGCTCCTCAACTCTTGGACCTTAGAATCTAGGATCCGAACCGGTCGTTCCTCATAAGTCATATCGGGCTCAATATCTTCCGGTATCCTCGGTAACACATGAGACGGATCATGAACATACTTCCGAAGCATAGAAACGTGGAACACGTTGTGCAACCGGTCTAACGATGGCGGTAACGCAAGACGATACGCAAGAAGTCCAACTTTTCCCAAAATCTCAAACGGACCAATAAACCTCGGAGCCAATTTGCCTTTCTTCCCAAATCTACGAATACCCACCTTCGGAGATACTTTCAAGAACACCAAATCACCGGTCTGAAAACTAAGATCTCTCCTTCGGTTATCTGCGTAGCTCTTATGTCGACTCTGGGCTGTCTTCAATCTATCCCGGATAACTTTGACTTTCTCAACCGAATCCTGAAGCAAATCAATACCCACGATCTTCGCTTCACCAACCTCATCCCAACAAATAGGTGATCGACATTTTCTTCCATACAAAGCCTCATACGGTGCCATCTCGATACTAGCCTGATAACTGTTGTTGTAAGAGAACTCCACTAACGGTAGGTGCGAATCCCAAGAATCAGAAAAGTCTATCGAACACGCTCGCAACATATCCTCCAAAATCTGAATAGTCCTCTCGGATTGACCGTCGGTCTGAGGATGAAAAGCTGTACTGAATCGCAAATCTGTACCCAAAGCCTCCTGAAACGCCTTCCAGAATCTAGAAGTAAACCTCGGGTCTCGATCTGACACGATGCTAACCGGAACTCCATGCAATCTCACAATCTCATCAATATAAAGGGTCGCAAGCTTCTCCATCGAATATCTGATGTCAATGGGCAAGAAATGGGCACTCTTGGTCAATCTACCCACTATTACCCAAACACTATCATACCTCCTACGGGTACGAGGCAGTCCCGTAACGAAATTCATGGTCACATGCTCCCATTTCCACTCGGGAATCTCTAACGGCTGAAGTAATCCCGCGGGTCTCTGATGCTCGGCTTTGACCTGCTGACAAGTTAAACACTTCGAAACGTACTCGGCTATTTCCCTCTTCATATTAATCCACCAAAATTGTTGCTTCAAATCCTGATACATCTTCGTACTATCCGGATGAATAGTATATCTCGATTTGTGACCCTCATCAAGAACTCTCTGTTTAATTCCATCAACACTCCACTCGAACTAATAGAAAAATCCTCGAAGTTCTTTTCCTTCAATTTACCCATTATCTTCACCAACTCGGGGTCTTCTTTCTGAGCTTCCTTTATCCTCTGAATTAGGGTCGGAGATACCCTAATATTCGCAAAAATAGCCCCATGTCTCGATTCACGAGGAGACCAATCTCGAACATCCTCAAGCATTTTCCATTCACGGACCATCATCGAAGCCACATAAGACTTTCTACTAATCGCATCGGCTACCACATTCGCCTTCCCCGGATGATAAGAAATCGTACAATCATAGTCCTTCAATAATTCCATCCATCGGCGCTGTCGGTTGTTCAATTCCTTCTGAGAGAATAGGTACTTCAAACTCTTGTGATCGGTAAAAATTTCAAACTTCGCCCCATAAAGGTAGTGCTTCCATTTGTGCAACGCAAATACAATAGCCGCTAACTCCATATCATGAGTCGGGTAATTCTGTTCACTAGGGGTCAACTTTCTCGAAGCATACGCAATTACTTTCCCATTCTGCATCAACACACAACCCAAACCCTCTTTCGAAGCATCACTGTAAATCACTAGGCCATCGCTGCCATTAGGCAAAGTCAAGATCGGTGCGGTAGTCAACCTCTTCTTCAATTCCTCGAAACTCTTGTCACATTTCTCGGTCCACACAAACGGAACATTCTTTCGGGTCAACTGCGTCATCGGAGTAGCAATCCTCGAAAACCCTTCAATAAATCTTCGGTAATACCCGGTGTTGGATATGCTTATTATAAACCACTCCTATTACCTAGATTTGATTGATCCCATAACCTAATTTTATCTTTTGTGGACTTTAGGATATATTGTAAGAAGTGTTAAACTTCATTTTTAGAATAGTCCACTTTGATTGTATAGGCTTTAGATTGATAGGCTGAAAATTTTCTAAGTCTGGAATTTTAGTGGTCAAGACCTTGACCGTGAATTCACTTGACCGTGGTAGACCACCTGACCGTGGAAGACCACTGGACCGTGAATCACTTGACCGAAAGTCATTGACCGTGAAGCTTTGTGCCATATCTTGACAGGTCACATTTGACTCCTCGACCGCAGATGCCCTTAGGCATATTGACCGCAAGAGCTCCGACCGCAAGTCTTGACCGCAGATGAGCAGAAGTTCAAGAACCCAAGTATGTTCAAACTTAACCATGGTCAAACTATGGTTAGTTTAGAACGTTGCAGAACTTGGATCCCAAGTAATTCAAATTTGAATTCATCTAAGTGGGACCACCTCTTATCTGCAAAAAGGACAAACTCAGAATGAGCTCCAATCAGAATTCAACAGCTCATTGTCCTTCAACTTGGAGCCCAAGTAAATCCAACAGCTATTTTCTCATTCAAGGCTATAAATAGCCCTTAAGTTCTTCATTGAACTGTGCTGAGATTCTAAGAGAGAAATTGCTGTTAAAATACTTGGTGATTGAAGATCATACTCAAGATTTCCAGAATCCTTTGAATCTTCAAAGAACTCACCTTCAAACCTTCAAAGATCTCCAGCAACATTCAAGTCATCTCAAGCCTTGTAACACTTAAGATTCTTTAGGCTCTAAATCATATAGATTTCAAAGAGCTTCAGACTCTTACACACACTCACCCCAATTGATCAATCACTTAGATTGAATCAAAAGGGATACACTGGTCTAAGTCTAGGATTTGTTCTTCATAGAAAGTAGGTGTTGATTCAATACTTCATCTCTGTAATCTGTACACTCAAGAATCAATATATACCTCCATTCAAAATCCAAGACTGACCATCTTGGTAAAGGACGTAGATCTTTTTAACAGATCGAACCTTTCCAAATACTTGTGTCATTTTACTTTCTGCAAATTTACTTTCAAGTATTGTTCATCTTGTTCTTCATTGTTCATATTAACTTTGTTTGTCGTTTAGTGTTTGATCTTACAGATACTCAAACGTATTGTGAATTGTGTTTGTTTGTTCTCCACATTGCCTAAGTTAAAATCTGACTAACTTATATTTTGCCAAAACTTCTAAGACAACAACTTTCAATTTCTCAACCATCTGACCACAAATCTCTTGACCGCATTTCTATTTGACCGCACTTATCTTGACCGGACTCACTTGACCGCAACTGGGTTGACCGTGAGTTCTGGTGTTAGAGATTTTGTCATAAACAACTCTACCTTATTTCCATCGAAAACTTCCGCTGTGCATATTACAACTTGACCGCACGGTTTATTACTTGACCGCAAAACTCAAGATTGTAAGCACTTGGTTGAATTTTGAAAAAGGGTTGAAATTTTAAGTAGGCTATTCACCCCCCCCCTCTAGCCTCCTTTCATACCCTTGTTGTGTCTTTGGGACCAACAAGTGGTATCAGAGCAAACACCTTTATAAAACTTCTGTTTTTCAAGCTTAACAGCTTGGGTGCCGATTCGAAATGGCAAGTCAGAAAACTATGGCAACGGTTAACTTCACTCACGTTCCAGCGTTCGACGAAGATAATTTTGACGTATGGAAGCACAGCATTCTAACTCAGTTCTACTCCATGGACGAGCAACTTGGTGACTGTCTTACCATTGGACCATACTTCCCAATGAAAGCTAATCCGGATCCAGAAACCAATGGTGCAAATCCAACTATCAAGAAACCAAAAGCTGAATGGACTGATGAAGAGAAAAGACTAGTTGGAATGGATGTGAAAGCAAAAAGCATACTTCTAAGTACCTTGAGTACGTCACAGCGTCGACAGATCATGGAATGTTCTACTGCAAAAGAACTTTGGGATGCAATTGAAGATTACATCGAAAGAGATCAAGCTTGCAAGGAAAGCAAAAAGTTTGCAATTCAAAGAAGATTCAACAACTTTGCTAAGATCCCCGGTGAATCACTAAGAGCCACTTATGATCGTTATTGTGAGATCGTAAGTACTTATACAGCACTCGGAAAGAAGCTTACCAAGAAAGAAATCAATGTTAATTTTCTTGCCGCTCTTGGTTCGCAATATCTACACAAAGGAAACACTCTTGAAGATACCAAGCTACTAGATGACATGTCTCTCAGAAGCCTCTATGCCAACCTCAAGGTCTTTGATATCAAGCTTAACAACATTGCTGAAATGGAAGGAAAAACAAAGAGCTTATCGTTGGTTGCTCAAAAGGAAGAAGTGATCGAGGAAGAAGATCCAAAAATCTCCACATCAGATTTACTTGATATGGATGATGATGATTTTGCTATGTTTGTGAAAAGATTCCAAAAGTTCAGAAAGACAGCAAGACCCGGATCAACAAGCAAAGCTCCAACAAGGTTTTCAAGGAGCAGCCCTTCAAAGAAGAAAGAGAACTTCAACTTCTCCAAGAAGAAAGAGGATCTCGTTTGTTTTAATTGCCGGAAACCCAGTCATTTCGCATCAGAATGCCCAATTCCCAAGTATGAGTATATGAAGAAGAAAAACAACTTCAATCCAAGATACTCAAAGCAAAAGGGGATGGTTGCTGAAGAGGACTCTACCACAAAAGAGTTAGCTACATGGATAGAGTCAGATTCTGATGAAAGCGATGAGGATTCTGAAGAAGGTCACATCTGTTTGGTCGTTCAGTCCGATGATGAGGATGAAAATAAAAGTCGTCGCTCACCAAATGCAAAACCTAAACGGATAAGTTATACGGCCGATGAACTTGCAGAAAAGGGATTCCTAACTCCGGTTCAAAAGAATGGTGATCTTCTATTTTCAAGATGTGATGTGAGTGCAGCAAAGAAGGCTCTACTAAACCCCAAAGTAAAGGAAGTTCTGTCTACCACACCACAAGTCAAATTTGACATTTCCCCCGATGAACAAGAAAAGATGTTTGCAAAAGCTGAACAGGTAATTAGTAAATTCTCTGGCATGAAGGAAGCTTTAGCACTTTCAACTGAAGAAATTTCCCAGCTTAAGACGGAGAAATCTCTACTAAGATCTGAACTCACCCTCCTTAAGGAACAGATCAAGAGTATGACTCCTCTTACTGATCGAAACCGCTTCTTAGAAGAACAAAATGCTATATTTAAAGTTAAAAACGAAGAATTGGTTGCTGAGATAAAAGACCTGAAAAGGATCACAAATGAGTGGACCAATTCTCGTGTCACTATGGAACAAATACTAGAATCCCAAAAGTCTAGTGGTGATAAAGAAGGCTTGGGATTCCAAACTAGTGACAACTTTAAATGTGCATCTTGTTATGAAAGAGATGAGAAATTTTCCCAACAAACTTTGGAAGAGTCAAAAGCTAAACATCATGGTTCAAAGGGTAAAGGACAAGAACCAAAGAAGAAACTAGAGTTCCATTATGTCTACCCTAAGAATCAAACTGGAAAGGCTTTAAAGTTGAAAGGAAAAGCCATGGAAAATCCTACCAAAGTGGAAGACTCTTGGAAGGTACCTGATCATGACCGTGCTTCTACCTCAAAGCCCGGTCGAGTAGCCTTCCGTGGCATGTCGACCGCAAACCAAGGCAAAGCGGTCAAGTTCAAGAAATTGAACTTTGTTCGGGAGAGATTTTCCATACCAGTTAGCAATGTCGTGCTCAAGACTTCAACGAAGTTTGTTAACCCTCAGTTGGGTGGCTTCCACCATTGTTCTGTGTGTGATGGTTATGGTCACAAGGCTGCTGAATGTCTTTTGAGATTCACACCTAATCCCAGAAAGAGTAACCCTCCTTCTGTGAGGCAAGTGTGGGTTGTCAAAAGTTGCTAACCCTTTGGACCCAAAAGAATAAAATGGGGACCTTGTTCTTAAATGTTTATTTTATAGGCCCTCTGCTTAATGGCTGGACACTTCAAGGATAAATCAAGTTTATGGTATCTCGATAGTGGCTGCTCAAGGCACATGACCGGAGATATCAATTTATTGGAAGATGTCCGTGAAGAAAAAGGGCCATCAGTAACCTTCGGAGATAATAACAAAGGAAAGACTGTAGGATATGGAGTCATCCAAAAGGAAAAATCACCATCCAAGAAGTCTCTCTAGTTACTGGTCTACAACACAATCTACTCTCAATATCTCAGTTCTGCGACAAAGGATTGTAATGTCACTTCACTTCAAATTTCTGTCTCATCAAAGATGGCATATCCGGCGTCACTTTGCTCAAAGGGATTCGTAAGAAAAATGTTTATGTTGTTGATTTTAATTCATCTTGCATTTCTTCTAATCTCTGTTTTGTAGCAAAGAATGTTAGTGAGAATAGTTGGCTGTGGCATAAAAGACTAAGTCACTTAAACTTCAAGTATCTCTCCAAGATTGGTAGAGAAAATCTAGTTCGTGGTCTACCCAAAGTAGCTGATCACCACGATGAGAAGTGCACAGCATGTCAACTAGGCAAACAACCAAAAGCGTCTTTCTCCAGCAAGACGACACCTTCAACTTCTAGATGTTTGCAACTACTACATATGGACCTGTTTGGACCTGTTTCTACCGCAAGTATTGGAGGAAACAGATATTCCTTAGTTGTGGTAGATGACTACTCAAGATATACGTGGGTCGAGATGATGAGCTCCAAAGATGATTGTTATGACATTTTGACCGCACTCTTTAGACAGCTCCAAACACAAAAAGAAGATGACATCGTTAGTGTTCGATCCGACAACGGTACAGAATTCAAGAACAACGGTGTAGCTCAATACTGTGACGATCATGGTATTGACCACAACTTCTCTGCTGCTGGAGTTCCACAACAAAACGGTGTTGTGGAAAGAAAGAATAGAACGTTGATAGAGGCCGGAAAAACAATGATTGCTGAAGCAAAGCTACCTCAATACTTTTGGGCTGAAGCCGTCAATACAGCATGCTTTACTCAGAATAGATCCCTCATCAACAAGACCTACAACAAAACCCCTTATGAACTTTGGAGAGGAAGAACCCCCAACATAGCATACTTCAAGATATTTGGATGCAAATGCTTCATACTCTACAATGGTAAAGAACATCGAGGTAAATTTGCTCCCAAGGCCGATGAAGGTATATTTATTGGGTATGCTAAACACTCAAAAGCTTTTCGTGTATTTAATAAAACCACTCTTAAGATAGTTGAATCTGTCCATGTTACTTTTGATGAACATTCTCTCCTTGAGCCACATATGGCTCCAAATGTTGCTGATGATTTTGTTGAGCTTAATGAGACAGGTACAAATCAACCACAAAATCAATCAACTCAAGGAAACCCATCTACCTCAACTGCACCTCCATCTACCTCATATGAAGCACCAGAAACTACCACATCTGCTGCTACCTCAAATGGAGTTGAAATTGAAACACCCATCAATGTGGAAGAACCTATCCCTCAAATTACTTACGATTGGGATGGCACATATGATGTACCACTAGAAGACTTACAACCACCATCAACTCAACCAGATATACCTCAAGAAGTTCGTGAGGTTAGAGATCACCCAATTCAGAATATCATTGGTGACTTGCATTCTGGTGTTCGAACAAGAAGATCAAACTACGATGCACTTACAGCATTCATATCTCAAGTTGAACCCAAGAAAGTTGATGAAGCACTCCAAGACTCAAGTTGGGTTGTTGCTATGCAAGAAAAACTCAACCAATTTGAAAGATGCAAAGTTTGGACCTTAGTTCCAAGGCCACAAGATCAAGGAGTGATTGGTACAAAGTGGGTGTTCCGAAACACGATGGATGAGAATGGAAGCATCACAAGGAACAAAGCTAGGTTGGTTGCACAAGGATATAGACAAGAAGAAGGCATTGATTATGATGAAACGTTTGCCCCCGTTGCAAGACTCGAAGCTATAAGGATATTCTTAGCTTATGCCTCTTACAAAAGATTCAAGCTATATCAAATGGATGTGAAGAGTGCATTTCTCAACGGAGAACTTCAAGAAACAGTCTTTGTTGCTCAACCGCCCGGATTTGAAGACCCCAAATTTCCAAATCATGTCTACAAACTCCGTAAAGCTTTATATGGACTCAAACAAGCTCCACGTGCATGGTATGATACTCTATCTAAATTTCTCCTAGAGAAAGGCTTCAAGCGTGGTAAGATCGACACAACTTTATTCATTGCTAAATATCATGATCATACTTTACTCGTTCAAATATATGTAGATGATATTATTTTTGGTTCTACTAATGAATTGTTGTGTAAGCGATTTGAGAAGCTAATGAAAAGCAAATTTGAGATGAGCATGATGGGAGAATTAACATTCTTCCTTGGGCTTCAAATTAAACAATGTGCTGAAGGCATCTTCCTCAATCAAGCAAAGTACACAAGAGATCTCATTAAGAAATTTGGACTTGAAAATGCAAAGGCATACGACACTCCTATGGCTACTGGTAACAAGCTAGACAAAGACTTGAAAGGTAAGAAGGTAGATCAAACCTTGTATCGAGGTATGATTGGCTCTCTCCTATACTTAACTGCTAGTAGGCCAGATATCATGTTTAGTGTTTGCGTTTGTGCTCGCTATCAAGCTGATCCTAGAGAAGCACATCTTATTGCTGTTAAACGAATAATTCGATATCTATCTGGGACTATTAACCTTGGACTTTGGTACTCCAAAGATTCAAATTTTGATCTTATAGGTTACTCAGATGCAGATTATGCAGCATGTACCATCGACAGGAAAAGCACAAGTGGAACCTGTCATTTCCTTGGAAATCGACTCGTTTCATGGGCAAGCAAGAAACAAGCCTCAGTCTCTGTATCTACCACAGAAGCTGAATATATAGCTGCTGGAAGCTGCTGCTGCCAAGTGCTGTGGATGAAGCAACAATTGGTTGACTACGGAATCAACGAAGAAAATTGTCCAATCTTTTGTGACAATACATCTACCATTGCTGTCTCCAACAACCCTGTCATGCATTCAAAAACCAAACACATTGATATCAAATACCACTTTCTCAAGGATCATGTGGAAAAAGGTAATATCCATCTAGAGTATGTGAGTACTGACAATCAAATTGCAGATATTCTCACCAAGGCTCTGGATTCCAAGAGATTTAGGTATCTTAGAGGAGAGATGGGTATGCTAGAACTTTAATTACTTGTCCATATACCTTGATTGTGCTAATGTCTTATGTTTTATCCAAGTTCAAAAACAAGTAGGTCACGGTCAACACTCTTTACCGGTAAAATCATGGTCGATTACCATCTCACCGGTCAAGTAATTCCGGTCGAAGCATCAAAATCTATCAAAGCTGACCTCATCAATGCTGACCGCATAAACGTCAACCGCTCATATGCCAACCGCCCCATTAACCGCATATAAAGATGAAATTTGTTCAGGCTTTAAAGAAGCCGACCGCATGGGAAAATGATGATATTCGTTCACTACTTTAAAGAAGCATTCATAGGCCAAGGTAACATTCTTGACCGCAAATATCACGGTCAAGCACCTGACCGCAAAAGTTTGGTGACCAGGTAAGTGTTTCTAACTTAGCAATTTTTAGGATCCTCCTAGTCATCCAAAGGGGTAATTTTGTAATTTCCTCTTTTCCCTCGTTTTCATTTAATTCAAATCATTTGCAATTAATTTTATTCCCTTATTTATGTCCGCCGTCACTATCCATGCATTTATGGCGAAAGGACATCATTGGTCAAATCCCTGAATTTGCAGAGTTAACCTCCCACTTCTCTGCACAAACGGCTCCACTACTTCCTTAACCTCCACCTCTCTGCAAAACACTTTTTCAGAAACTCCTTCTCTCTACATCTCTCTACTTTCTCTCTCTACAAACCCAGTTCACCCTCTCTCCATTCTTTCACCATTTCTTCTCACTTTCTCTATTTAAATGGCTCCTAAACCCTCTCAAACAACCAAATCATCTAAGAAATCTCAAGAACCACACTCTGAAGATACAATGGTATGATTTCTTGACCCAAAACTCCTCCATTTTCAATTTTCGTTTCTCAGTTTTGGCGGGTTTAAAACCCTTGGTATTCATGTTCGATTCTCTCTGTTTCTGGGTTAAATTCTCATTGTTTTACTAGTTATTCTTGTTATTTTCGAGATTTCGAGCTCAACATAATGTTTAGATTCATATTCTAGTTGTTAAATCTCTCTATACCATGAATTTTTCAAAGCTTTTAGTTCATATATTTTATTTTGCCCTTTCATATTCTGGTAATTATGATGTTTTGGTAGTGAAATTGTTGATATTTTCTTGCTTAATCGGTTTTTGTGCCCATTTTGGTGTAATTTTTATGAATTTTCGTCAACTATATCGTATTCTGCATTTTTGCGATGAACAGTGTTCTTATGGTGTTCTTCATGTTCTTGAGAGCATCACTTTTTGATCCTTAAATTCATTTACACATAGTAATATGTTGTTTGTGCGTGTTTTTAATTATCATTGAAATATTTCTAAGTGTTTTTGTTAACCGCTCTCTGTCTACCGTGTGCCTGTCGACCGCATCATCAATCCTTCGACCGCACATTGGTTGACCGCATCACTATTGCTAACTTTCTCAATTTTGTAGGAAGAGCAATCATTTATTCCCGGCTGCGTTATTGATTATAAAGACCTCCAGAAGGATGCTATTGGGAGGCATTTGATAAAAAGAATGAAGAAATCAGACATACTTCATTATTTCACTATGAATCAAACCAGTCACTACCTTGCCGCAGTCGGAGAATTTTATTCTACCGCAAAGGAAATCAAAGGAAGAGATGAGCAAAACAACTCTCTTAACTGGATTGCTGCAGAAGTTTACGGTCACAAGATAGAGATTGACTACACTGATATTGCCTCCACTCTTGGTCTTGACATTGACAATGAGGCTCCTATCTCTCTATCTGACGAAGAATATGATGGATTGGCAATGAGATTGATTGGATCTACTGACGTGTGCAAGCCCTACCGGAAAACCTTTCCAGAGGTGATGTATTACATTGGTCACTTGGTTGGCCACGGTCTGCTCTGCAAGAGTGGCAACCATGGCAATTTCAATACCACTCAATGGAGGCTGTCTACTGCAATCTATCTGGGCAGGAAGATGAATTGGCCCAAGATTCTATATGATCTCCTGTTAGATCACATTTCTGATTATAAGAAGCTGATGTCTGAAAAGGCCGCCACCAAATACAAGAAAAACTCACGGTTCCTTTCTCTGTTGTTTAAATTCATTCCTGAACTCAGAAGGGATATCAACCGAGATACAGATGCCAAAGTTCCCATCTCTCTATCCAAGGTCTTTGATATCAAGACTATGAGATCTACCTACCGCAACCGTTTTGGTGATGATCAATACCAGGAATACAGAAATCGTGAACCTGAGCACAAAAGAGAAAAATACATCCCTCCTGCCTACACCAAAGCTGCCAGAATAGCCTTAGGACTTGACGCACCAAGGAAGTCCTCATCTGTCCATGATGATGATGATGATGAAGAAGCTGAGGACGAGGAAGAATCTAGAAGAAAGGTTAAAGGCAAAGGAATTGCCAGTGCATCGACCGCTCCTCCCAAACCAAGACCATTGACTGGAGTTGTCATCAAGGAACCTTCAACCAATAAGTCTCCTTCCAACATTCCTCCTACCGCACCATTGAAAACCAAGTCTACCGCACCAATCTCCAAATCAACCGTCTCCAAGCCTACCGTTCTCTCTCCGACCGCTCCATCCAAATCTTTCAAGTCGAAGTCTTCTGCACTCCCCGCTTCGTCTCAGGGGGAGAAATCCAAGAAAAGGGATCTTTCTCTAAGTCCCATCCAAACCTCCAAGAAATCCAAGGTTGCAAGACCACCTCCTTCAACCGCATCTCCAGTATTCACTCCATCCGGTTCACCTATGCAGAGTGACCGTGATGATGATGTTGAAATAGCTTCTACTCAACCGCAACGTCAAAGGGTCAAGCAAACTCTTGAGTTAGTTGATGAACCAGATGATGTAGAATTGATAGAATCAAGTGGTGAATCTGGTAATCAAGATGTTGAGGCTGGTGTAGATATTGAAGCTAGTGTTGGTAAAAATGCTGAGAAAACTGTTGATGTTGATAGTCCTGATTTCAGTGACGAAAAGGTTTATGACCAAACTGTTGGTAAGGCTGAGTTTCAGGGTCACGGTCAAGATGGCGACCGTGTACCCAGTGATCATGATGATGATGTGTTAGTTAAATCTCCTGCTCTCTCTCCTCCTAGAACTACTCAAGCCACGACCGCATCTGATAGTTCGGTCAATCATTTGGCTCATCTACTGACCGCAGTTGAAACTTTAACGCAAATCAATCTTGATACTCAGAGTGAGGTTGCAAAGCTTGCTGCAAACCAAGTTAAGTTACAGAATGAGGTTGATCTCCTCAAGGCTTCGGTTGTTGAGACCATTAAGGGGGAGAGTCAGAATATTACAAAGGCTATTCTTGAAAGCCTAGCTACCGTGAACCCCAACACTGCCTCGACCGCATCCTCCTCAACCGCTCCTATTACCCATGCTGACCTAAAGGAAGAGCTCAAGTCACAATCTTTCACTATTGACCGTTCTGTGGTCAAGATCATTGAAGGAGCTGGATTGGAGCTGACCAAGGCGATGTCCCATGATAAGAATTTTTTGTTTGAGAAAATGGATAAAGTAAAATCCTCTCTCAAGGCAGAGATCAATGCCTGTATTTCTGTAGGATTGCTATCGGTCGCTGATAAGTTTGTACCAAAGATAGAAGCTATGAGGCAAGCCATGCAAGTCCACACTCAAAGACTAGAAGGTCAAACCTCAAAAATTGATAGGGTTTATGAAATTTCTAACACTAATGTGCAGGAAGTGATTAGCAAGATTTCTACCCTACAATTGACCGTGGACAACCTTGCTAGCTCTCAAGGCTCCTCTCAAAATCAAGCAACCGGGCATGGAAGCAGGATTGCTAGAGAAGAAGAAGATGAAGGCGAAGATAGTTTTGAATTTCCGACCGTGAACAAAGATTTCCTAGAGATCAACGACCTTAAGGACCCCATCATCATTCCTGGAGTTGGTCTATCAAAGAAATTCGGCTACTTTGAAGGAGATCCATACTTTGATTAACCGCACCATTTGAACTGACCGTGTGTGGTCATGTTGAAACAATTTGTTAATGTTTGTCTCAAAACAATTTTTATTTCTCTTTGTTTTTTATTTGGGTTTGTAAAACTTTAATCTCTTTTGTCTGCACTCCTCACCTTAATGATTATATTTTTGTGGAGTGCCTTTTGAATGTTTGTTTGATGTATTTGCATACTTATTGTTATTTTCTCTAAAAATGCATTCAAACCTTATGTCTATCTTGCTAGGATTAGTATCTTTTATCTTTTTAGGCTGATAGAAATCTATGACACTGGCTTAGAGTGTGCATTGACTTGGGGCATGAAATTAATAAAATATTATTTTCTTGAAAACATGTTATTACCAAGTACAATGAATTAGCCTTTGTTATAGTAGGTAATGGTCTCAATCAAATAGGGGGAGATTGTTGGATATGCTTATTATAAACCACTCCTATTACCTAGATTTGATTGATCCCATAACCTAATTTTATCTTTTGTGGACTTTAGGATATATTGTAAGAAGTGTTAAACTTCATTTTTAGAATAGTCCACTTTGATTGTATAGGCTTTAGATTGATAGGCTGAAAATTTTCTAAGTCTGGAATTTTAGTGGTCAAGACCTTGACCGTGAATTCACTTGACCGTGGTAGACCACCTGACCGTGGAAGACCACTGGACCGTGAATCACTTGACCGAAAGTCATTGACCGTGAAGCTTTGTGCCATATCTTGACAGGTCACATTTGACTCCTCGACCGCAGATGCCCTTAGGCATATTGACCGCAAGAGCTCCGACCGCAAGTCTTGACCGCAGATGAGCAGAAGTTCAAGAACCCAAGTATGTTCAAACTTAACCATGGTCAAACTATGGTTAGTTTAGAACGTTGCAGAACTTGGATCCCAAGTAATTCAAATTTGAATTCATCTAAGTGGGACCACCTCTTATCTGCAAAAAGGACAAACTCAGAATGAGCTCCAATCAGAATTCAACAGCTCATTGTCCTTCAACTTGGAGCCCAAGTAAATCCAACAGCTATTTTCTCATTCAAGGCTATAAATAGCCCTTAAGTTCTTCATTGAACTGTGCTGAGATTCTAAGAGAGAAATTGCTGTTAAAATACTTGGTGATTGAAGATCATACTCAAGATTTCCAGAATCCTTTGAATCTTCAAAGAACTCACCTTCAAACCTTCAAAGATCTCCAGCAACATTCAAGTCATCTCAAGCCTTGTAACACTTAAGATTCTTTAGGCTCTAAATCATATAGATTTCAAAGAGCTTCAGACTCTTACACACACTCACCCCAATTGATCAATCACTTAGATTGAATCAAAAGGGATACACTGGTCTAAGTCTAGGATTTGTTCTTCATAGAAAGTAGGTGTTGATTCAATACTTCATCTCTGTAATCTGTACACTCAAGAATCAATATATACCTCCATTCAAAATCCAAGACTGACCATCTTGGTAAAGGACGTAGATCTTTTTAACAGATCGAACCTTTCCAAATACTTGTGTCATTTTACTTTCTGCAAATTTACTTTCAAGTATTGTTCATCTTGTTCTTCATTGTTCATATTAACTTTGTTTGTCGTTTAGTGTTTGATCTTACAGATACTCAAACGTATTGTGAATTGTGTTTGTTTGTTCTCCACATTGCCTAAGTTAAAATCTGACTAACTTATATTTTGCCAAAACTTCTAAGACAACAACTTTCAATTTCTCAACCATCTGACCACAAATCTCTTGACCGCATTTCTATTTGACCGCACTTATCTTGACCGGACTCACTTGACCGCAACTGGGTTGACCGTGAGTTCTGGTGTTAGAGATTTTGTCATAAACAACTCTACCTTATTTCCATCGAAAACTTCCGCTGTGCATATTACAACTTGACCGCACGGTTTATTACTTGACCGCAAAACTCAAGATTGTAAGCACTTGGTTGAATTTTGAAAAAGGGTTGAAATTTTAAGTAGACTATTCACCCCCCCCTCTAGCCTCCTTTCATACCCTTGTTGTGTCTTTGGGACCAACACCCGGCTAAACCAAGAAAGCTTCTAACCTCTGTCACTGATTCGGGTCTCTTCCAATCCACTATAGCTTCAATCTTCGAAGGATCCACCGAAATCCCGTCTTTAGAAATCACATGACCCAGAAATGACACCCTCTCGAGCCAAAATTCGCATTTACTGAACTTCGCAAATATTTCTCCCTCGCGAGAACGGATAAAACTGTCCTCAAATGCTTCTCGTGCTCCTCTCGAGATTTCGAATAAACAAGAATGTCGTCGATGAAAACCACCACGAACGAATCAAGATAGCGATGGAAAATCCGGTTCATCAAATCCATAAATACTGCCGGCGCGTTAGTCAACCCAAACGGCATAACCAAGAACTCGTAATGACCATACCGAGTGCGAAAAGCAGTCTTCGGAATATCCTCCGATCGAACCTTCAACTGATGGTACCCACTCCTCAAATCAAGTTTGGAAAACACAACGGACCCTTGAAGCTGATCAAACAAATCATCAATGTGCGGTAGAGGATACTTATTCTTCACCGTAACCTGATTCAACTTCCGGTAATCGATGCACAATCTCAACGAACCATCTTTCTTCCGCACAAACAAAACCGGTGCTCCCCACGGGGAAACACTAGGGCGGATAAACCCTCGATCAAGCAACTCTTGCAACTGAACCTTTAATTCCTTCAACTCTGCGGGAGCTAACCTATAAGGCGCTTTCGAAATCGGAGCCGTACTCGGCAAAAGATCTATACAAAACTCAATCTCACGATCGGGAGGCATATCATACTCGGTAGAGAAAACATCGGGAAATTCCCGAACTACCCGAACACTATCCAAACTAGGGGATTCCTTCCTAGTATCAAGAACACTAGCCAAATACCCCTCACAACCACTATGCAATAATTTTCTCGCTTTCATAAAAGAAATTAAGCGAACCTTTTTACTCAGAGGACTAGCCTCAAACACAAATTTAGGCACATCGGGAATAGAAAAAGTAATAGTTTTCTTACGGCAATCAACGGAAGCATGAAACTTGCTCAACCAATCCATACCCAAAATGACATCAAATTCTTGGATAGGAAGGACTACCAAATCCGAACAAAGGACACGACCACAAATAACCACATCACAAGCACGAAAGACTCGATCAGAAATCAAGCATTCTCCTATAGGGGTCGACACCTCTAGCACGTACGGTAAAGACTCGAATGCAGCATTTAACATGGAAGCAAATTGCACAGAAATGTATGAATGAGATGATCCTGGATCTACTAACGCTCGTGCGCTCACATTAGACACAGAAACAATACCTCCAATAACGGATGGATCATCGGTAGCTTGTTGTTGGTTCATGGCATAAACCTTCCCTTGAACTTTGGGCTTCCCAGCAGCATCCCTTTTCTGACCCTGATTAGTACCAACTCCTGACCCGGATGCTTGTCCTCGGTACCTCGTGCACTCTCTCGCAAAGTGCCCCATTTCACCACAATTGGTACACTTGCCTTGCTTTTTCCAACACCTATCCTCCGAATGGCCTACCTTCTGACAAAAGGTACAAGGCTTCCTATTCTGAATCCCCGGACTAGTACCCGAATTCCTCGGTGCGGTTTGCCCCTTAGACTGAGAAGATGCTCCCGGGTTACCTCGATTGTCGGAACGGTGATGAGGTTGAGACTTAACATGGCTTCCCGGTTTACCCGTACCCGCAGCCTCAGTCTTCCTTTTGTGCTCCCCAATATCTTGCTCTATTAAGTAGGCTCGGTCCACCGCATCTTGGAAAGTCACAATCCGTTGAGCAATAAGTTGAGTACGGATGGAGGTCTTCAATCCCCGAATGAATCGCATAGCTTTTTGTTCCTCGGTCCTCACCAAATAGTCGCAATACCGGGCTAATTCTATGAACTTCGCCGAGTATTGTGCTATAGACAACACACCTTGCTCCAAGTTGAGTAGCTCGATCTCCTTTCGGTTTTGATCAACAACCGGAATGAAATGTTCCTTGAATTTGCGCACAAACAACTCCCACTCATACACCGTGCGAGTATCATCCCAAGTAGCTTTAACACCCTTTCACCAATGCTCGGCGGCTCCCACAAGCTTGTAAGCCGCAAACCGGACCTTGTCCTCATCCGAACACCCAAACACATCATAAATCTTCTCCATCGACTCAATCCACAACTCAGCTTTCTTTACATCGGGTTCCCCATTGAATTCAACCGGTTTCAACTTCAGAAATTGCTCCAATCCATAGCGGGGTGGTGCTTGTTCTACCCTCGGACCTTGATCATGTATGGCCTTCATGGCCGCCTCGAACATGCCTTGAAACATGGCACGTGCTTCTTCCCTCGTATCATTCTGACTTGCATCACCGGTACTACCTTCACCACTCCTTCTACGAACCATTGTAAACAAGTACCTGCATAAAACATCAACCGTTAATCACTCCGCACACCACTACCCACCTAGGTCATACTAATCCACCTAGACTTATACATAGAGCTAATGCCATAGCTCTGATACCAACTGTCGCGACCCCGGACCCCGCGGGCCCGAGACCGCGATCTGGACGTCGACTCTAAAACCAAAACTGAGAAATACTGAAGTTAAAAATTTCATTTGATACCAAAAGGGTGATGATCCAAAGTTTTACAAAACCAAGTTTGATAAAGACCAATTACAACTATCATAAACTTCCACAAGTTTATGCCCAACAAAATACAAATGTACAATTCTTAGTGACGTCATTGTTTGGTACAACTACCCCAAAATGGTTACACATTTACATAATGTAAACCAACCTATATCAACCTTCCCCAAAAGAATGGATCCACACTCGACGTCCTCTTTCTCGTGATCAGCGAGACTAATCCTTAGCACCTGGGGGGGGGTTAAGGAAAAACAAAGATAAAAGAAAAGGGGGTGAGATAAATCTCAATAAGTTACTAATGCAACTACATGACATGCTATGATGCACTGAGCAATAAACAATAATAATTATCACATAGCACATAGCAATTATCATATATCAGATAGCAGCGGAAATAAACACATAACAAAGGATATAGCCAAGGTTTTTCAAACCGGAACATCCAAATAAAGGATCGCTGCGCAGCTTCAATAATCAACCAATCATCATCTTCATAATAGCATGAAAGCCGAAGAGAAAACCCCGGTACCGGAACCAATAACCATAAAAGTGTAACAAATGACAAGGACCATGACACAAAGTCATGCCCGTTAGCCAGATACATTCACAAAGGAACGCTGACTTATCCTTTCCAAGGCCAATCTGGAGAAGGGGTATAGAAGAGGGCAAAACAATGGTCAACATTATAATGGACTTGGCTTTGCCATTATAATCTTTCCCATCGCCCAAACACACACAAAATACCAGCTGGACTTTCAAATAAATGCTAAGTAATAATAATTTAGCATGAATGAACAACTTAAGGTTCCAAAGTAGGGAACCATTCCAATTAAATTACCACAAAGGTAAACCAATCCAAATAAACACATCAAGGATGAACCAAACTTTCCCAAAACGGTACCTAAATAAATTCCACATCATATTTATTCACAAAGAATCAAATCCAAACAATAGAGTGTTCCACGGTGTTATCTTAAGTTAATTAGAAGGATTAAACCTAAACTAGTTAAGCCATTTAGTTTAAACAAGCAAAGGGCAATTCTCCAAGCAGGCGGGCGGGCGGGCGCCTGGGCATAGGCAGGCGGGCGCCTGTTTGGCCAGTAGGTTGGGGTCGCTGGAAAATAAGGGGCAGGCGGGCGCTCGGGTCAAGGCGGGCGGGCGCCTGGTCTACGGGTTGGCCAAGAACATAGCTGGGTAAATGCCATTTTCGACCAAAACACAATCCTTCACTTAAGTTATCAAAATCAAAGCTTCCCAATACATTTCTAAAGCTCCTAAACAACAATCCAACCTAAAGGGAACCTAAATAACACCCTTTAATCATCCAAACCAACACCAAATCCCCACATTCAAGATTTCACCATTTTTACCCAAAAACTCAAATAAATTCAAAATAAATTCTAAACTCAACCAAACTTCAAATATAACACATCAAACATCATATAAACATGATATGAACATTTTAGCATCAAAATGGGGGAAAAAGTAACTTACTTGATTTTTCTCAAAGTTGACGGAATTTGAATATTTTTGATTCTACGCGATCCTATCGACGATCTAAATAATGTTCACGTTTTAAGAAATGAGAGAAAATGAGAGGAAGAAGGAGAAAATTAAGAGAGAAGGAGGAGAAAGAAAACTTACCCAAATCTTAGAGAGAGGGAGAGAGATGGCTGGAAGATGAAGTGGGGGTGGAGTGTATGAGGGAGAAGGAGGAGAGGGAGGTGAGGGAGGTATTATTTAAAATCTTACACAAAGACCCCCCCCCCCCCTCTTCTAAAACTACCCAACTCAATACTCCCCACTAACAACTAAGACCCAAATAAAATGCTAAGCATAAATATTATAACACATAAATTGCACACATAAATATTTAAATAAATAATAAATTAAATAAACAATTAAGCAAATAATTAAATAATAATTATTTATTACTAATAAAATAGAGCCTAGATTTCGGGTCGTGACACTCTCTCTACACTCTCGTGAGTGCTCTCTCTCTCTCTCTCTCACACACACACACACACCCAAGGCATTCAAAATCCGGTGTACTCATCTTGCAAATCTTCTTAGCTAGATATCAGACCCGCTTGATGATCTTGAGAGCTTTTTCTGATACTTTAGATACCCCAAGGGGACCAAAAGTTGTGGCGTCATCAATAACTATTACGGCGCGCAGTAGCAAAATAGTTGCAGTAACAATTTTTAATGTGAAAGGAGAGTTAGGTAAAATCCATGCAACGAGCAGTGAGATATGCATGAAAGAAGATAAATTTGTTAATGATGAAATGACATTTAAACCATGTTTTCCTCCCCCACAAAGTGCTTCCTCCCTCTTCCTTTTCCATGATAGGATTTTATGATGCTTCTATCTATCTATCAAATCTTCTTATTAGGTTTTCTCCATCTACCCTACCATGCATCCATTTCAACGAAAAGTGTGATTAAAAATGATGAACAATGTTTAAGTAAAAGCATCAACAATATTTTACTAAATTATTTGTTTCCACGTGTCAATAATTAAGAAACTAAATTTAGTTACTATGATTAATTTGGTTGACCCTTGTTTTCCCCAATTATATTGCTTGAGTATGAATACTTAGTCATTGACGAGTTAATACATGATTCATATTGGCTCACGCTGAAAAAAAAAAAAAAAACAAGTTCACGCCAAATATTCTGGAACTAAGATTTTGTTTTTAATGTTGTTGTTATTGTACAATATATTCCTACCTTTTCAAAACAGTTTGCATCATTTTAAAAATATGTGCAAATTAAAGAAATAGTATATATTCAAAAAAAAATTATTATAAGTGGAAAAAGGGTTGTGAGTATGATGATTTACAAGTGGGATCCACAATTTAAGTGTGTGACTATGACAAGTGGGTTAAGGTATAAAAAAGGGTTAATGACAATTTAGACCCTGAAGTACAATACCACCCTTCCAATCGAGCCCCGGATGTTTTTTTTTTTGGCCAGATCGGACCTTGGGGTAATTCATTTTCGCCAGTTAGGGCCTTTTTTACGGAATTCGTTAGAAACTCAGTTAAAAGGCATGTGCCATGCACGTGACTAACGAAAATGGGTAGTTTGAAGTTGATATTTCATTTAAGGGGCCTAATGAAAAATATTGAACTACAAACCCCCTTTTGTAAATGTCCCTAACCTAAATTGAATTTCAGAAATTAGAAACAAAAAATCCCCTTCTCTTCCTTCTTCTTCGCATAATCCCCACCCTCATTGACGGGCGGCCCTTCGCCACCCATTGCCGACAATGACGCTTCCAGGACACCCATCCCTCTCTCTTCAACACTTTGTCTACAGCAGCCGGAAACTTAGGAAGGGATCTCCGATGAGTGGGTTGATGGCGTGTGCGAAAGATGACAACAATTGATGGATCGGTGGGGCTTCGCTCCCAACTGCTTCTTTACTGTCAACAGCGTCAGAAATTCCCCACGAAATTGCAACCCCCGCCCCAAATATGAATATAACCCGTTGTGTAAAATCCCCTTTAATCTTTCCGAGATTGATTTCCGATTTCCGATTTCCGATTTGCAGGCTTCAAAAGGCCGCCAGATTTCCGATGTTGATTTTTTGTTTTGATTATGGTTATGGATTTTTAAAGATCTTAACCCAGCTTTCAAGTTTTTAAAACTCGATTTTCCTTCAACCTATGTCCCACAATGGTGAATGCCTGAAGAATTCGTGTGTTGAATCTTCTTTCTTCATCGTTTTCATTTTGGAACACCTGATTCTATTTTCTCCCCCAAAATCTTGATTTTTTTAATTTTGATTTTTGAAGTTTAGATTTTTTATTTCTGGTGTGCTTGTGTGTATAATCTGTGTGTGTTCATGTGGCAGTGTTTGGCATAGCTCTAGGTGGTGGCGGTGCAGTGGTGGTGTGGTTGTGTGGTGGTCCGGTGGTAGTAATGGTGGTGGGCTGGTGGTAGTAATGGTGGAGAGAATGGTGATGATAATTTGGTTGAAATATAAAATTTGTATTTTGAATTTCATTAACAAATTTGACTGTACTCAAATTTTATATTTGAACAGTTTTTAGGTAAATGATTAGTGCTTAATCATAAATGTTAAATCTCTTAATTCAATTTCATTATCACTTTTCACAATATAATACTATTATTCCTTAATCCCCGTGCCGGGAGAGAAAATCCTAATTCGGATGGAACGGAGGGAGTAATGCTTATACGTACCGGTCTATCAAACGAGCCAAAGAAAAAAAAATAGCCAAATAAAAATTATTTTGGGAATGAGAGAGAGTAATTAAGAAGTAATAAAAAGGAAAATAAAATAGTTAATTTTTCATTTTGTCTTGAAAGAAAATGATTATTTATATAAGATAAAATATATAAATAGTGAATGCTCGAAAAGAAAATTTATTGGTTTAACAAAATCAATAAATAGTTTTTTAAAACAAAAAATTCAAAATTTTGTAAATTTAAAAAGGTGAAAATTACCACCTAATCCCTCATCCTAACTGAAATTACCACCTAATCCAAGGCCATATTTTCATTTACCATCTAGTCCAAGTTAATATCTTTATTTACCATCTAGTCCATTAAAATTATAGAATCCCGAAACTACCGCTTATTTTCAATTAAAACAACAACCCCTCCCCTCTCCTCACATTCATACGCAAACCGACTTCTCTCTCTACTTTCTCTCACTGTGTTCTCTCTCTCCTCCATCCCTCACCTCCGGCGATCCCTTACCCCTTCCTCCGGCAACCCTCACCCCCTCCTCCGGCGACCCTCACCCCCATCTCCGCCTCCCCTCCGGCCATCTCCGCCTCCACTCCACCTTTTATCTGTCTAAGCCATAACCCTAGCCCCCTTCTTCTCTCGATCTTTCACACTCCGGCGATGGGGACGACCACCGACGCACACACACCGTTTGTTTCTCTCTCTACTCCCTCACCTCCGGTGAGCCCACCTCCTCCGACCAGTCTTTCCATCGCCCATCTCCGGACAACCTACTCAGCCTCAAACCGTCTTCTTCCCCTGGGCTGACGACAACGTCAAATTTGGCAATGAGTCTGCCCTCCTCCGGCCATCGCAACCCTTCTCTTCCCACCTCCGGCAATACCAACCACTACCGACCGGCAAATCTCCCACTACGGTTGTCTGCAACAACTCGCCGGCCAACTCCCACACTGCACAATTTTTCAATGCAAGTAATGGTCGAATTGTTTGTTGGGAGAAAAAGTAACAAGCAACAGGGGTTATTGTTCTTAAATCCAGCGAGGTAGAGTGCTCTATTGTATTGATTTGAATTGTAATTGCTAACGGAATTGAGAACTTCTGGGTCTGAACTTCAGAAACCTAAGTTCAATAAGAATTAGGGTTGTTGTTGATTGGATTAGTGACAATTGAGAATTTTTAACAAGTTCTGTGGGTTGATGTGTTGAAACACTTTACTCCCTTCGTTTTAAAATTAGTTGAAAATCAAAGTTAATAAGGTTAATAAGAGTATAATAACAGTGAATTAATTGCAAATTTCATAATTTTATAAGTTATTAGTTATTTGGTCGTCGAAGTTAGTTGTTAGAGTTAATTGTGTTTTTGTAGTTGTCAAATGAGAACTTACTGAAAAGTTATCAGTTGTTTCGTCATTGTAGTTGGTCATGTTCTTAATAGTATAGTTTACAACTAGAACTTACTCAGTTGTTTAGTCACCGGAGTTGGTCGTTGGAGTTGATCGTGTTCTTAGTAGTATAGTTGACATCTGAGAAGTTACTGATATTTTCTCAGTTGTTTGGCTGCCGGAGTTGACCGTGTTCTTAGTAGTTTAGTTGACAACTGAGAACTTACTGATAAGTTCTCAGTTGTTTGGTCACCGGATTTGGTGGTCGTCGGAGTTGGTGTAGCCGGAGTTGATCGTGTTTTTAGTAATTTAGTTGACAACTGAGAACATACTGATAAGTTCTCAGTTGTTTGGTCGCCGGAGTTGGTCACCGAAGTTGGTGGTTGCCGGAGTTGTTCGTGTTCTTAGTAGTTTAGTTGACAACTGAGAACTGATAAGTTCTCAGTTGTTTGGTCGCCGAAGTTGGTGGTTACCAGAGTTGACCGTGTTCTTAGTAGTTTAGTTGACAACTGAGAACTGATAAGTTCTCGATTGGAAGGGTGGTATGGTACTTCAGGGTCTAAATTGTCATTAACCCTATAAAAAACAATAAAATTAAAATATTTTAGGAAAGTGAGACTTATCAATAGAATACCTAAAAAGGAGGAAGTCCAACTTAAATTGCATTTTTTTAAATGAAAACATTAAAATACGTTTTATTCAATAGTTGCATACTCACAACAACTATATAGTTAATATTCCATTCTCCTCGCCTCCTTATAGCGTGGACATTGTCAAAAAAAAAAATAAAAAAAATAGTTAATATTCCCTATCTCTCTTTCTTTTTCCTAATTCATTTTTCATATTTATAATACTTACACCATTTATGCTTTTTTTTAGTCTCATACTCCCTCCGCCCCATACTTATTTATTTCTACTAAATGTGAGTGCACGGGGAATAAGAAAATACTCCCTCCGTCCCTCTTTAATCTACAAAATTTGCCATTTGGGTTGTCCCACTTTAATTTACAAAGTCTCAAAAAGGAACTGTTTTAGTTATACTTTTAAAGAGGTTCTTACTTTCCTTTTTTGTTTGTCCCAGACTAAGGTTCCTATTTGCTTTATTACCTAAAATGAACCATGAGACCCACTTGTCATTCTCACAACAAAAACTCTCTACCCACTTTATCTCTCCTACTTTCTCTTCCTTACTTTTTTATACTCACAACATTTACTTTTTTTTTAATCTCCATGTAAAATCAAACTAAGAACTTTAATCTGAGGCGGGAGTACAATTATTATTTTTAAGTGAGACTGAGTAAGTGTTCCACTTCGGATGTAGTCAGCATTATACCCTAAAAAGCAAGACTACGTGCAAAAGAGAGAGAAATTTTTGTTTAGAGTTTAGGGTTTAAGGCTTAGGGTTTAAGGGTTAAAAACATAATTTTTTTTTATAACTTATGGAGGAACTAGTTTCTCTCAAAAATTTCTCTTCCTTTTTCTTTAGTAGTGTAGTTAGGATAACTGGGAAAGACTAAATATAAAGGGAGGGGAGTTTTTTTTTTTTTGAAAGTTTGTATCATATCATTTAAGGCAATTGCCATCGGCCATCGTGTTACAGGCTCCTATGAAGTCTATTACAGATCTACTGCCCTATGTATTACAAATTCCTATATTGGAATCTATTACAGTGATACTTGCCTCTCAAGAAATCTCTCATAGACGTCCCCGCGCCATCTGGTAGTCTGCTTGTCATAGACGTCTCCGCGTCATCTGAACGATCACCCGTTGGCACAAACCCCCCTAAGGGGTACCCTCTATGGGGCTTGCTTGTCATAGACGTCCCCGCGCCATCTGAACGATCACCCGTTGGCACAAACCCCCCTAAGGGGTACCCTCTATGGTGGTCGCGGGAAATGGTAGCTGCCGGAGTTGTTGACTGGAGAAGGTGGTGAGGGATAGCCTAAGGTGAAAGTAAAATGTTGAGAGGGTGTAGTTAGTAAAATGTTGAGGAAGATGTAAGCTAGAGACTATATGGTTAGTTAAAATATTCCTTGTCCTAGGAGGTAAATAAGGTAATATTGAGGGACTATATGGCAAATGCCCCTTTAAAAAATTGATGAAAGTAATGATAATAAAATTATATTGTATGGTTTTATTTAATATTTTGATAATTGTTTTTTGCTCAAATAAAAAAATTGATAATTGTTTTGATTTCTGCCCTGTTAAGTTTGGAATTTTCATTAAGTCCCTTAAATGAAATATCAACTTCAAACTACCCATTTCCGTTAGTCACGTGCATGGCACATGCCTTTTAACTGAATTTCTAACGAATTCTATCAAAAAGGCCCTAACTGGCGAAAATGAATTACCCCAAGGTCCGATCTGGCGAAAAAAGACATCCGGGGCTCGATTGGAAGGGTGGTATGGTACTTCAGGGTCTAAATTGTCATTAACCCTATAAAAAACAATAAAATTAAAATATTTTAGGAAAGTGAGACTTATCAATAGAACACCTAAAAAGGAGGAAGTCCAACTTAAATTGCATTTTTTTAAATGAAAACATTAAAATACTTTTTATTCAATAGTTGCATACTCACAACAACTATATAGTTAATATTCCATTCTCCTCGCCTCCTTATGGCGTGGACATTGTCAAAAAAAAAAAAAAAAATAGTTAATATTCCCTATCTCTCTTTCTTTTTCCTAATTCATTTTTCATATTTATAATACTTACACCATTTATGCTTTTTTTAGTCTCATACTCCCTCCGCCCCATACCTATTTATTTCTACTAAATGTGAGTGCACGGGGAATAAGAAAATACTCCCTCCGTCCCTCTTTAATCTACAAAATTTACCATTTGGGTTGTCCCACTTTAATTTACAAAGTCTCAAAAAGGAACTGTTTTAGTAATACTTTTAAAGAGGTTCTTACTTTCCTTTTTTGTTTGTCCTAGACTAAGGTTCCTAGTTGCTTTATTACCTAAAATGAACCATGAGACATGCTTGTCATTCTCACAACAAAAACTCTCTACCCACTTTATCTCTCCTACTTTCTCTTCCTTACTTTTTTATACTCACAACATTTACTTTTTTTTTAATCTCCATGTAAAATCAAACTAAGAACTTTAATCTGGGGCGGGAGTACAATTATTTTTTTTAAGTGAGACTGAGTAAGTATTCCACTTCGGATGTAGTCAGCATTATACCGTAAAAAGCAAGACTACGTGCAAAAGAGAGAGAATTTTTTTTTTAGAGTTTAGGGTTTAAGGCTTAGGGTTTAAGGGTTAAAAATGTTGGTCCCAGAGGGCAACAAGGGTATAGAACCGCTAGAGGGGGGGGTGAATAGCGGTCCAAAACTTTTTCGAAATACCCTTAAAATCAACCGAGTACTTATCAGTTTGGCCAACTGCGGTTCAAGGCACAAGAACCGAACTGATAAAATGCACAGCGGAGTTTGCGGTTTGGCCAAATAGGTTAGTTAAAGAGTTGGGAAGTTTGACTCGGGTTGAGAAAACACTATGATGCAACAGAATAGTTAAACTTAAAGTTTAAAGGAAAACACAATTCATCTTTCAAGTCATTTCGTGTATGGAAGCAAGTTCAAGACCACAAACAAGAAAGATAAATATCAAGACAGAAAGTAAAGATCAAACACACAAATTGAAGAGGTTCGTTCTTAAATGAACTACGTCCTCTACCTAGATGGTTAGTCTAGGATTTTCTAATAGCTATAAGACTTGTATTAATTTAGAGGAGGTTTTACAAGATAAATCTAAACTCTAAACAATAAGTCTAACCTAAGCTGTAATAACAACCGGTGTTTTCGAAGTATATAATCTAGGTGATCATATAAATCGGGTGTGTGTGTGAAAAGAAATCAAATGCTCTAAGTATCTAAATGATGGTTGAGCAAATAGAATTCTTTCGGTGTAAAGGCTAAGTATGAATGGTTGTTAGGCTTGAAGCTTTGATGAAGAACTGGGTTTGCAATGGAGATGGTTGAAGATATGAATATCTGAGTTTAACTCTTCAAAGCAAACTTGAATACTTGGGAATGAATCTCTTGAAGCTCAGCAACCTTCATTGTTGAATAATGAAGGCTATTTATAGGCAGAGCACCCTTGTGACCGTTGGGTAAAGATTTGAATCAAATCTGAAGGGTACAGTGCTGTCGAAATCCCATTGGTTGAGCTGTCATTTTCGTCCTTGGTTTTGTCTTGTAGTCCTAGGTAGTTGTTGCACCACTACCTGACAATTGTCCTTTGTTGCAGAAAGGACTAACGGTAAACAATTCAAACTGATGGACAAACCGACATTCCTTGCAGAAACTCCAAGTTAACTTAGAGTTATTTTGACATGACATAACAACATCCTTATACTGTCAATAAGGGAATGTTTGTCTAAGGAATAAATGACATCTCTTTAATTCTTCAATAACTGCTCTGCGGTTTCACCAAGCATAGGGCGGTTTGAAGAATGGTCTTGATGTGCGGTTTCATCAAACATGGAAACTGCGGTTTGATGAGAATTGAAGAGCTCCATGCTGGCATTCTCAAAATGACGGCTTGAAGCACTAAACCGCTAATGATACAACCGAACTATACTCAGCCTAGAAAACGAAAAATCTAGAAATGGACTTATCTAAAAATTGAAGTATAACTTCATTACATGCGGTCCTAAAGTCCATAAAAAGACACGTGGAATGGATCAATCAAATTAAGATGGGTGTACTAACAATGAATCCTAACAAAAAACATAATTTTTTTTTATAACTTATGGAGGAACTAGTTTCTCTCAAAAATTTCTCTTCCTTTTTCTTTAGTAGTGTAGTTAGGATAACTGGGAAAGACTAAATATAAAGGGAGGGGAGTTTTTTTTTTAAAGTTTGTAACATATCATTTAAGGCAATTACCATCGTGTTACAGGCTCCTATGAAGTCTATTACAGATCTATTGCCATATGTATTACAAATTCCTATATTGGAATCTATTAGAGTGATACTTGCCTCTCAAGAAATCTCTCATAGACGTCCCCGCGCCATCTGGTAGTCTGCTTGTCATAGACGTCTCCGCGTCATCTGAACGATCACCCGTTGGCACAAACCCCCCTAAGGGGTACCCTCTATGGGGCTTGCTTGTCATAGACGTCCCCGCGCCATCTGAACGATCACCCGTTGGCACAAACCCCCCTAAGGGGTACCCTTTATGGTGGTCGCCGGAAATGGTGGCTGCCGGAGTTGTTGACTGGAGAAGGTGGTGAGGGATAGCCTAAGGTGAAAGTAAAATGTTGAGAGGGTGTAGTTAGTAAAATGTTGAGGAAGATGTAAGATAGGGACTATATGGTTAGTTAAAATATTCCTTGTCCTAGGAGGTAAATAAGGTAATATTGAGGGACTATATGGTAAATGCCCCTTTAAAAATTGATGAAAGTAATGATAATAAAATTATATTGTATGGTTTTATTTAATATTTTGATAATTGTTTTTTTCTCAAATAAAAAAATTGATAATTGTTTTGATTTCTGCCCTGTTAAGTTTGGAATTTTCATTAAGCCCCTTATATGAAATATCAACTTCAAACTACCCATTTCCGTTAGTCACGTGCATGGCACATGCCTTTTAACTGAATTTCTAACGAATTCTATCAAAAAGGCCCTAACTGGCGAAAATGAATTACCCCAAGATCCGATCTGGCGAAAAAAAGACATTCGGGGCTCGATTGGAAGGGTGGTATGGTACTTCAGGGTCTAAATTGTCATTAACCCTATAAAAAACAATAAAATTAAAATATTTTAGGAAAGTGAGACTTATCAATAGAACACCTAAAAGGAGGAAGTCCAACTTAAATTGCATTTTTTTAAATGAAAACATTAAAATACGTTTTATTCAATAGTTGCATACTCACAACAACTATATAGTTAATATTCCATTCTCCTCGCCTCCTTATGGCGTGGACATTGTCAAAAAAAAAATAGTTAATATTCCCTATCTCTCTTTCTTTTTCCTAATTCATTTTTCATATTTATAATACTTACACTATTTATGCTTTTTTTAGTCTCATACTCCCTCCGCCCCATACTTATTTATTTCTACTAAATGTGAGTGCACGGGGAATAAGAAAATACTCCCTCCGTCCCTCTTTAATCTACAAAATTTGCCATTTGGGTTGTCCCACTTTAATTTACAAAGTCTCAAAAAGGAATTGTTTTAGTAATACTTTTAAAGGGGTTCTTACTTTCCTTTTTTGTTTGTCCCAGACTAAGGTTCCTAGTTGCTTTATTACCTAAAATAAACCATGAGACCCACTTGTCATTCTCACAACAAAAACTCTCTACCCACTTTATCTCTCCTACTTTCTCTTCCTTACTTTTTTATACTCACAACATTTACTTTTTTTTAATCTCCATGTAAAATCAAACTAAGAACTTTAATCTGAGGCGGGAGTACAATTATTTTTTTTAAGTGAGACTGAGTAAGTGTTCCACTTCGGATGTAGTCAGCATTATACCCTAAAAAGCAAGACTACGTGCAAAAGAGAGAGAAATTTTTGTTTAGAGTTTAGGGTTTAAGGCTTAGGGTTTAAGGGTTAAAAACATAATCTTTTTTTATAACTTATGGAGGAACTAGTTTCTCTCAAAAATTTCTCTTCCTTTTTCTTTAGCAGTGTAGTTAGGATAACTGGGAAAGACTAAATATAAAGGGAGGGGATTTTTTTTTTTTTGAAAGTTTGTATCATATCATTTAAGGCAATTGTCATCGTGTTACAGGCTCCTATGAAGTCTATTACAGATCTATTGCCCTATGTATTACAAATTCTTATATTGGAATCTATTACAGTGATACTTGCCTCTCAAGAAATCTCTCATAGACGTCCCCGCGCCATCTGGTGGTCTGCTTGTCATAGACGTCTCCGCGTCATCTGAACGATCACCCGTTGGCACAAACCCCCCTAAGGGGTACCCTCTATGGGGCTTGCTTGTCATAGACGTCCCCGCGCCATCTGAACGATCACCCGTTGGCACAAACCCCCCTAAGGGGTACCCTCTATGGGGCTTGAAGGATAAGGAGGAAGGATAAAGGTTCTCCACATGCTCCCTACGGGAGTCGAACTTGAGACCTCTTGCTAAGAGAGGACTCTATCCTTCCTCAGGATACCATTGAGCTGTAAGCTCATCAGTAAAGTAAGGGAGGGGAGTTGATAGCCTGTAAAAGCTGGAGAGAATATCCACATATAATGATACTTAAGACTCTCTAAAGTTGTAATCTCCGATTATTATAAGTAATCTTGTACACTTTATATCTTAAAGCTTGATTAGGGATTGATCAAGGTTTTGTCTCCACCATTTGTGTTATTCATAATTGTTACAAATTTCACTAATTTAGGAGATATTAACTTGTTCCATACTTCCATTCACCATCCGACTTAAATAAGAAACTATCTCCGTCTCAAAACAAAAATAAAAATAAATGTTACTCCCTATGTCTCAATTTAACGTTCTTACTTTGATTTTTGACGAAAACTAAGAAAAAATAAATGTTGGGAGTATAAAAAATAAAGTATGAGAGAGAAAGTGGGTATGGGGTTTTAGAATTTTTTGAGGGAAACTAATTCCTTCATAAGTTATAAAAAAATCTTGTTTTTATTGGGGTTTAGGGTTTTTTTTAGGGTTTAAAGGCTAAAAACTATATTTATTTATAACTTATGGAAGAACTAGTTTTCCCCAAAACCTACTCGTGGGGTTTTTGTGATGAGAATGACATGTGAGTCTCCTTGTCTATTTTAAGTAATAAAGTATAGTTAGAAATATAAATTGAAACAAACTAAAAAAAAAATGAAAAAAAGTAAGAAAGCGAGACAGTAATATTTTCAACTTGTCCACACTTTTTAAAAATACTAGTTTGTAGCCCGTCGATACTCGACGGGGCATAGCAAGATCAACCATATAAAAGATATAAATGAAAATACATATCAAAATTACTCTTAATTCATTTTATATTGATATTGTTTTTCTTCCAATCTCCCTACTAAAATAAAAAAATCTTACACAATCAGATTACTTTTCATTATTTTTATACAGAAGGAAAAATTAAAGATATTCTGCTTAATATTAAAAATGGTTTTTGAAATTAGGATTCGACCACATATTGTCTAACGTTTTAAATCTTATAAAATATCATTTTTAATGAATTCGCTATTTAATTTAATAATAATAAATACTCCCTTCGTCCGAGAGCATATGTCCACCCTCTCATTTGCACGGAGATTAAGAAATGGTTGTAGTGATCAGTGTTCTAAAAGACGCCCGTTTAGGCCGCTTAGGCCCCGCCTAGGCGCTAGACGTTCATGAAACGCCTAAGTCCCGCCTAAGATATTATAACTGTAGGGACCGCGACTACCACCACCACTTCCCACATTAGTATGATATTGTCCGCTTTGAGCCTAGCCCGCACGGATTTGTTTTTGGGAACTTCCCAAAAGGCCTCATACTAATGAAGTGGGTGGGTGCTATAATATAGCTTGCAATTGTTTGCTCAATTGCCGATGTGGGACTTTGGGTTGCACCCCAACAATAACTATTTTTGAATTCTCGGCCCCGCCTAAGTCCGTTTAGACCCCGCCTAGGCGCTAGGCCCTGCTGCGGCGCCTAGCAACCGTCTAGCGCTTTTTAGAACCTTGGTAGTGATATAAGTGTTGTGAGTATAAAAGTAAACTATGAAAGAGAATGAGTGGGAGAGAATAGTAAGTTGATTGGTGTTGTGATTATAAAAGTAAATAGGAGAGAGAATGAGTTGGAAGAATAGTATAATGATTCTTTGCCATTATAGAAAGCGGATATATACTCTGTGACAGACTAAAAAAAAGGTGGACATATACTCTGGGACGGAGAGAGTATCAATCTACGAAAAATATTCATAATTATAGTCACCGCACAATTTATATTTTAATAGAAAATTTGTGTTAGAAATATGTAACTATTTCACCAATTTAACCCATTTTATTCTTCATCCCCTTAGTGAGGAAAAACAATAGACAGCTCAGTCCACCAAAAAATGTGTAACTATTTCACCAATTTAATAGAAAATTTGTGTCAAAAATATGTAACTATTTTAATAGAAAATTTGTGTCAGAAATATGTAACTATTTCGAGCTTCTGCAAAAAAAAAAATCAATTTAACCCATTTTTTTCAAATATGAAAGAAAAATGTTATTCCTCAAAAAAGTTGCATATTACTTGAAGTTCAACACAACTAGTGTACTGGTTCATGAAAGCATAATATAACAGGCAGTCTTGAGCAAATTCTCTCCGGATTCAATGTCTCTAAGAAGCTCATAAACCTTTTTCCGCTTATGGACATAGGCATTGATATTTGATGTGTATGAAAAGACGCCGCAGGCGACGCGTAGGCATTCCGTCGAACACCTCGTACACACGGGGAATGGTAATGGTGCTGGTGGTGGAGAATCCGCTGAGGATACCGCGGACGAAGGGGGGGGGAGTGGTGGTGGTGGTGGAGAATGGGGATTGGGATTGGGATTGAAGGAGGGTGCTGGTGCGCAGTGGCGAAGCCAGGATTTTAAGAGAAGGGGGTCAAAATATAGCAAAAAAAAAATCCGCACACAAACAAAATTTCATTGCAAGGGTCCAAAATATAAGATGGAGTACATTATAATTTGTCCAAATACAAAAGCTCCGCAAAATATACCCTCGAAACCTATCGATAAAATAAAAAATATATATACATATATAATTGCTTTTGGCTAGTACCCATTGTTTTTGCTTCGGCATTTTTAAGTAACCACTCCATTATAAATCAAGAAAAAAAATATTTCGATGTAAAATAAAATTGTCTACCTTTTATACAGTTAAATTGCAAAATGACTAAGTATTCTTGTTATCCAATTTCCAAATATTTAGTTTGGCAAGTATAAAGTGACTAGTGAAATGGTATTGGTAAAAAAACATTTAAGCACAAAGATTTTTCCAAAAGAAAAAACATTCATTTTGAGACGAAAAAATCTTGAAAATGAACATTCACCGGACGGAGGGAGGAATATAATTATAAGGGCTATGGACTCTAGGGCCCCTAGGCCCAGATACAAATACTATTTAGGAAACTCGAGATCACTAATTCCCCATACACCCCTCACTTTTTTTGCACCCGCTAAAGTACTATTCTACCCTCATATCTCTTCCCAACTTTACTTTTTTGGTCAAATTTTAGTCAACTCTTATAACTTGAAAATAATTATCATATAAGAGTTTAAAAAATTACTTTTGGATTTTTTTTACAAAAAAATAATAATTTTTTTTTGTCAAATTTGGTCAAACTTGGTCAAACAGTAGTCAAACTCTTATAACTAACACATAAGAGTCAAAATTTCACTTTTTCCATTTTTTTACAAAAACAAAATAATTTTTTTGGTCAAAATTGGTCAAACAGCAGTCAAACTCTTATAACTAACACATAATTATCATATAAGAGTTACAAAAATTATTTTTTTCACTTTTTTACAAAAAAATAATAATTTTTTTTGGTCAAATTTGGTCAAACAACAGTGAAACTCTTATAACTAACACATAAGAGAAAAAAAATCACTTTTTTCATTTTTTTACAAAAAAAAAAAACAAAAAATTTGGTCAAAGTTGGTCAAACAGCATTCAAACTCTTATAACTAACACATAAGAGTCAAAAATTTGATCAAAGTTGGTCAAACAGCAGTCAAACTCTTATAACTAACACATAAGAGTAAAAAAATTCACTTTTTCCATTTTTTTACAAAAAAATAATAATTTTTTTTTGTCAAGCTTGGTCAAACAGCAGTCAAACTCTTATTACTTACACATAATTATCATATAAGAGTTACAAAAATTACTTTTTTCATTTTTTACAAAAAAGTAATATTTTTTAAGTCAAATTTAGTCAAACAACACTCAAACTCTTATAACTAACACATAAGAGTCGAAATTTCACTTTTTCCATTTAAAAAAAAAAAAAAAACTTTTGGTCAAACTTGGTCAAACAGCAGTCAAACTCTTATTACTTACACATAATTATCATATAAGAGTTACAAAAATTACTTTTTTCATTTTTTACAAAAAAATAATAATTTTTTTAAGTCAAATTTGGTCAAACAACAGTCAAACTCTTATAACTAACAGATAATTAACATAAAAGAGTCAAAAGTCTTATGAACCTGTTCAAAAGACTAAAGTCTTATTAAACTTGTTCATAAGACTTTGCTCTTATTAATAGATTAATGTGTATTATAAGACATTTATTCAGTCTTATTAAACTTGTTCATAAGACTTTGCTCTTATCAATAGATTAATGTGTATTATAAGACATTTTTTCAGTCTCATTGAAACATGTTTCATTTGAACTTGTGTTCATAAGACTAAAGTCTTATTAAACATGTTCATAAGACAAAAATCTTATTTGACATGTTCATCTGAACATGTTCATAATATAAAGTCTTATTGAACCTATTCAAAAGACTAAAGTCTCATTGAACATGTTCATAAGACTGAAAAAATGGTAAATTTGGATTACTTTACTAAATTGATTGACTTTTTTTGGGGTGGGGGGTGGTGTTGAAATGTTACACACTTACGCCAGATTCAGATTCTTCCCTATTTACAGGAACTGCAATTTTCTTCCCCAAGCTGCTATTACAATTCAGAATTTTCAAAGGACATAGAAAAGATTATTCAGATAAGTAATGCAAATAGAGTTAAATTAACATCAATGGTTTAAGCTCAACAAACAGCTGATATGGAATTTAGAAACTCATCTAATGAATTGTTGTCATTAAAAAAATCATTGAGTTAAATTCTTATGATTTGTGTTTTACATTTTTATCAAAATCACATTCAAAAGAACAACATTGAAAAAAAAATTGAGAAATTTTCTTAGACTTGATACTGATTGTATGAACATGTTAATACAAACAGGAGACTCTCACCAACGAAAACGGAGACTCTCACCAACGAAAACGGAGGTGCGCCGGAGACTCTCACCAACGAAAACGGAGGTGCGCAAGAGATGAAGAAATTGCCGCCGAATATCTCCAGATCTGGATAGAGAGAGACGGATCTGGACAGAGAAACGGATCGGAGAGAGAGACGAAGTGAGAAGAAGTCGACGGCGCCGGATATGGATTTCGCCGGAGAACACGTCGCCAGATCTGGATTTCGCTGGAAAAAATACGACCGTTCAAGATGAAGAGGTTGGCCGGAGATGGAGAAGCTATCAGCTCTATCTGGAAACGATCGACACATCGGGAAAAGAGAGTCAGCAGTCGCCGTCGGTGTCGGAGAGGCCGGAGATGAGAGAAAGAAGACGCCGGAGCTTCGCTTAAGAAGATGAAGAGCGTCGGCGTCGTTTTTTTAGAGAGAGTGTGTGTGTGTGAGAGAGAGAGTGGGTTAAGGTTTGGAGAGATGGGAGATTCACTGTGTGTTTAGAGAGAGATCTGGAGGAGTAGCAGTCACCGCCGTCGTCGCCGTCGATGTCGCCGGAGATGATGACGGCCGGCGATGAGAGAGAGAACGAGTATTGTGTGTGTGCGCGCGTATTTTAGAGAGAGAGCGCGTGAGTGCAGAATGGGGTGGAGGGAGAGGAGGGGAGGATTTTGTTTGAGGGACGGGGTTATTTTGGGTATTTAGTAATAATATTTGACTGGTCAAAGAAGGCTAAAAGAAGGCTAGGGGGTGGCTAGGGGTGTGAGGGGAATTTTAATCTCGCCCCAGCTCCTTTTGTGGCATTTGATCTAGGCAAGGTTTTATTTGTAATAAAATCTGGCATTAGGGGCCTTAGGGGAAAAAATCCATAATTACAAGGGGTATTTGAATTTCACACAAACTCACACCGTGAAAAAAATAAGTAAATTTTATTAAAACAATTACACTTAACCCCAAATCTACTTAGAGAAGGGGTCAATTTAAAAATATAGCGCAAATTTTATTTTGCAAAAAGGGGGTCAGAATATACGAAATTTACAATTTGACCTTATATTCAAAATATATTTACAAAAGCAACACTAGTAAAAAAAAAAAAATAGAAAAACATGTGCGTCAACTGACCCCCTTCCCTTTGCTGTGCCTTCGCCCCTGCTGGTGTGGACTGGAACTGGAGAGAGGGAGTGGAATGAGAGGGCCATTTTGGTCAATTGTGTTCCAGGAAAATGAACTTCGGCGGGAGTTGGACCGGGGGAAGAAGGACAGGTGAGCTACTTGGTTGTAAATAATACTTCCTCCCATAGTATGTCCACCTTTTCTTTTTAGTCCGTATCAGAGTATATATCCACTCAGGCCCGTCTCAATAATTATAGAGGCCCTGTTCAAAATGTTAAAATTGGGCCCTTAGTATTTTAAAAAATTTACACAATAAAATGATTGCAATAATGTTGAAGTAATAAGCAAATAAATTATTAAAATTGAAATATGTTTATTAAAAAAAACACAACTTTTACTTTCTAATTAAGGTTTTGGAAAAAAAAATGAATGTAAGCCTAAACAATAAAAGAAAAAGAAGGGGGAGCCCAAAAATGGAAATGAGTGAAAAGCCCAAATAGGATAAAAGAAGCCCAAAAATGAAAATTAGAAAAAAGTCCAAGAAGGAAAGAAGGTTAAAAAAAAAAAAAAAAAAAAACAATAGAACGCTTTGCCTGGGACTCGAAATCAAGCTTGGCAGGTTTCAACGTTAACATTTTACCATTCAGGCAACTTCAAGTTTGTTATAGTTATGCAGCGTTTAATATATATACAGTAATATATAAAATTTGGGGCCCCAAAAATTATTAGGTCCTGTGCAGTTGGGCTGGTTGCACGGGCTCAAAACCGGGTCTGTATCCACTTCTTAAAGTGACAAAGAATCTTTACTATTTCTCCCACTCATTCTCTCTCTTTTTATACTCACAACACCAATCAGCTTACTATTCTCCCCACTCATTCTCTTTCTTACTTTACTTTTATACTATTAACCCTGACATCATTTCCAACATTTCTTAATCTCCGTGCAAATGTAGGGTGGACATATACTCTGAGACGGAGGGAGTATCAACTTTTGCCTCTTAAAATAAAAACAAAATACTCCATCACAAGTAAAAATAAAAGGTTTACAAAAAAATATACAAAATGAAGCGATGATATTTTATTGTTTACATCGATTTTGGATCCGTCATTCTAATTAAAAGCACCAACAAAATCTTAATACATAATTTTATAGACCAAAATTTGCGGCTTTTTGTGACTTTATTATTTTTCGTTTTACAAAAATGCATAGCACATGAATTTACAGTCCATCACATTCACAAGTAAAAATCTATATATATATATATATTAAAGTTGGCCAAAAGAGTTATGGTATTGACATGTGGACAAACAATGGAGAAAGCTTGCATTTGGAGAAGCCACATCAACAACATACTAATAAATAAGTGACTTTTCATTTTCTTTTCATTAGCTAATAATAATAGTTACTAAAAGGGTAACTATAATAGTTAACTATTATAGTAACTATTACTATTATTAGTAATAGTTAACTATAATAGTTAACCATTATAGTTAACTATTACTCTTATTAGTTATAGTTACTATTATAGTTAATTATATTAGTTAACTATTACTATTAATAGTATTAGTTACAATACAAGTTACAATACAAGTTAAATATTACTATTAATAGTATTAGTTAACTATAATAGTTACTATATTAGTTAACTATTACTATTAATAGTATTAGTTAACTATAATAGTTACTATATAGTTAATTATTACTATTAATAGTATTAGTTAACCATAATAGTTACTTTATAAGTTATTTTTACTATTAATAGTATTGGTTAACTATAATAAGCTACATATATTAACTATTACTATTATTAGTATTAGTTAATTATAATAGTTATTATATAAGTTAGATTATTAATTTTTAATATTAATTAATCATAATAGCTACTATATCAATTAATATTACTATTAATAATATTATATTATTATAATAATTATATTAATAATTATTATTATATAGACTAATCATTGCTATTAATATATATATTAATTATTACTATCAATGGTATTAATTAATTATAATAGTTATTATAATAATAGTAATCATATAGATTAATTTTTATTATTAATAGTATTAGTTAAAATGATTATTACTATATTAGTTAACTTTAGTTAAAATATTTTTTAAGACATAGTATTGGTTTCCCGTGCAGAGCACGGGTTACCCGCTAGTATAAACAATAACCAGACAAAAGTTGCGTTAAGTAGAAGCAATCACATTATGAGAGTAAAAACATTAATTGTTGTGTTGTTCAAACTTGAAATGTAAATTACGTGTATTTGTGATATACAGTATTAATATTGTTTGCAAAGAAAATTCCTTGACGCTTGTCAGGAGAATCAAAATGTATAGAAGTCAGTTAAACCATTTTAAGATATCGTTGTTTGTAATCGTTCATGAATACTCCGTATTAGTTAAATTAGCCTGAAGTAGAAAGATCACATATGAGAATGAAAAGATTCAATTTTTGATTTGTAAATCATTAACCCAGTTACAATTAACTGACCATTCTTTAATGAGAATAATACCAGGGGCATAAAAAAGTCATTAAAACTTGCTCACAAAATCCTAGGTGTTATGATTTTATTAATGTTTTTAAGTAGAGTGTGGCGGGTCCATTATCGCTGTAACCAATAAAATATGAGTAAACGACCAAATTGACCCGCGTACAATACGTATACAACCAAATTGACCCGCGTACTATCTAAACTACCAAACTGACATGCGTACTATCTATATAACAACCTAAATCGTTAATAAATGTTATCCAATGTTAGTAACTTAACGGATAGTACAATAATAATAAAAAAAAATCATATATATCCCATACATTAGAAAACTTTGTAAATGTAAAAGTTGAGGGGATGTATGTATGCGATAATAAAAATTTTGACCTCTAAAACATTTTTCTTAAATATAAAGGGTTTAACTAATTTATACCTAGATTCTCAATCTGGAGAATTTTAATTTTTTGAGCTGATCGAAATCTACACCCCCACCACCGCACCCCCTCCCCCACTCACCACCGGCCAAGCCACTACATCATCCTCCCAAGGACCCCCAGCCCCCTTCCAATTTCCGATGTCTTCACCATCTTCCCCACTTTCTTGGACAACCTTTGCCTCCCGCCTCCTCCTTCGCCGTCCGACTCCAGACCCGTCCCTAATCAGATCTGGAAACAGGGCTCATCGAAAGACATCTGAATCTGGGTGTGTATCTGCGCGCAGGCTATGGGTGCGTGCGTGTGTGCGCGTCTGTCTGTGTATGTGTGTTTGTGCGTGAGGGCGATTCAAATATTAGATCCAAGAATTGAAATGGTCAAGCACGAGGATAATGCAGAGACTCTGTGGGGATGTATTTGAAGGTTTGATTTTGAGTTTCATGGTTCAAATTTTTGAATTTCATGATGTTGAGGATTTTCTTTTATTTTTCTATTGAGTTTTCTTGGCTTTTGAATCAAAATGCTACTCTAAAGTTTGGACATTGGTGATTGATGACCATGGCTAGAGGTGGAAATCAGTGGTGGTAGGTACTGATGGTGTTGGTGGTTCTTGATGGAGAAGATGGTGAATAAGACATTTTAGTATTAAGTTAAACAAGATAGAAATCTGTTAGGTTATGGGGGCTTTTTTGAAATTTTTAATTGTAATGTCTGTTAAATTACTGACATCGTTAACGTCCATTAACTTCTATTAACGATTTAGGTTGATTTGACTAATATATGGATAGTGCGCAGGTCACATTGGTAGTTTAGATAGTACGTGGGCCAATTTGGTCGTATTCGCATAGTACGCGGGTCAATTTGGTCGTTTAGTTAATAAAATATCGCCACCTCATTTTGTGAGCAAGATTTTGTGACCTTATTTTGTGCCCCTAGAGCAGGACCCGGAACCGCTCCACCGAATTAGCTCCACCCCTCCACCCAACGGCTCCGATCAAGGCCACATACACACACTTATCACCTGTACGGCTAGGATGATTTCAATTTTTTGTGAGTCCCACCAAACTCGACCACATCTCAACCGTTGAGTGTAGCTAAAATGAAGTGGCTTCAATCTTCATCATTGGTGGACCTAACTCATGGTGCAGCGGTTCGAAATCCCCTAGAGCATTGCTCCTTTAATAATTGCATTTTGAACCCGTCAATGAAGTCACGCACCGTGGACTTACATGACACATGTACATGTCATACATAGCCACGTCACCTTTCCAACAGAGCAAGTAGGGACCACTTTATGGCTCGCGGACAGAGGAGGAAAAACGAAACCTCGCTAACAAACAGTGGCACTACCGTAATTAAGTGAAAACATCAAACCCAAATCAGTAAAACAGTAGCTTTCAGTTCATAACAGACAGCTGCTTTGAGAGAAAGGAAAAAACGAACCAACCCCCAACCCCTTTTTTCTCTCCGGTTTTGAAACACAAACAAAAAACCACTTCTTCGATGCTTTAAGGAAGAATCCCAAAATGAACGCCGACGAGGTAAATTTTCTCACATTAAACCACTTTCAACGGCGGCGCAACCGTCATCCGCCGCCTCCGACCACCAACTACCGACTTTTTTTTATTCTTTAACGATTTTTTCGACTAGGATCGGTGTTTGATCTTGATTCTTGTTAGTTCATTGGGTTTGATGAGTTGGGTTTTGCTTGTTTATCTGTTTCTTAGCAGAGATTAATGGCGTTGAAGAAAGCGTATGCCGATATAATATTGAATATGGCGAAAGAGGCAGCGGCGAGGATTCTGGTGTCGGAAAGGAAGGCTCTTCGTTTCCAACATGAGCTGTTTGTTGCTAAGGAAGAGTCTCTTCAGATGCTTCTCCGACTCAAGCGTATGATGGATTCCAAGGTCTCATGAATTCTCTAAAGTTTTCTTCTTTTTATGAATGTTGTTGGGGTTTCTTGATAATTAACCTATTTAAATTTGAATTTGTTTTCTTAATTTTGTCATTGTGTTTGTATTTTTGATCGTCTAGTTAGAATACGTGTGTTGGGATTTGGGTTTTTTTGTTGTTTTTGATTTGTAGATAGTATGAGGTTAACTAGTTTGGATTCTTGTTAATTTGATTCCGGAATTTGACCTATAATTTCTTGTGTTTTGGCCGCTGATTTCTTGCAGTAATCTCTTCCTCAATATTGAGATTATTTGAAAACATTGAACCAATGTGTTTTGTGGTTCTAGTTGATCAAACTTCTGAGTTTTGTGGGATATGTGTTAAGTGGTTCCTCTGGCTAATATCCCCTTTCAACTACTTGAGGAATTTATGAACTAGGTCTTTAATCTGTCATTGGGTCAATCCAAGGTACAAGTCTCGTTTTTGTTACCATTTCTTAGTACTTTGTTGGGTTTGAATTTGTTTTCTTAATTCTGTCTGGGGTTTTTGTTTTTTACGATATTTTTGACTTGTGAAGTCTTTGCTCATGGTCGGTGGTCAATAAGATACATTCTGTACTAGGTTTATTGTGGAGATTGTGTTTCTGATTTCTTGCGGATGTGAGCTGGGTTCCCTCATATGGCTTAATGCCAGTGTGTTTACTGCATTGTGCAGTTGAAGATTCGAGTGTGATAGAATGTGCCTTGATTTGGTTCCGTCGTGTATTCTAGTTGTGTGCGAGTTTGGTTTGTCTATGTATGAGTTTAATTAATGAGTATATACTATGTGAGGGTCATGCTCTTTGTCTACAACAGCTATCGGTGTACAATCAACCCTAGTTCATTAAGTCACGCTAACACAGAGCTTCAAAATGGTGGATTACAACAATGCTGTGGAGGATCAGCATTTCTTTCATCTTACGAGTGTTTACATTAGGTTGTGAGAAGTATCACAGACATGACCTTCGGCCAGTTATCGAAAATCAGTTACCTTTATTCTTTGCTGGTAGGGGCGTTACCTCTCCGTGTGCAGTTTTAAAGTAATTGGCATGAAAAAGGTTTTCCGTATCGTTGATAATTTCCGTTTAAAGCGACATGATTCTGATTGAAACAAAGATCACGTCTCGTTGCACTATCAGCACATAGACAATAGAAGTAATATACGCCCTTTGTCTCAAAGAGATTGTTCAATCGTCAAGTCATTCTTTATGGTGGATACTTTGTATGATTATTTCATCAAACTTATGATCATACGGTCTAGTTGTTCTTCTGCAAAATTAAAACGACTAAACTTTTTGTATAATCTAAATGAGTTGTGTCTGAAGTTATTTGGAAGTATTATGCTTTATGAAGTTTAAGTGTAAAGATGATTTTTCGTTCAATTTGTGACTAGTAAGATTGTGTTTTTGCTTCTTCTCGAATGATTTTTTTTCTCATCAATATGTAAGTATTTTAAGTCCAGGTATTCTACTCAGTGACTTCTTTTTTTGGATTAATATTAGTTGGGTGATTCTGGTTGATTGTCGAGTTTAAAATTAGTATATTAGTTTGATAGTGGAGTTAGGAAAGCTGATTTCTTTTGAGTCACTTGGATTCCCCCCATTAAATTTTGGTTGCAAGATCTTATTCTGATAGAGTCTAATAGTGTAATATTAAGTATTAACATTTCTCTTGTTAGCTGAATCAAAAAAAGCTTCGTTATGGTGGATTCCAGAAGTGTCGTTGAGGATCAGCTTTCCTTTCATAATTTGAGCATTTATTGGTGCATTTTTGCCTCATTCATGAAAGTGCCATTTCCTTAAATCTGATAAGCATTATGCATTTTTCAAGGTAATTGCAGCACCTTCCTGATTTTCGTATTGGCAGAAACAATTTTATCTGCAATTCGACATGTATAGGTCATCTGGAGTACACTATTCATTGTTCAACTGCATTCATTGGCTCCAATCCCCCCGCCCCCACCAATAATAATAATAATAATAATGATAATAATAATAATAAAATGCATGTGAAATAGTTTCTTCTTAAAGAGGAAGCTTCACACCTTAACTCTGTCCATTGGTGATATATGTAATAACCAAGTCAAATTTTATGATCCTTGTGGGTCATTCAGGATTCCACTTCTCCGAATACAGAAGGTTAAAGTTGTCGTAGAATCTTTGGAGTTTTTATTTGAAGATATTAAAGCAAGGCAACCTTATGTTGAATATCCATGGTACACTAACACAGGCATAACCCCCCCTTTAGGTGAGTACCAAAGATGTGGATGGTGGGTGCAGAACCTCCAAAGTCCTGTAACTTATAGATACTAGTTTATGTGTCATCAGTCTCAGTTGGGTAACATAATAGATCCACGCACTTTGATTGTTACTTATTTTGGATATCAATATTGTATGATTTGTATCGTGAAGTTGATATAGTTTCTTTTCTTGAGTTGACTTTATTTCCTTCACTTGACTTTTGGTGGGAAAATATGAATAGTTCAGTATGCTCTAACTTGTTCAGGACCAATATATTTCTTTAGTTGAGATATCTTCAAGTAGTAATTTCCTTGACATATGGTATGAACTTGTGAAGACAATGTGAAATGTTAGGAAAGTTACTGGTGATCATGTATTGAGTTGCCATAAACCCTAGTCACAGCATACATTCTACTTTTCCCTTTTATAATTTTGGTACTACATCTGTCCCTAAATGAATATCCGAAATTGCTCTTGATCGAGAGCAACTTTGGGCATTCATTTTGGGACAGAAGGAGTACTATTCATTGGTTTATATACCTCTTTCTTGTTTCCGTATCTTGCATTCGATTCTTCAGTCAGTGAGCGAATATGGATGCATAGTATTTGCGCCATTCCCAAACCCAGACCCAATCTTAAGCCTTTTGCATGCTTGATTTAACATTTGATTTTTATGTGATACAATATTTCATTCTGGAAGTAGAATGAATTAGTAATGTTGCTGGCGAGCCATTTTGCTGTCAAATTTCGGTTGTATCTTTGCTTTCATTTACTTCTGCGTTCGTGGTTTTCAGTGCTCTGGAGGGTAGAATGGATGTTATAGAAGAACTTATAAAGTTTTGTTGGTGAAGGATAGAAAATAAATTGTTAGAGGGTCTGTAAATTTTAGCAATAATTAAGATTAGGGTGGATGAAGTATGATTTGGTAAAAAGGTGGAATTAATCTCTTTCGGTTTAACTTTTAGTCTTATCAATGTTCTCATTTACTGATCTATATGTTCTTCAATTTGGTGTATCAACAATGCAACTAATTTATTTGGCAAATATACAGACTAGTGAAGCAGAGATCGCATCGTTCAGCCAACAGAAAAAGATAGAAGAACTAGAATTACAGCTTCAGGAAGCCGAGGACATAGTGAAAGACCTTAGAGAGGAGTTGAGAGGAGTACAGGATGAGCTAGAGAGGGCCACAAAGAAAGAAGTATCACATCTGAATCATGGCTCTGTTACTCCACAAGAAACTTCACATTCTGTTATACCCCCTTCTGATTTAGAAAGTGCACCCATTTCTGTTCCTGATTTGGGATACTTAGATCAGGGAAATGAGGGCCAGAAGATCTTTAGTTCCTTTCGGCGTATGGGTAACTCATTTGTCAGTAACTCTGATTTACCTTCTATAATATTGCGAAGTAAAGAATCCGAGCTGTACCGAAATGGATGCACTCAAAGAGTCCGAGCATGCGAAAGGACGCCGTTGGATGGAGGGTCGTCTTTTTCTGATAAAGTAAATGATGAAAAACATGACTCGACTATCAAAGAGGAAGAAGGTAGTGAAAAGGTATGTAAAATACATGTTCGAGAGCCTGATAACAAGTGCAATCCAGAGACGGATGTTGTAGTTCAAGAAGATGGCATGGTTAGCAGTTGGCAGCAAGTCCGCGCTGTCGAGTCTATATGTAAGAAAAGGAAGAGAAGTACTAGATTTACGAAAAGTAGGGACCTTTCTTGCAGATATCAACCTGATCAAGTCAACAAGGTCAATGAAGCTCATGGGCTTGACTTGGTGAGAGATGAATATGCATCTACGAGACAAGACATAAATGAATGCACCGAGAGGTCAGAGACTCCTACTGATCGGAGGAGTATTAGGAAAGTTGACTTTCCATTGGTCACTTCAGAGTCAAAGTCAAATACATCGGATACAACTAGGGTGATTCCTCTTCACCCTGTGAATGATAGAATTATTAAGTACACATTCCAAAGGAAGAAAAAGAGAGAGACTTTGAACAGCTCTGAGGGAAATACGAGAGAGAATCTAAACAGCGATGAGGGAAGTGCCTCTGTTGGAAAGAAGGAAGACGGGTCTTTGGAGCCTGAAAAGTGCAACTTGATAGAAGAATCATCTCGAGACAGGCGTCTATTGCAGGTTACTCATCAGGTTGGTGATACGTTCATGTGCTTAGTATTTGCATGTACGGTTATTATAGGTATATGATTTGTGCTCACGCATGCTATTAAGCAACTGTGAGTATCGAAGTTCCCCCCTACAATAGATACAGCATTTAAAGTATTGGTCAGATCCCCCCTACAATATATATATACTCCCTCCGTCCCACCCAAATTAGGATTTTTAGGTTGGGCACGGGGATTAAGGAAAAAGTGTTAGTGGAGTAGGTGTTGTGAGTATGAAAAGTAAAGTAGGAGAGAGAAAATGGGGTAGAGAATAATGAGTGGAAAGTTGTTGTGAGTGTGAATGTGGGTCCCATTAAATAAAACACTTCCATTTTGGGTTTGTCCTAATTCGAATGGGACATCCAAAATGGAAATTTGTCCTAATTCGAGTGGGACGGAGGGAGTATATATATATATATATATATATATATATATATATATATATATCTTAATACTATCAATTAATTGACTTTGAGGAAACCCTTAACCTTTTCATAGTATCTCAGTTTAAGAGTTCGTACATGAGTATTAAGGCTGCAAGGACACAAATTTTGAACATTGTTCTTCATATATTGAATAAACAAGTCTCTCAGGGGAACTTAATATAAATATGTGATCCGGCTAAAGAGTCCGCGTATTAAGCCAAAAACATTTCAAAGAATAAAAATAATTTACATGCATGCTATATATCTGGATCCTTCAATTTTGCCCAAGTACTGTGGGTGTAGACGTTTTTAGTGCAACCTTTTTTTTTTTTTTTTTTGACAGCTTCGAAACCATACTAAACACTCTTAGCTTAGCTGACTCCTGGTAACATGATTACATGCCCTTAGTATTAAGGTTAGAGTTGAGAAACTAATTATGGGGTAAAAAAATTTGCTGGGGAAAAGAAAAAAGAAAGAAAGGAGTTAAGCTCCTATCAGTGTAGGAATATGTCTGGTACAGTTTATTGGGGTTTGAATGTAGTCTGACATAATTTACTGAGCCAAGCTTGGGTATATTGACTCCGCAACATGCCTTTCAGCTTTTTAATAGTGTCATTAATTCCAGCGAAATTTCAGTGTAAACTATTATAAACCTCTGGTGAACATGTCAGGTGATTGTTTATTTTTCAGCATTCTGGTTCCATGGAAGCCATGCTTGAAAGTAAACTTTCTGAGGTTCATTGTGATTCTCATAATTCAGCTAAGAACTAAAGTACTTTTCTTGATTGTCTAATGTAGAAGGTTAAATTGGAAAGTCACTTTCTTAAGTTGACTGGTGCGAGATGGAAAGTAGTACTCCGTACTTCTTTAACAAAACGGATGGAGTACATATGAGGGGTATGGCTTTTTGGAAACATGAGAAAATGATCTCTAGTTGTAGTTTCACTACTGCAGAATGGGTACCACTTGTTTGGATACGAAATCTTGATTATGCCTGTTTTCTGTGCTGTCCTAGACCGGAATTTTCTACATCTCTAGTCCGGGGTACCCAGACCAAATTTTTTTGTTGACTTGATTTTCTAGTTGGTCAAATAATATCTATATTATGCAGTTTTTTTTTTTTTTTCTTACAGCTTTTTGTTATGCTTATTGCTTGTTACGCAAGTATTCTAATACGTTTCTGTTGCTTTTGGGCAGCTTGTATCCATATAGAGGAAAAACCGAAGGCAATGGTTCTGGTTGCTCCGTACATCCAAACTGTTTTGTGCTGGAGGAGAAAGCATACTGAAAAACGATGTTGCTATACATCGGCACAGAGACAACATAGTATGAAGCACAGCTAAAGTCGTGAAGTAACTGATTCCTAGCCCTTGTTTGTTTTATTGTCTGAATCTGTGTTTGTTGTTAGCCTGCGGCTCATTGTAACATTAGGAGTTTAAACCTTAAACTCTAAGAGTTATTAGTTCATCAAAGAGAGAACAGTTTTGTTGCAAGTACTGCATCTGTTTTGCATCTTAATTGTTGTCATGTCTGGGTAAGGAAATAGCAAGAAGAAAAAGAGGTGAGAAAAAATTAACAAAAATTCGCTGCATCGAATCTGTTAGTGATAATTGAGAGAGATTGAGAGACGACAGAATAAGATTTATGTGGACTGGGTATGATTAGGGATGGCAACGGGCCGGGTTTTGCCAAACCCGAACCCGACCCGAAGAATGTATTACTAAAACCAAGCCCGCCCGGCCCGAAGATCACCTAAACCCGAGCCCGCCCGAACTGAACAGAAAGATTGAAAATACAAATCTCTATGAGCTTTTTGGCTTTGATAAAATAGCAGTAAGAACCCAGAAAATGAATCATCAGAAAATGGGCTGAAAGTAAATTCGTAGAGAGAGAATTATAGTAACATACGGGTTTCGAAAATGGTAGATGACACAACTTACCTCGATTGTTGATGGAACACGGTTGATGGAGGTGGATGACGGCGGACGGCGGACAGCAGAAGGCGGAAGGGGAAGGCGGAAGCGGAAGGGGAAGGTGGAAGCGGAAGGCCGGGAAGGGAGCCAGAGCGCCGTGGATTTCTAGACGGCGACAACAATCGTCGATTACCCTCTCTCTCTTCTCTTTCCTTAGCGCCGTAATGTAAATTGTAACCCTAATCGCCATTCTCTTCTCTCCTAGCAAAGCAACGGCGTCGGCGTATTCTGATTTCTGTGTTTGCGTATAACCCTAAATCCCCTCTTTCTCAGAATCAACATATATATACTGGGTTTGGGGGTAATAATTGAAGGACACAAGGGCAGAATAGGGAAATAACATAAAATCATAGTATGCGGGTCGGGTCCGGGTCGGGACCCGACGGGTTTGGACGCTTACCCGAACCCGAACCCGGCGGGTTTCTAATATGTCTTACCAAACCCACCCGTGACGGTCCGGATTGTCCCGGATACGGATCGGGTTCGGACAAATTGCCATCCCTAGGTATGATCCACGTTAGATCTACATAAATCCATTTCGTTGAACTCCGGTTAGTTTTTATTAACTTTATTAACATTTTGTTTACTTCTCTAACCTTTTCGGATGAAATTAGGGTGTCTGTTTGAATCAAACGCGTATTCTAAATAATAAACAAACTTTTTTGGCCTTAAATAATAAATATAAACAAAAAATTTCTTGGTTTCAATGCAAAACTTATTAAATTTAACTGTAGTTAATACTCTTTTTACCTAAAAAATACACCCAATTAATAACTCATTTTCAAATACAAGTTCACATTTAATATAAGGATATATTAATATTTTTAACATGTGTTATGGATAAGATCAAGATAATTAAATGACTTTAACTAAATTCTTAACATGTGTGTTTTTAGTTTGTTTGTTTTTTCTTATATTTGTGACCAGAAGGAGTAGAGTGGTTAAAACTTTTAAACAAAAATAAGAGTGGTTAAAAGTGAAGCTGAGTAGGACATCCGTGATTACTCTAACCTTCTCTTCCTCTCAACCCAAAAACTTCTATCATCTTTCATAATTAATATTCAACAACACAATTTTTGTAATCTCAATTTGTTGAGATTACAACAATTGTGTTGTTGTTTATGTTTTTCTCTTCCTTCTTTATGTTTTTTTTTTTTTGGTATTCTTGTCATTTCAAGATGATGATGATTCACGGAGCTACGATGGTGATTTTTGATATGAGCATAATATGTCAATTATATCAAATCAATATTTTGATGGGACTCCCTTTTGAAATTTTGTTGGAAGACGATCATTCTTATCTGTATATCTTAATTTATCATCATTATTCTTTTTTGATTTGTTTCACTTGTTTTTATGTTTATTCAATAAGTTTGCGAATTGGATATTCTCTCCATAGACGCGAAAGCCCTTGTATTATCTCCATAGTCGAGAATCTTTGTATTCAAACATTGTATGGGATGAGGCTATGGAGTGTCATCTTTTAACTTTTATGTGAATGAAATTAATTTACCTTTTAAAAAAATAGTGAAGCTAAGTAAAAAAAAAATCATGATTTAAAATGTGGATTGGCAGTGTTGAAAAATTTGGTTTTCTATAAGTTAAAAAAAAAAAAAAAAACTTAGAAAAAATTCACTTAAAAGAAAAAAAAAAACCAAACAGAGCCTCTCGAGACACATTTTTGCGAAAAATCCAAAACCTCGTTCGTTAGGATTTAGAGGGTTTTTCCGATTAAAAGTGTCGGCGTTAGAAGAAGATCATTTGATTTGAGGGAGAGAAGAGAGATGGGAGTGGCAAGCAAAGCAGGAGATTGGGCATTCAAGGCTTTCACGGCGAGTCTCGGCGCCGTCACTATTTATCTCGGCGCTACCTTTTCCGTCAACGTCTACCGTGGTCTCCGTTGGCACAACGCCCAATCGGTGAGTAACGATCTCCTCTTCTACGATTCCATTCATTTTCATATGTCTGTCTCCCGGTTTCTCTATTTCTCAAAACACAAAACCCTAGCTGCCTGCACTTTATATATGTATGCGCGTTTTGCAATTCCCAGAATTAAGATTCTTTCCTATCGAATGAGCAGTTGGGTGTTCTAATTGATTAGTCTTTTGGTTCCAGTTTGAGTACTGTACTCGATGATTGTTTAGAAAATGGATTGGGAAAGGTTGGAGATGGAGTTGGTCAAAAAAATAAAATAAAAAAAGCTTGTTGGATAAAGTTTGAAGTGTATAAAGACCTGAGAGTTGAGGGGGAATTATATTGGACATTTAATTGGCTAATTGTACACCATGATACAAGTGTTGGGCTACTAAGATCTATAGTTTTCAAAGTGCGATTGTAATCAGCGTTGGAATAGTGTGATGGATATAGAGGGATGTGCAGTAAAATAATGAAAAATAAAATTTTAACATGTGCACATTAATGTGATAGTAGTATTAGGTAGTGTCCCCAATAGGAATTGAAATGATTGAGAAACGTTTTGACGGTTTGGAATTTGGAAACATTCCTGTTTGAGAATATGGTAATCTTAGATAATAGGTAGGCGAAAATCAGTAGATGGCAAAAGGACTCAATTGAAAATCCTGCTTTGCCCGATTTGAATGGTTAAAAAAGATTCATGCAGAGGATCAAAGTATTCAGAGAAAAGACAGTTGACTTCTGGCTAACTTGAGGGACTGTAGTTGTATCTTGCAAGAACATGGAGGTATACATCAAGAAAGTAATGTACAATCCATACTACATGTTTTTCTTCTCGTATTGCGTTCCTTTCCAAGCCTGCCTCAAACTATGTTACTCGGACTCTTCAAATATGTTGAAGTACCCGTGTCCGACTCGACACCCCGATACCTGCTTTTTCAGTTGGATACGACAAGAAAAATTGAAAGGAAAAAAATGAGTGAGTTGACTTCATTTATAAAGATTTTACAAAAAATTTAATGTTGTTTTACTTGATTATACATTATATCTTAGCAAAATTTTATTTAGAAATAATATTGTAAAATGATACTTTTGTACAAAAAAAAATAAACAAAGTATTATTTATGATAAGTATATAAATAGACTCAATATATATTTTGTTATTAATGTATCCCGGTACCCGTGCCCAAAATTTAGGATAGTGTCCCCGTGTCCAATTTTTTTTTAGGAAAAGTGAATCCGACACTCGGATTCGTACCCGTGTCGGATACCTGTACCAGAGGCCAGGTAACATAGGCCTCAAACGTGATAAGGATATGCCTTCACCTGTTCGGTTAAGGGATGGGATGCACTAGGTAACACACTAGCCAAGTTGGTTGCAGCCAAAATTGTGGAAGCAGTAACGCATGTGATTAGGCTTCTTTTGAGTCTTAGACAGAGATATTAAAGGAGCAAATCAGTAAGCTTGCATAATGATAGTTACTTTCTCTCATCTTTTTTTTTTTTTCCAGTTTGTCCCAGAAAATTATCACTCAGAAAATTATCACTCAGTATACTACTAACTCACGCAATTTTCATCATGGGTCATCTGGAAACAGCCTCTCTGTGCTTTAATACAGGGGCAAGGCTGCGTACATCCGACCCCCCCTTACCCCACCATAGGTGGGAGCCTTTGCGGCACTGGGGTAATGTTGTTGTTGTTGTTGTTGTTTGTCCCAGAAAATTATCACTCAGTATACTACTAACTCACCCAGGCGGGGAACCTGAAACCAAAGTTTTTGTTCATATAAGTTCCTTGGTAGATGAAAAGTTACTTCCTTGATTCCCTGCAAAGAAATATGCCTTACCACCGGAAGAATGTATATGCACTGTGTTATACTCCCTCTGGTCCAAAATATCTGTCATTTTTTGCATTTGCACATTTTTTAAGAAGTGCAATTATTATCATGACTTAATCACAAAAGTTCCAACTTTACCCCTATTAAGTGTGCAACTTTCTTACATTAATGTCTCACACACTAAGACAATTAATAAAAAAGAACAAGATTCAATGCAAGGGTAAAAGGGACATTTAGCTCAAAAGTGACAATTATTTTGGACCAAAATTTTGGTCCAAAAGTGACAGTTATTTTGGACCGGAGGGGGTATAAGATCAAGCATGGTAATGTTAACCTTATGTGCTATTAAATCTTTAAAACTGGGAAGTTGAGAATGTAAAGGAGAAAGAGAACTAGTGAAGTGGATGGTGGGAGCCTATGCAATCACGCATGAAAAATATATGACGACCGGTGAATCATCCTATAGCCTAATATACATCTTTTGTTTGCCTAAAGTCGTACTGGTGCATGCCCTTGTTTTGTGGAGCTGGTTATCGTGTATCCATTTGACAAAGCTCTTAGAAGACTAGATTCTTGGGCATCATAGTTTAAGAAAATCCTCACTCCGTCCAAAAAAACATTGCATTTGACAGTTCTTGGGGTTCTTTATACTCCCTCCATCCCAGCTCACTTGAGACTTATTTCAATTTTGGTCCGTCCCAGCTCACTTGAGACCTCCCCTAAATAGCCAACTTCTAATAATTTTATATTTAATCTACCCCACCACTCATTCTCTCTCTTCATTTGCCACCACTCAATTTATTCAACAAACACTACTATTTACCCCACTCATTCTCTCTCTTCATTTTCTACCACACATTTTCCTTATTTTATTATTTTTCCTTAGTTATTGTTCCCACCTCTTAGGTCTCAAGTGAGGTGGGTCGGAGGGAGTATATTTATATAAATGTGTTTGAATTTTCATACTTCATCTTTGAAAATAAAATAAAAATAAAATGAAAAGCTATGGAGATTGAAGCTTACATAGAAATGCTACTAATTTTTCAGAACAAACAAAAAGGAAAATGGGACTCTTGTACTGGGATAGTATAACTTTAGCAAAGTTCATAGTAAATTTTGTGGCCTTAACATTTTGATTAAACCTCCATTGTACTAAAACTCTTACGATATCTTTCTTTAACTTTCTAAGTTCTCATGCTCAATTTAGAAAATCCTCTGGAGAAGGAGACAGCGTTCACAACAATCATATAGGGTAATCTGAATTGGTAATTTAGTATCATAATTTACATTGTTGGAAGGCCAAAATACGTTTATCCCTCCAAAGTATACACCAAATCCCACTTTGCACCCCGGCGTGAATTTTGTCCCAATGTTACACCCAATGTTTGAATAATCCCACTTTGCCACCTGGATCTTAACGGATGTTAAAAATCTAACGAAAATGGTCATGTGCATGTCATGTGATGGATATTTACAATTTTTAACATCAACGCTTAAGGGCATAAATGTCATTTAACCATGAAAAACTTCACCACCATGCCTACCATCACAAACTGCAGCCACCACCCCCGAACTGCCACCGCTGCCACTACCGCCTCCAGTGCCGCCACCAAACACCATTTTCAGTCATTAGCCTAACACCCAAATAGCAATTGCATCCCAAGTCAAAAATCAAAATTGAAAAAATAAATCATCCAGATTCATTCTTCAATTATGTGTTCATCCTTAATTAAACACCGCCAACCCAGCAACCTAACGCGTGAATTCAAATTGAAAAGGGTGGTCATGCCAAATTTAGAAGAGAACCCATGTAAATCGGCTCAACTCTATATGAAAATCATTCTGAAACACCAACAAATAATATCATATCCAAAAATCAAAGATTAAAGACGAACACAAAAAAACCAGATCTGGATTCTTCGAAGTCTTCAAGCTGTTATTTTTAATTATAACTCCGATCGGGAAATGATTAACTTTGCTTTCAATCTTTGATTCTGGAAGTGGGAGCGATGACATCAATGTGCCTGCGATTGTGAGAGGGGAGTCGAAAAAGTTAAAGAGTGGAGGGGAAAGGGAGGTGGCAGAAGAGGTTAAGAGGGGTAGGAGTGAAAGTGGAAGGAATAAATTGTGAGAATGGAAGGTGAGAGAAGTGGTAAGGTTGGTGGGGGCGACGGCAATGGGTGAGAGTGGTGGCATAGCAACGGGAGGAAGTAACAGTCGTGGGTTTTGAGGGTGGGTAGGTACAGGAAACTGGGAAAGGGACGATGGTGAGAATGTTTTGTTTTTGTTTTTGTTTTTTTTTTCTTTCGTTTTGCTTTCTTTTTCTTTACTTCTTTCTCTGGTGTTACTTAATTTATTTTCTTTTATACATCTATTTTCTCATTTTAAAATTTGTTATTATTAATTTGTATTTATTATGTAATGAATAATGTATAAAATACCTTTTATTATTTTTTTAATCATACATTAGATTAGTAGACTAATTAAATTAAAGGAAATAAAAAATTAAAATGAGAATGACCATAATATCCATCACATAACAGGCACATGACCATTTCCGTTAGATTTTTAACATCCGTTAGGATTCAGGTGGCAAAGTGGGATTATTCAAACATTAGGTATGACATTGGGACAAAATTCGCGCCGGGGTGCAAAGTGAGATTTGGTGTATACTTTGGGGGATAAACGTATTTTGGCCTTGTTGGAAATATGCATGTGAAAACAATTGAATTTGTTCATGCTACTGCAAGTCAGTATATGTTTGTCAAAAAGATTTGAAATTGCAACGAGAAAGAACCTAAACCGCTATTCTCGAATATATGGAAGCGATTAACAACTTAGATGTCTTGAATTAAACTGCGTATGAGTGAATATAAATCTGAATCTATAACTTTATCATAATGGTGGACAAGCTTAGATTGGGTTGTTCATTCTGTGCAAGAATAGCTATGATTTTTTTTTTAAACATGTGTTGATTCACATAAAGTTTTATTGACTTGCTTTCTGTATGATTCACTGGAGTGTTGCTTGCCATACTGAACCACACACTTTCGACCAGCCTTGTTGGAGGCTGAAAAAGGAACACGGGTTAAACATGGTGGTTGAAGCGTAGACTCATTTCGTTTAGTAGTTCAGGCGATCTATAATCTATTAGTATACTACTACTACATTGTTCTAGTGTTAGCTTCAGTAAATGCAGTTTTTGTGTTATAATGGGTAGAATTCAGATGGATCACCTAGATGCATTTGGAAGACTACTGCAGACTACCATACTTGCTTCTCCGATTTTGTTGCTCAATGATAATTTTGTTCCTATCAGTGTTTGCATAGAATTATTTTTCCAAATGATTCCAGCAAGAAAAAGAAGAGATATGATTGCATAATGAGTACATAAGCTTGACCAGCCTTGATTGGTGGTAATGGAAGTTGGAGTAACTTTTGGGGATATTGTGGTTGGGAGTTCAAATTTGTACGGTCTAATATAGTTTTGTTTTAAGAACATATGTCTCTGTTCACCAGGAAAACTGGTCCGATTTGAACTTTAGAAGATTCTTTGATTCGCCAAATAATAGGGGAAGGGGATTGATTGAGGAGCTATTTTGTTCGTAATATAACTTTGATTTCAATTTGTTTGGTTGAGCAAAGGATTATCCTTTTGGAGCAGTAGATCATGACTACACTCATCATATTACCCTTTCCAATGGAACGGGTGAACTAGGAAAAGAATGTACTCCCTCCGTCCCAAAACAATTTGCACTAATTTCCTTTTTGGGTATCCCATTGGTAAGTCTCATTTCCTAAATCGTCCCACTTCCTAAAATGTCCAACTTCTATTATTTTTTTATTCAACCCACCCCACTTGTCATACTCACACTTTAATTGTGGGTGTCACTCTCAAATTAGCATACTCGCAACCACTTTCTCACTCATAATACTTTTGAGTGTATATACTCTCTCCTTAATTCCCGTGTCAGAAAAAAAATGCTGCTAGTTATTTTGGGACGGAGGGAGTATTGATTTGGAAGAACTGAAGGTTTAGCTTGTTAGGTGAAAAATTTATTTACTCCGTATCATTTTTTTAGATGGTAGTAACATTCTGATGATTAGCTGTTAAATTATTCGACGATAGATTTCATTTGTTGTCAGTTCAGTTGGGAAAGATTCATAAAACACTAATATGCATGCTCTATATTTTGTGGAATAAGAACCTTATTACTAGTATATTTACGTGAATATTGTTTACCTTGTATTTCATTGTTGATGAGCTCTTTGAATTCACTTATGAATATCAAACAATTAATATTGATATATGGATTTTATGGTTTGCAGAAGATGGATAATGAGGGATCTCACGATGAGAAGCCATAATTAGATTTTGCAACGGCCTCTACAATATGTAGTTTGTGATTTTGTCTTCTTGGTCAGGCTTAGGGAATTACAAAGAGACTTGTACGCCAACTTGGAAATATTTTTCAAGCTCCTAGTTTTATCTTATCTAGAGGAAGAATATACGGATATTTTTATACTTTGGGATATTCATCATTGAGTAAACTGCTTTTCTGCCCCTCGTACTATGGCCCCAACATCAATTTGACACTCGTACTATTGAAACACTAAATGTATGATGCGTACTATTGTTTTATATACAAAATTAACCAATTTACTATTCAGTTGTTAAATTTTTTTAACGAACATTATTTTTTTAACGGGCATTAATTTATTTTAACAAAGATTAATAACATAACGGATCTGGGTTACTCCCCCACTATCTTCCCCACCACCGTTAACACCATACACGATACCACCACCACTCCACCTAATCACCGCCGCCGCCGCCACCATCTAGACCATCACCATCATTGCCACTACCACCATTATTTTTCCTTCACCATAACTCTTCTGGCACAACCAAAATCATAAATCTATCAGAAACCCAACCAAATCGATCAAACTCATCAATTGAAAATTCCCCAAATCTCTGAATTCGAAAAAGAAAATGCATAAAAGCGACCCTCTCTCATTCTCCACCATCTTCACCACCAGCAGCACCCAAAATTAAACCCATATGCAATACACAAATATCATAACATCAACATTACCAACAACATATCTGGGTTACTTCCCAGTTCATCTCATGAATTTAAACCCAACAACCATTTACCAAGTATCTTTCTTTTTTTTAGACCAAAATCAAATCACTCAAAACCAAAATCATCAAGAAATTAAATATGATGAAACCCACATAAACACCTCTGAATTAAATTTGAGGTTAGAGACAATAAGAAGAAACAAAAACTCGATCTGGTTTCAAAACCAAATCTGCAGAGACTGGGAAGAGAGGGGAGGCGAAAGAACCAAGTAATTTCCAATTCGGACTTAGGAATTGCAATTCTATCAAGAACAACTCCACTGAGTGCGGGCTGATGGAAGGGTCGTCGGAGTGAAGAGGTTGCCGGAGTTGTTGACCGCACCGGAAAAAAGAAGAAGGCAGTTCGTAGGGGATAGAGAATAGTCACCGGCGTTCTTGTTCATCTGGATCTAGATCTGAGGACGGGGGAGGTGGCCGGAGTAGGGGGAGATGGTCGCGGGATTAGGGGCGGAAAGAGGTGGCCGATGGAGGGGGAGGTTGCCAGAGGAGAGGGATCGGAGGGGTCGCCGGAGGAAAGGGATGGAGGGGTTGCCGGGCAGGAGTGGAGGTAGAGAGAGAAACCAGAGAGAGAGAGGGAGTGTGTGTTTGTGTTGGTGCGTATAGAGAGGAGGGGGGTTAAATAATTTTGGTTCATTTAATCTGTATTGGGGCTGATTTTGAAATTTTTGATTGTAATATCTGTTAAATTATTAACATCCGTTAAAATAAATTAATGCTCGTTAGAAAAAATAACGTGTGTTAGAAAAAGTTAACGACTGAATAGTAAATTGGTTAAGTTTGTATATAAAACAATAGTACGCATCATACATTTAGTGTTTCAATAGTACGAGTGTCAAATTGATGTTGGGGCCATAGTACGAGGGGCAGAAAAGCAGTTTACTCATTCATCATTTCTTTGTAACTTTGCAGAACTACTATGCATCATTTTGTAATAATAATTTTTTGATTTCATCATTTTGGCGACATGTTACTATAGGCTCATGTTTGATCTGGATGACGAAATGAAAAGAAAATAGGGAGTATGTTATCAACTCCAAGTGACCGGAAGATTAAGCTGAATCCGTGTAACTGGGATCTAGCTTCAGCTCAGAACATCATCAGTAGATATTTCTTGTACAATCAGCAATTCCGTTAGAAATCTAACGGTTGTTATTGAGAAAGCAAGATTTAATGTCAGTACAATGATAAAATTGACAAAAAATAAAGTTAAAGTAAACCCAAAATATAGTGGCACATTTTGCAGTTTACCCAAAAACATGAGTACACGGGTCACTTTGCAAGTCCGTATGTAGGGTTTACTTTTAAGGAGCATCATAACTAAAAACTTTGTATCATTCCAACTCAATATATCCCCTGACAAAAAAAAAAAAAAAAAAAAAAAAAAAAATCCAACTGGGAAAAACAAGAAAACATTTCTTTAGCTCTATACAAATTCACCATCCATACAAACATTGGGCACATAATACTCCACATAAAAGCTTCAAATCCATTGTTTTTCCTGCTGATTCCGATTTTTCGATCCCATAAAGACACAAGGGAAATGGGATATGCCAAAACAAAATCAGCATAAGCTAACAAAAGAAGATTTCTTTGTATTATACTCCACATAAAAGCTTCAAATCCAGCCGTCTATGTTCATGGTAGAGTTGAGACATATCATATGGGCCCATGGAAATTCTTAGAGACGCCACTAGAGGAGACCTGTGATATCCCATGGGAATCGCTATGAACTTCAGCTAACGGGTTTGATATCAACCCACCATTACCACCATGAAGCCGAAATGTCCGATTCTCAAGCTGAAATGCTTTAGTGTTGACATTCTTGTTGCGCATGTTAACAGCTGTTGGAGTTGCAGCAGGTAATGAGAAGTGTGAATTTGAATATTGACCACCTTCAGCTGGTGGCTTTCCCCACAGCTTGGAGCTCAAGAAATCTGCACCAGGTAGCTTGCAACACACGGCTTGTGTACTCGACATTCTTCCCGTTGACCTAGCCAAGTCAAATGAGATATCATCTAATGCTAGTTCTAGTCCGTGAACTCGTGACTCCAGAGACCGCATCCCGTTTTGTGAGCTTCCAATAAATTTCTACATTCAAGGAGAGTGCGTGAAGAAATGTAAGACAGGAACTTCACGTGGAGTAATTTGACATAAGTAAAAGCACATGCATCCAACCCAAGGGCATATTAATGAAACACGAGGAAAAATACACAGAGATATTAAGACTAAGGAGGAAGGATAAGACATGTTTAAGTCCGTCCTCAAGTTTTAAGACTAATGCTTTGGTGTTGTTGAGTATAGGAACAAACCATGTTGTTTGTTCCTGGGGTTTGTTCCTATACTCGCACTCAAAAAATAAAATAAATTACATAATGTGACTACTGACTAGTATCAAAGGCCGATTGGGTGAAAAGAGGGAAAGCCCGCATACAATTTCTATTATTTTACAGAACACGAGAAAAGCACTTCCACTGAAACCGTGCGTTCTTTTAGTGTGGATCATATCGAATTTATCAGCAGGAGCAGGATCCCTGATTATAAAATATAAACTGCCCCGGATCATAATTATAAGAGCTACTTAGATGCAAACAGACAGTAAATTACGTTTGTTGAATGAAAATGACCAATTTTAACATCTAGTTTAGAGACATTCGACATTGCTGAGCAATCTATGTATCTGAACAAATATTGTCGGAGAAAAGCAGGTGTTTCATATTTAGTTTCCAGAAATATCTTCATGGAAAAAGTTAGCTGTTGCCTGCAGTTTAGATTTTTCAACGGTATCTATAGCAATCAAACAATATGAACCTACATTTTCATTTCTTCAGTGTCATCTTCATCTCGGTTTTAGTACCTTGATGTTGTTATATACAAATAATATTACGGGAATGATTATGCACCTGCTTGCATACCATAATTTACACAAGCCAATCTGACAACGAGGGTCAGATTGCTCCAAAAAAGTTGAAGTGCACTTATTCACTTAAAAAAAAAAGGTCGCTTCTATTCATCTGTCCCAATACAGAGCTATACTTCTAATAATAGAGTATAAACTTAATTTATCTTTCTGCCCTATTGAAAAGATCTCACAAAAACTGACTCAAAGGAAATGTTGGGCAGGCAGAGAAGACAAATGAGAAGGCAATCAAAGAAAAGTAGAATGCTATAAAAGTATGACTTGACAAATGAAGGAAGGGTCCTACTGTGGCCTCATCTTCGGCAATGAACTGTTATACTTGACGATGAGTTAAACTAACATGCCCCAAAGATACCCAAAAATGGTGAATTCTTGCAAACAACTTGGATAGGGATTCATGCACATTGTTTTAGAGAACCACTGAACAAGGTATGCATTTGTCAAGCATTATGAGAATACCTGTAGTAGATCAAACAAGCTAGACTGCTGGTTTTCTATTTGAACAAGCTGCTTGCGGATTAGAGATAGATCCTCACATTCCCTGTAGCTCCGCTGAACATCCTCAGTGATATTACTAGCAACAGCAGCAGATTCTGACCTCTCATCATGACATTGATCTACACGAGCACTAGTCCTGGACACACCAGCCTCAAGAACATTTTCATCTGAGTTTTTATCAAATAGGGCCCTTCTGATTTCCGTTTTCATAAATCCGTTCTTCCCATTATCCTTTACATACTCGTCTCTATTTTTAAGATGACTATCATCAGAACCTACGGTTGTAGAAGCAGCAGCAATGTCAATTTTCCAATCACCTGGCTTCTTGCGATCCAGCTTCCGGAACATAGCCGGACCAGATTTCCTGTTGGTGCTCTCAAGTGGACTTCTTTTTGCAGCAGTTGTGTTCAAAGAACCTTTGGGTACAGGCGAACTAGCGGCCAGACCAACCCTCTTCCTAGTTTGAGGACCTCCAGGTGGATAACGACCATCACTAGCAAACTCTGTAACCACCAAGAAAAACCATATCAATGTGAAAATTGAGAATGTCTACGCAAATATCATCAATAGTCATCAGGAAAGAAAAAAATAAAGAAAAATAAGGAAAATTTGGCAGAAAAAAAATCCAGAAAAAGGTATTATATTAACACTGTCAAATACTAACTACTAACAACAGTTAGATCAATTAATGATTAATTTGTCCAAAATTTATATGGGAGAAGTAAAATTTGAAGCAAAACAAACACACCGGAATGAATCTAGTGTTCTTCACTCGCTAAAACCAAAGATAAAAATACATTATACTTGTTACTCAATTTCTTAATTAGATTGTATAGACTTCCGAACACAGTTTAGAAAAAAGTGCTTAGATTTCTAATTAGAAGTGGCTATAAACGCCCATAACTAAACCATTAGATCAATACAAATGAAATTGTTATAGATAAAGAATTTGGTTTAGCATGTTATACAAAAAAAAAATGAACACCTTAAACACAATATTGATAATAACCTTTGGAAGAGGATTGGGATTCACGGGGTGGAGAGATCTCATCTGCTACATCTGGAATCTCCTTCCAGGCTTCCACCGTTAGATTTATCGTATCCCTCACCACCTTCACCTGTACATTCATCAAGAAACACACACAATTGAAATCCACATTGCATATCTGATCAAGTTCTCAAATCGCAGCTGAAAATTAGATTAAAAATTATGCTGCATATAAATTAGACGAATCAAGGTGTACCTTATCAAATCTTTTGGCCTCAAAGGTCTTTAAACTCGAAACCTTAAACTCAGACAATGAATCCCTCTCCGCTACCGCAAGTTTCCCCAGCGCCTCCGCAGCCGCTTTCCTAGCAGCCCAATCGTCGCTACTCACGAACTCAACCAAACACTTCAACAAATTCCTCACAGTTTGCTGGCCTGAAGCGGCTCCGACTTCAATCACACTACCCAATAGCGTCATCAGCGCTGGCTTCGCCTTGAAACTATCACATTTCAGCAGCTTCTCAAGCCTAGGCAGCAGCCTCCTCAAATACATCGGCTCTGGATCAGGCGAGCCATTGATCGCCGACGCCAAACACAGAGCCGCGCCGATCTGGGAATTCAGCTCCTGCTCGGTTACCAAAGCGTCAATCAAAGGTTTAGCGATGGACGTAAACGGCGGTTTGGTAATGTGGGAGGAAATCGAGGCGGTAGCGGTTACACATGCGGACCGGACGGAGGAATCATGGTCACGGAGGCGGCGTATGACGGCGGAGAGGAGTTTAGAAAGGTGAGGAGATAAAGCGTCGCCGTGGGCTTCAGAGAGTAGAGAGATAAGGCGGACGCATTGTTTTCTGACAGGGGACTTGTCAGAGGAGTCGGTAGCAGTAATAGAGGAGAGGAACGGCGAGATGGAGTCGTGATCTAGGGTTTTGGCGATGGACTCGAGCTCGGTGGCGGCGGCAGAGTGAGTATCGCGGTCGGAGAGCTTGTTGAGGCACGTGAGTACTCGGTGCTTGAATTCCCGAGTTGAAGCGGCGTGGTTATTGTTGGATTTGGCGAGTGCCATTGTGGTGGCTAATAGGTGGTTTCTTGCGAGTAGGGTGGTGAGGATGGTGGTGGTGACGGTTGGATTGCCGGCGGCATCGCCGGGCAAAGGCGGTTGTGGCTTTTAATTCGGCCGTGTTTGGCTCTGACGACGATTGAGTGCTTTGTTCTCTCTCCTTTTTATGGAGGGAGTGACTTTAATACGACATTTGTTCAGAAACGAACGTGATGTTGCCGTTACGATTTTTGGTTTGGATCTGGATAAACCAGCACGACGCCGTATGAATTGACCGTAATCCTGTAATTAAGGGTGGTGTTATACACACCCGTAAAACTTACTCCCTCTTCCCTCTGTCCCGCTTTAAGATTCTTACTTTTCTTTTTAGTTTGTTCTAATTTAAGGTTCTTACTTTGCTTTATTACCTAAAATAGAAAGTGGGACCCACTTGTCATTCTCACAACAAAAACTCTCTACCCACTTTCTCTCTCCACTTTACTTTTCATACTCACAACATTTACTTTTTTTTAATCTCCATACAAAATCAAACTAAAAACTTAAATTGAGACGGAGAGAGTAAAACTTATGTATACACATGTAATTGTGCTTTATTTACAGTGCTGTATCATTTAAAATTTCAAGTTCCTTAAACACCCATCCTGTAATAATGACACTAAGTGACTTTTGTTTTTTTATTAAAAGCAATTACCAAAACGTAAAAATTTGCTATCCACAAATGCACAAGCAAATGCACAAGCTCAATTCGAGAATACTCTTTCCTTCCGTCCCATTTAAAATTGAAAAAAAAAAAAAATCATAATACAAGAATTAAAGGAAAAAGATAAGAAAGAAAATAATGTGTTGTGATTGTTGATAGTTGAGTGAGAGAAAAAAATTGTGGTAGGAAATAATAAGTGAGTTAGTTGATGTGAGTATGACAAGTGGGTCCTCATGCCCGTCTCAATAATTATAGAGGCCCTGTGCTATATGTGAATATTGGGCCCTTAATATATAAAAATTTATACAAAATATTTATAAATAGTTTTTATATAAAATTTAAACCCGGCGGGATGTGGACTGTAAAAGAAAGCCATGAGGTCGTCGGAGCTTTGCCCGCGTTTGATTGTTCGAGCTTCGAAAATCTGATTTAAGAAGTGCTTAAAGCAACACTTTACATACTCCATCCGTCTCAAAATAATGTTTTCACATTTGTTATATTAATATGAAAGAAATTTGAGTAATAATTTTAATTTAATTTATGTATCCTAATAAATATATAATATTTATTAGTGAGAGTTCATAATGGTATATCAATAACAAATTGTATTACTCAAAGTTATTTTGTATTAATATTTTAAAAAATAAAACATCAATTTAAAATGGAATTAGTAGTACACTATCACCCACCCACTTTGGAGGCCCCCTAAATTTTGAGGCCATGTGCAAGAGCACTTCTTGCACAGGCTAATCACCGTCACTGTGGGTCCTACTAATTGAAAATTATTAAAAGCTTTCTACTTTTGGATTTTGTAATTTTTATGCGACACCCAAAATGGTAAGTTTTGCAATTTCAAATGGGACGGAGAGAGTATTACATAGTACTTTTTTTGTCACATCTTAAGCTTTAAAGTCAGAGCAAAAATTATCAATTTAATTGTAATTTGACTAAAAGCTAATAATTATCTTAATGAAATTTTAAGAATTCTTATTGATTCACTATTAATAATAGTCTCATGAATAATTTTTAATTTTTATTAAAATAATCAATTTTTCTGCAAATTATTTATCAAAGTGCGATGAAATTGACAATTTTTGCATTGACTTTTAAATTTAAAATGGGTCAGAGTGAGCATATTGAATAGCTAAAACTTAATGCAGTAATACAAGTTTACTATGTCGAACCAGGGCCGGCCCAAGGGGAGGGCAGGTGGGGCGCCCGTCCAGGGCCCTTGCCGGGAGAGGGACCCAAAATTTTTATAGCATGTATATATATGTATGTGTGTGTGTGTGTGTGTGTATATATATCTTTATTATGAAAAAAAAAACAAAATTATCACTAATTCTTTCTTAAAGAAATAAAAGAAAATCAGCTGACACATTTTATTAGTTCATTTTTAAGCAAAAGAAGAAAAAAAACAAAAAAGACCTATTTTATTTGAGGAAAAAAAAAACCAACCAAGGACAACTACATATATAACTTTTGGGGCCTTCATATTCCCTCATTTCCCTTATTTTAATAACTCAAAGAAAATTATTTTTTTCTTGTGACAAATTTAAGCAGAAATGAAAACATCTTTGTAAGACATAGATATTTATAATCTTCTTTGGAGTATTTTTTTTAGTCCACATATTCTTATTATATTATTTTATTTTTGATGAACATAATTTAATCTTATCTTTTGTAAGAGTTTTTAAGACACTTTTATATATTTATTTAATATGTTCTTTTGCAAATTTTGGGACGTTATATGTATATTATTTTTTATCATGTTTTTGTTGTACATATTTTTTTCCTTTTATAATTTTACTGGGTTTTATATATTTTCTTACTATTTTTATGATAAAAATTTATAGGTATGAGTATAACCTTTAATTTATCTGTTATTATGCTAACTTCAATCATTTGATCTTACAATTGTTTTATACTTAAATACAAATTCAAAGTACAAGTTAACACAAAAAAATAATTCTGCTAGTAAAAAACAGGAGTTTTGAAGGAGAAAAAAAAGATTTATAAAAGGCCGTTCATTGTTTCAAAAAGAGAAAGGGCCCTTCATTGGACCTCGCCCAGGGCCCCAAAAAAGCTAAGAACGGCACTGTGTCGAACAAGTGATGTTGATTAAAAAAAGTAGTATCACAACGTAGCCCAGGTCACCATATACGATTGATAAGGCTGCCAACACGGAACTTTCAATAAACACCCCTCTATCCAATGTATTGAGATAGATGCTTATCCAATTATAACTTGCAAACTGCCCTATATTGGCATTGAAAAAACCCTTCTCAGATAATATTTAGCTTTAAAGACTTAAGAAACCAAAGCCTCTAGGTCGATGATAAGCCGCCAACCAAGCTTCTCAAACACTACAATAAAGAAGAGTTGAAAATCATGAAATCCAAGGCCACCTAACCCCTTCAGAATGCACATACTACGTGACCTCTGATAAACACTTATGCTAGATCAACCATTGTTTGAGTACGCTTATTGCCACCAAGAGACAACCCACACGTGTCGGGTAGTTGCAACCACGGTCTTGATTCTTTGTCGATTGAGGACAACCTCCCAAAAACCCATGTAATTGAGTTTGTTATATGCAAACGAGAAAGCAATGGGGTCTTTATGGACATTCAGTAAACAACACACAATGGCTCTTGACAACAGAAAAAAATAATGATTCTCGGCAAAGGAGAGAAAGCATGACTCTCATCAAAGGAAATAAAATAAGAGAAAAAATCATGATAAACAAACCCATGAAATAATCGAACATTACACTTCATAAAGTATGAGGCTTGACTTTACAATCGCAACACAAATATTATGTCCCATTTAAAAATCAATATTCCTTCCATTTTAAAATATTATTGTTTTATATTTATGCGTAAATATTAAAAAGTGTAATTGATTCATATAAAATAGATTAAAATTTCTTTTAAAATAATTCAGTTACTTAAGTAATTAAATGCTTTTACATTGATAACTTTGTAATCACAAATAAAGGTAGTGTTTGGTAAATAATGCTAAAAATCCCTGAGTAATAGCAAAAAATTAAGTATTTTAAGATAAATTAAATTTCTTAAATAACAAGTATTTTGACGGATGGAGTAATTCAGTTAATTTGACTTGAAATAAGAGTTGGTTTTGGAGGAAACTAGTTCTTCCATAAGTTATAAAAGGTCCTGTTTTTTAACCCTTCCTAAACCCTAAAAGGCCTAAACCCTAAACCTTAAACCCTAAACTTTAACCTCTATAAAAACATGATTTTTTATAACTTATGGAGAGAAACTAGTTTCCCCCAAAATTTTCTCTTGAAATAAACCCTCACACACATAGACCTAATAATTCTCAATTCCTTTTCTTCTAATATGGATAATATTTTCATGATCATTTAATTTCTCTATTTTTCACTTCCTCTTTATATTCAAAAATTTTCTCTATAAAATTGCAATTTAATTTTCATTTTCAAAGCTTAATTTGATCAAGTTTTCATTAAAAAAATTATAAATATTTATTTTCTTCTTAACTCCAAAAAAATAAAAATAAAATAATATTCTTATATTATTTAAAAAGAGGCTTTGACCAATAAGTCCCTCGGGCAAATGAAAACGACCAATAAGGACAGATATTATGGAAACTCACCAAAAAGTCATTGGATTTTCGCTGGACAAAAATACCCCTCCATACCCTCACGTGTGTGCGCAAGCAGGGAAAAGAAAAACTGCACGTTAAGTGCACTTCCTTTATGCTCTTTCTCTCTTATCTCTCTCTCTTCCTCCATACTTTTTCTCTCTCTTCCTCATTTTTTTTTCCTCTTAAAATTTTAAAATCTAATATCTCAAAATCTAGAAGTTGAAATAATAATCCGAGACCACCGTTCAATCGTGTCGTCAAAACGAAACAAACAAGTAAATTCAACACATGATTCAAATTTTAGAAATATAATCTCATTTTTCACTAGTAAAATTTTGAGAAAATCATTTTACATTTATCAATTAATTTCACAATTTTAGAAAATAAAAATTTTATTTTTCACTTATAAATTCATTTGTCAACTGATTTCTCAGTTGTTTGATTGCACAGTTGTGTCATTTTTTTCATTTTTCACCTGTAAAAATTGATAAATTCATCTCTCAAATTTTCACAATTATTATAAAAACCGAGACATGTATTTCACAGTTGTTTACAAATGAATTTTAATATAATAACCGAGACATTCATTTCACAGTTGTTCACACATGATTTAGAGTTTAATAACTGAGACATTGATTTCACAGTTATGTGATTTCACAGTTTTCTGATTTCACAGTTGTGACCTTTTTTCATTTTTCACTTGTAAAATGATTTATCAATTTACTTCACAGTTGTATGTACACATTTATGTGATTTCACAGTTGTGTGATTTTACAGTTGTGTGATTTCACAATTGTCTAATGCTATATACCTTTTACAAATTAAAATATTCATTTCTCATTTGTTCATAATTGATTATAAAAACTAATAAAATCATCTCTCATTTTTTTCAAAATTAATGACTCAATTTCTCGGTTGTTTAATTATAATCACAATTAATGACTCAATTTCTCGGTTGTTTAATAATAATCACAATTAATGACTCAATTTTTCAGTTGTTTAATTATAACGATGATTTTTTTGTCACGTAACCTTAAATTAACATAGACAAATTGATTTCACAGTTGTGTCATCTTTAAATAGTTGAGAAATCAAATTATCAATTGATACTCAATTTCTCAAAAAAAAAAAAAAAAAAAAAAAAACATTCTTTTTATATTTTCTATACTAAGGAGTGTATAGGTGAGTCAGTAATTGAATTACTCCCACAAATCCACCTCACCCTATTTCAAGTTACTATGAACCACCCAAGTTGACCCTAAAAAAGGAGGCCCATTCTTTATGTTCATAAACTGCTCGGTCTCTCTCATTCTCTCCCCCACTCCCTCCGTCACCAATGCCATAACACTCCTCTATCTTTCTTCTATTTTGATTCAAAAATAGAACTGAGATATAAGCTCTGTTTGGCTCATCTTCTTGGAGAGTGGAAATTACTTTTATAGTTTATATACTCAACATAGAATGTAAAAAACACAGATCTGAACTCCAAACTCTCCGCTCATTTTGCCAAATCTGTATTTCACGCCACCCATTTTAGTGAGAGAAAGGTAGAGAGAAAGAGCAGAATAGAGAGAAGGGGAGAGCAGAATTGTTTCTGCAACAAATTCAACATGGCATAAGATGGCAACAATGGCGAGCAACATGTTCCCTGAATCATTTACAATTTCCAGCCCAATCTGTATTTCACGCCACCCATTACTTTTATGAGGGACTTATTGGTAAAAATCTCATTTAAAAAAGCATAATAATATTGAAATTTGTTTTCTTCTACTCTACTCTACGTAGAATTCATAGTTCTAATACGTCCCTTGCTAACTCCATCTCGTATGCCCCATATCATATCATGAACCTCCCATTTAAGAAAGGTCGCAATTGGTAGAAGGATTGACGGAGTGAGATATGGAAATGGGAATGTTTTAACCCAAATTTAAGTAATGTCTAGAGTGCTAATTAAGCAAGAGAATGTGATTAATTTTAATCAATTAATCTTGGTAATTTCATGTCCATAATATCGATTGTAGCTTGTTTCTGCATCTTACTAGACAAGCTTTTGGGGACTTCAATATTTTGGTAAGGCCTTCGAGCAACTTCAATATTGGAAAATGAACATTATGCCAATGTGGTGTCTATACACCCTCCATGTCATAATAAATTTCATAATTTTCTTTTTGGACCGCCTCAAAATGAATATCACATTTTATAAGGATGATTTTATGTTGTTATTATAGTATACTATTATATAAGTAATCTGCAACTAAGTGAAGCAGATTCCCTATAATATCGACAAGTCAAATGCGATATTTATTATGGAACGAATGAAGTAAAATTTTGTTAATTAATTCGATGCCCAAAATCTTGGGGAAAACGTGTTTTTCCAAACGCTTAGGAAAAACGTGTTTTAAAAAAAATGCGGTGGCATTTTTGTAAATAATCAGAACTTCTCAACGGTTCTGGATATAATAATAAAACCTTCTGGATATGATTTTGATAGCCAGAACCTTTGAAAGTGATAGACATAAGGGTCATTATTGTAAATAATAAAAACTTCTCAACGGTTCTGGATATCAATATAAAGCTTTTTGGATATGAGATTGATAGCCAGAACCTTTGAAAGTGATAGCCAGAAAGGTTCTGGATATCAATATAAAGTCTTCTGGATATGAGATTGGCAGCTTTGAAAGTGATAGCCAGAAGGGTCCTGGATATCAATATAAAGCCTTCTGGATATCAATATAAAGTCTTCTGGATATGAGATTGATAGCAAGAACCTTTGAAAGTGATAGTCAGAAGGTTTTGAAAAACACGTTTTTCCTAACCAGTAGGAAAAACGCGTTTACAGGAGACCAGCTCAATTCGATGTATATAAGGTATGGTATGGCATGTTACTATTTTATTAGGAAGTTTAGTGTTCAACTTTTATCAATATAAGCCAAAATGGTTTCAAAAACAAAAAATCAAAATAAGCCAAATTAAATATCTACATACAATATAATTTAAATATAAAGTTATCGTAGTACAAACATGGTAGGTGCTCAAATGAGAACCTAAATATCGTGAGAACCGTGAGAACTTGGATACATTAAGTAAGAACCTAATGTATCCAAGTAATGTATCCAATGTATCCAAGTGAACCATTGGATACATTAGTTTTTACCTAATGTATCCAAGTAATGTATCAATGCATCCAAATGAACCATTAGATACATAAGGTAAAAGCCTAATGTATCCAAATTTTCACGGTTCTCACGATATTTAGGTTCTCACAGGAGCACGACCCGTACAGACATTATACAAATAAATAAATTTTATTCCTAAAAAACATTATACAAGTGAGATGAACATTAGTTAATTCAAAGTACATATCTCCTTCTTCTTCTTCTCTTTTTTTTTTTTTTTTTAACTCAAAAGTACAGCTCTTCAAGCTTTGAAAAACTATCTAATTGATCTCCTTGATGAGTGAAGATTCATGTACTTGCCTTGGCCTGGTGGCCAGAGCTCAGGGCTTCCAACTTGGAGGTCATAGGTTCGATCTCCCCTCCCTTAGAAGTTAGAGAGAAGATTTTCTCTCATTATGATTTGTCTCTTAGGCGCTTCTATTAATGATTATGTATTGAGTTCAATTATGATTTAAGTAAAAAAAAAAAAAAAAAAGTTTGCCTTAATAATTAATACTTCATTAAAATATTCATAATTTTCATATGTTTTCGTCAAACACGACTAGTTAAGTAACTGGGATGGATGGAGTTTTTGAGTCTGCACAAAATATATGGTAGCATAACGAATATTGTAACCCATAAACATAAAGTTCATAAATTACAACGTTTGGGGAAAAACTTTTGAAATCTATTTAGAACTAGAATGGCTCAAATCAAATAGTAATTATCCCGTCCCCAAAGGAGTGACCCAGTGTAAAGTCAAACATCACCCTCGGTGAGCGCTAGGGTTCGATCCCCCTCCTCGCCCCCTTCTGACGTGGACATCGGGAAAAAAAATCATGGTTAAAGAAAGATGGAAGTTGAAAAATAAATACTCCCTCCATCCAAAAATAAAGTCTCGTGTAATTTTTCAAATATTTTAAAGCTATATTATAAGTTTTGAAATTCAATGATTTTGAAGTTTTTATTTTATAAATAAGATTAACTTTTTTGCACAAACAAAAAATAAATATACGTCTCTCGAAATGAGAGACAGAATGAGTAATTAATATCCCTTTCCGGATAAGATAATTTCATTTAATTTTTAATGATCACTACATGTGAACTTTAATCAAAACTAATTTTCAATCTAGATTCTAATAAAAATTTAACAACTATTATTGATAAATTATTGAAATGATTAAATTAATATTAAAATTTGTTCAAAGTTTACTTCTTTATTTTAATCATCAAAATTAAATGAAATTATATTTCAGGGAATGGAGGAAGTAATTCTTGTGATTCCCATTACGTAAGGGATATTCTGCTTTGTATTTTTGAAAGTAATAGGACAATTTGTTGATTGTGATAGTGCAAGTACAAGGGCCATTTTGTTAGTTGAACCTACTCAACCTCCTTACCTAACGAACCACTCCTACTTTAATAGAGAATCCATATCTTCTAACTCATTATATGGATCTAAGGTCTTGAATTTAGATTGCAGTATTGCATTGTCATTGGAATAATTAGAATGCAGATTGTAGTATTGTGATTTTATTTTTTATTTTTTTACAAAATTACTCTACTTATTTTAGTAAGAAAGTTGGCTCAGTGCCAATAAAGTTTAGGTACATATTCCTAGCATAATTAGCATTAATACGAGTAATATGAATAATTTTCCTATCTACTTTGATTATACTAAACTTATTACAAGTTCTTGATAGGAGGGTGATGTCTGAGATAATAGCTCCGAGAGAAATGTCTCTGTTGGTTGGTTGGTTGGTTGCTTGATATAGTCTCGTGCTTGTGTTGAGTCAATTAGAATGATAATATCGGTGTAGTTGTTATGAACTGCCCATTCTAAGCCTTTCCAAATTGCAAGAATTTCTGTTTGAATCGGGGAAACCGTCTTCCTTGAAATGCTTCCTGATGCTAGACGTCCATTTTGTGGGTCTCATAGCTCCCATCCTAGACCTGCCCAGTCGGCATTCTTCTTCCATGATCCATTCGAGATTAGATTTTTTGTGTTGCCAATTGTTGTGTTTTTGAGGTATTTTTCTAAAGTCTTTCCATTCAATGAATCAGACTCCGGCGGGTGATTGATTTTCGGGGGTTGGAGGGGGTGTTTGATTTTCACTGGTTGGGGTTTGTTGGGGTCTTATGGTTCTGGATTTGTGAAGGTTTTGGTAAGCTAAAGTAAGGATATTGTCTGTTGAAGTGAGAGATTTGCAAAATTGAAAACAATGTCATTCTCATTTTTCCAAATTTCCCAAACAATCAGGATAATGAAGTTAATGTTGGAACAATTTTAACCCTGAATGTCATACTCTATTTTGGAATAAGATTGAGGAAGGAGATGAAGGCGGAAGCGAGAATACCTGATGAATTCATCTTGATGTTGTAGGGAGAATAAGAAGAATAAGAAGAATTAAGGGGACGGAGTTCTTCTAAATGATGAGTGCCTTTTCTCTCTAATGTCTCTAGCAATATGAAGATTATTTAGGAGAGAAATAAATGAATGGAGTGATTTCTAGGATTGATGGAGAACCCTTTATATATGAAACCAATAGGCACCTCATTTAGGGACTACACCCTTTCAACCTTAGTGATGTCAAATTACCACTTTGCCCATCAAAAATATGTAATATTACATCCAAGAATTCTACACATTATTTTAATTCACTACACTTTATATTAACATTATAGGTATGATTTCATTATGGAATTACTAGATGACTTGTGTTGCAAGCCATGTTCTAACAATCTCCCACTTGGGTTGCAAAACAAAGTCTTTCCTTTAACCATAAATATAACACAAATGACAACCCTTATGTGCACACTTTATTGTCATTTATAACAATCTCGTCCATTAGTCATCCAAGTATAAGGACTAAAGGGGCAGTCGTTGTAATTGATTCGCAACTAAACCCACAGTAATCACGTACACAAATCCAACTAAATGACATTGATCAAAAGTGTAGATGTGTAGCATGGAATCATAATGAATATATACATATTCTTTCAACTAGTCCAAATTAACCAAATGAGATCAAAACTTTAAATAATAGAACAATAAATGAAGAAACAACACAAACTCCCACTATATTAAATGTTATCAAAAGTTGTTACACCCATATGAGCAACACGCTCGTGAAACACTGAAGATGATAACGCTTTCATAAACGGATCCGCTAATATGGAGTTTCTTTCTATACGTTGTATTTCTTTATTCATTTTCCTTTACAACAATAAACTTAATGTCTATATCCTTCAGACTTTGATGAACTCTTGTTGTTATGAGACTGCCGTCCGATTGTCACCATAAAACGTAAGCGGTCTTTCGACACTTGTTGACAATTGGCAGTCCCTTAATAAACTTATGCAGCCATATAATTTAACTAATGTCGGAATACCTAATGATCTCAAGATGATCCGACTTAAAATATAGGCAAGTAGTTCTTTAGTGTTTTGTAAATATCTTTATCATTCTTTTGGCTGTTACCTAATATTCTCTTCCGGTTTGCTTTGGTATTGACCAAGCATCCCAACAATAAATATAAGATTCACGCATACATTAAGCTCCCTACTGCTGATGCAAAATTGATATTTTTCATATACTTGGATTCATAATTACTTTTAGGACATTGTTTGAGACTAAAATTTGTCTCCTTTAAAATTAGGGGTGTCAAGTGGTTCACAGTTTTGCATGCTAAAATTTTGTAATACCTTCTCTATATAGGCCTTTTGTGATAATCCTAAAGTACCTCGTGAGCGATCACGGTGTATTTGGATTCCTAATACAAAAGATGCCTTACCAAGATCTTTCATTTCAAATTTGCTTGAAAGAAATTTCTTAGTTTCTTTTAGAAGGTTCATATCATTACTAGCAAGCAAAATATCATCCACATATAAGACCAAAAATTATAAATTTACTCCCACTGAACTTATGGTATATACAATCTTCACCAAGATTCGTTTCAAACCAAATGAAAGAATAACTTGATTAAGTACCATTGACGAGAAGCTTGCTTGAGCCCACAAATGAATTTCTTAAGTTCACAAACTAATTGCTTAGTTTGCTCCAAATCAGTCACCATTTCTGCCTACTTTATATAAGTAGTTTCCTCAATGTCTCCATTGAGAAAACTTATCTTTATATCTATTTGATGAAGCTTAAGATCATAATGTGCCATATATGCCATAATGATCCTAAAAAAGTTTTTAGAAGATACCGGAAAATGTGTTTTCTTTATAATCAATGTCTTTATTTTGAGTAAAATCTTTAGCAACTTAACGGGCTTTATATCTTTCCATATTACCTTGTGAATCATTTTGGTCTTAAAGACTAATTTAATCCCAATAGATTTCAGATCTTTAGGTAATAGGACAAGATCTCAAACGTTGTTATCCTTATAGATTTTAACTCTTCATTTATGACATTAATTCACTTTATGAGAATTAGGACTATTAATGGTTTCATGGAAGATGAGAGGCTCATCTCCCACTAAACCTAAGTGTCCTTCATTCTCGGCAAGATACACTTTATTAAATATCCGGAATAGCACATATTTTACTCTATTGGATCTCCTTAAGAGCACCGGTTCTTCCTCATTTTGAGGTTATTTGAATTTCCTTTAATGACCAACATTTTCATGTTGTTCAATATATATGGGGAATCATTATTTTGAATTGTATGTTCCTCTTGAATTTCAGGTACAAGTACTTGATTTCCAATTTGGAACTAAGGGAAGAGGTATAAAATGGATGCCTCTTCCTTTTCAAATTCAAAATTGTTCCAAATTTCCCCTCTAAATTCAACATCCTCAAAGAACCTAGCATTTCCCGTTTCAAAAAAGGTTCTAGTTTTCGGGTTGTAAAATTTATAGCCCCTCGATCTCTCGGCATACCCCACAAAATAACTACTAACTGTCTTAGCGTTCAGTTTTCCTTCGTTAGGCCTATAAGGCCTAGCTTCTGCTGGACAACCCCATACATGAAGATGATTTAAGGACGGTTTCTTATTCGTCCATAATTCATAAGGGATTTTATTGTTAGTAGCCTTAGAGGGAGCCCTATTGAGAAGATAAGTTGCGGTTTTCAAAGCATCTCCCCATAATGAGTGAGGTAAAGAAGTACAAGAAACCATACTTCTTACCATATCCTTAAGGGTTCTATTACGTCTCTCAGCTACACCATTCATGCTAGGCGTACCCGACATAGTGTAGTGAGGGACAATCTCACACTCTTCAAGATAGCGAGCAAAAGGACCCGGACGTTGTTTTCCCGAACCGTCATTCCGACCATAGTACTCCCCACCATGATCGGATCTAACGTTCTTAATAGTCTTCCCAAGTTGACTTTCAACTTCGGCCTTAAAAGACTTGAAAACGTCCAAAGATTGAGATTTATCATGAAGTAAATAAATGTATCCATATCGAGAGTAGTCGTCTATGAACGTGATGGATAAAATTCCAAGTAATAAATACCTAGCAAGCGCACTAGTTACCGTAGTAGTAACGCGCGAAAGCGAGGGTCGATCCCACAGATACTTGTTGGATAAACGAGTAAATTTAATTAGTCAAAATAGTAACCAGAGGGGGGTTTTTAATTTGATTTTATTTTATTAACTAAAAACTAAAATTAAATACTAAATTACCAAAGCAATGTTCAACTAATAACGAAGTAAACAGATTAAAGAGATTCACGGGTTGGATTTCACACTATCATCATTCTATGTTATTTGAAAATAAAGTTATTGATTCATTCCAGGGTTCGTTCACTTCTTGTAAAGGTTGGGACGGTGAGGCGGCCGGATTACAATCTTTTTCTCTTTATCTAATCACACTTCGCAAATCATGTCCATGTAATTATTTAAAAAATTGTTAAGTTCTCAAGAACAATTGAACCTATATTCACTTGTTTTCTATCACGGCATCAAATAAATATAATACTCAAAGCATTGGTCTACGCTTTAATCCCCAAATCAATGGCGGAATTAAAACCCTAAGTTGTTAAAAAGGCCAATAATGACTAGCTCAATTATTGAAACCCTAAAAACTTGATTAAAATACTTTGAACAACTAGAATGAAATCAATATGAATAAAACGTTTATAACATAGAACTAGATAGTGTTTTACATCCAACCCATGAATTAAAAACTTAGCTACTCATACTCAACATAATGAACACAAATAATAAAACTAAAAACATAAAACCTGGATCTTGAATGATGAAAAGAAAAGACTTCGTCTGCGTTTTAGTTCTTCAAAAAACTCAGAGAAAAATAAAGCATAAGATGATAACCTAATGACTGTTGCTGTCCCTTTTTTTACTAGGGTCAATTATCTCAAAATAAGGGAAGGAATTACATTCCTAAATCAACAAGGATAGCTTCACCAAGGCTGAATCGGGGAGGGGGCGCGCGCACCATGAAATAGAGGGCGTGCGCACCCTTGGTAATCTCCCAGTGTAAAAACCTTCTGGACTGAGAGGGCGCGCGCACCAAATGAGGGGGAGCGTGCGCACCCTATTTGTGGCCCGGAGACAAAACCTTCTGATCAAAGAGAGCGCGCGCACCAAGAGGAAGAGGGCGTACGCACCCTTGATCTTTCCTCAGGAATCCTCTTCTTTTCATAATTTCCTGTATAGTCCTTATCTCTTATATTTTCCAAAATTCCTCACAGGTCCTTGCTCCACTTTTACAGCCCAGAATTCCTCCTTTTTCAACACTTTTTCCCTGTACTCAAAGACACTAAAAAACAACCATTAAAACGCAAAAATACCCGAAGATTAGCCCCAAGATAAGAACGAATGTATTCAATATTGATGTGTAAAAATACATCCATCAGAACGTAATAAAGTATTGTTGACCATTCCAAGACGCTTGATGCTCTCGAGGATACTTTTCTTTTTGTGTTTGTAAACTTTCCTTTTAGGCATTCAATGCAAAAGTCTTTTTCAGGAATATCAATTTTATTTATGATTCCCTCCGACACAAGCTTGTCAATTCTCCTTTTGGAGATATGACCTAAACGCCTATGCCATAAGGTATAAGAATTTTCACTTGAAAACTTTTGCTTTTTACTTTTAGTTTCATTATTATGGGATTCATTGATTGTTTGAGTAGTGTTAAGCAAATAAATATTATCACTACTTGATAAAGTACTAGTACCAACAATAATGGAATTAAAATAAATATCACATCTATTATTTCTAAATGAACAAGAGTAACCCTCTTTGTCCAAAACTGTGATAGATATTAAATTCCTTTTAATTGAAGGTACAATGAATGTATTATTTAAAACAAAATAATAACCAGTACTTAATAACAACCTAAAGGTCCCTATGCCTATTACTTCAACCGGGTTCCCAGCTCCCATATAGATGAATATTTCATCTTCGCTAGGTCTTCGGTAATTCAGGCAACCCTGCATAGACATACAAATGTGAGTTGTTGCACCAGAATCCAACCACCATGTATATGTAGGAATTGAAACTAAATTAGCCTCAGTACAAACAAGACCAAATGACATACCTTTCTTAGCACGCCAAGCGTGATACTTAGGGCAGTCGTACTTCATGTGTGTAGGGTCCTTGCAAAAGAAGCACTTATTTTCTTTACGATCATCAGATGATCCTTTAGGTTTCTTATTGCTTGTCACCGCAATTTCTTTCCCTCTTCTCTTAGTCCCATGAGAAGAGGTAGATGCTAAGTGACCACTTTCTACCTTAGATTGCTTCAACCTATCTTCCTCTTGTGTCACATGTGAAATCAATTCATTAATGTTCCACTTGTCCTTTTGACAATTATAGGTCACCTCAAAGTGACCAAACTGAGGAGGAAGAGAGATCAAAACTAAATGCACGAGGAGCTCTTCAGTCACCTCTAACTTAAGTGCTTTTAGTTTTATCGAAAGATGAAGCATTTCCAAAATATACTCTCTAAGATTCCCGATACCCTTGTACCTTATGGAAATAAGCTTCCTCAAGGGTATCAAGGAACGTTTCAGCATCAACATCCTCGGAGACACTGTCCAAAAGGTCTCCGGGACAACATTCTTTATTATCATTAGGCTCACGCGGTTGGATTATTTTCACTTCTCAGCACTTAAGCAATAAGAAGAGAAACGGATCCCTTAATGCGAGTCTTAGGTCCATATAGCCCAAGATCATAATTATTTGTTTTCCAAGTTTTAAAATTAGTCTCATTTATCATCGGTACGGTACTCATAGCAGTAATAACAGACGAAGCAATCAGCAAATCTGTTGGAATTTAGAGAGCAAGAATAAATACAAAACAAGAATAAGAAACTACACAATGAATAAATGATTAATTATATCAATGAAATCCATCAACAAGGTAATCAACATGACATCAAAACTAATCTTTGGATTGTGAGTTGACTTATAAATGATTGCCTTAGGTAACAAGCAATTTGAACAATGTTTTAATCAAATGCTTAATCTTCCTTTGGGCCGACATAAGCATCTAACAAAACCGGCTTAATGTTCATTTCATTTGTTACCACATGAATGTTCAATTTTAGTCAAATATCAAGATCTTCTTTGGAAAATTCATGTCATTCACATATTAACTTAAACATTCAACACTTTAATAATTTTGAATTTAAATAACGTTAATCACTTACGCGATAATATTATTTAAATAATGAATTAAATTATTTAAGCATATAATTAATCAAAACTTTAAGGTTTGAAAAAATGTATGTTTTGTTCAATAAGGAAAACAAAATATTGCAGAAACTTGAAAAAGTCGAAAACCTGTGAATAGTGTCTGCTCGGCCGAGCATAGGGAATGACACGGCCGAGCACCATATTACAGAAAGTTGGCCATTTCGACATGATGTGCACGACCGTGCTAAACATAATGCATGACCGTGCTGAATGAACATGCTTGGCCGAGCATAGAAAATGACACGACCGAGCACAAAATATCAGAAACTATTGCTTTTCGACACACATTGCACGACTGTGCAAAACCAAACGCACGACCGTGCAAGCCTTGGGTCCGACCGGGCAAACCAAAACCAGACCGGATTATTTCAAGGGGTCCGACCGGACTCGACCAAAGATCCGGCCGGACCATGCCTCATCATAGGAACGTTTCATATGCTCGGCCGAGCAGATCATAAGACTCGGCCGAGCAACCCAATTTTCTGCACTTTCTGAATTTTTGTTAAAACTTTCCCAAAACATAAAGTAACAAGTAGATCCACATGGTATGCACTAAAATATAAAACCATGCTATGAAGGGATAATCTTGTTTAAAAATTTAATGGAATCAAGTAAGTAGATCCACATGGTATGCACTAAAACATAAAACCATGCTATATAGGGATAGTCAAACTTGAACCATTGAGTTTTAATGAACAAAACATTTCAAACCATTTTCTTAAATTCAGATGAAGACTATCAGTACTCTATGAATGAATTAGAGTCTCTAATCAACACCATAACTTTATGATTCAACAGGAAAAATGAATCAAAAGCGTTTTAAGGCTTTCCAAAAGAACTCAACTCAAACCAAATATGAGCGGGGCTCTGATACCAATTGTTGGAACAATTTTAACCCTGAATGCCATACTCTATTTTGGAATAAGATTGAGGGAGGAGATGAAGGCGGAAGCGAGAATACCTGATGAATCCATCTTGATGTTGTAGGGAGAATAAGAAGAATTAAGGGGACGGAGTTCTTCTAAATGATGAGTGCCTTTTCTCTCTAATGTCTAATGTCTCTAGCAATATGAAGATTATTTAGGAGATAAATAAATGAATGGAGTGATTTCTAGGATTGATGGAGAAACCTTTATATATGAAACCAATAGGCACTTCATTTAGGGACTACACCCTTTCAACCTTAGTGATGTCAAATTACCACTTTGCCCATCAAAAATAGGTAATATTACATCCAGGAATTCTACACATTATTTTAATTCACTACACTTTATATAAACATTATAGGTATAATTTCATTATGGAATTACTAGATGACTTGTGTTGCAAGCCATGTTCTAACAGCTAATATCCTCATCAAAGTAGGGTTGTAAGATCGTATTTTCATCACCTCCATCAATAGAATTCAATAATTCAACAATTTCATAGAAAAAATTTATACAAATTAAAAGGCAAAATGTTATAAAGTCCGAGCTGCATTAAACATGGGTTATTCACTAATAGGATAGTACGATTCTTCCTTTATCTAAAGTTCTTCCTCACTTTTCTTTTCTTTCATAATATTCTCTCAGTCTCAAAATTTACATTATTTTTTAACTTTGATTAGTAATTATATATTAATTTAATTATCATAATTATATATAATTTTTATTGTGCCCAACATTAAAAGTATATATTGAGCAGAAACGAATGGACATTGACTAAGGGGTTTCAGGTAATTTCATTGAAGATGAATATTATTAAAGAGTATATACTATCTCTGTCTCATTTTAAACTTCAAAAAATTTCGTTGTTGGTGTTTCATTTTAAACTTCAAAACATAAAAAAGAAAGTTTTTATATTTCCTTATTTGTGGGCCTTACATGTCATACTCAAAACAATTACCCACTAACTATTCCTTACCCCACAATCTTTCTCCTACCAGACCATCTACACTCACGATACATCATTTTATTTTTTATTTCTTTTGAACCCAAAAGTCGTTTGAAGTAGTGGTAAGAAATTAAGAATGATAACAGATAGAAGCGTGAAAGAGTACACTCAAATTTCAATCACTCAAGCTGTCCCTAAAATAAAGTTGTTAACTATTTTTTTTTTTCATTGTAAAGCGGGTTGGTTTGATTTGATTTTGAGATCAAATTTCTCATAGTATATTTTATTTATTTTTTCTGTTTCAAAATAAATATTAACTTTTACAAGCAATTTTAAGGATTACAAAATTATTGACGGACGGATTCTCTCTCTCTTATTTCACAAAGATTTTTTTATTTTATTTTTTTTTAATGAAAATGTCAATTAATGTTACCAATTTCTTATGAAAACTTGCTAACTTGTTAGAACAAAAAAATTATAAAGGTAAAGAATAAATAAAAACTAAGAAGAGAAACTATCATACTTAAGAAAGATTGATCTTTCTACCAAAAAAGACTAAGGAGAGAGTTCTTATCATTGTAAATCTATATATATATATATATTAAAGTTGGCCAAAAGAGCTATGGTATTGACATGTGGACAAACAATAGAGAAAGCTTGCATTTGGAGAAGCCACATCAACAACATACTAATAAATAAGTGACTTTTCATTTTCTTTTCATTAGCTAATACTATTAGCTAATAATAATAGTTACTAAAAAGGGTAACTATAATAGTTAACTATTATAGTAACAATTACTATTATTAGTAATAGTTAACTATTACTCTTATTAGTAATAGTTACTATTATAGTTAACTATATTAGTTAACTATTACTATTAATAGTATTTGTTAACAATATTAGTTACAATACAAGTTAAATATTACTATTAATAGTATTAGTTAACTATAATAATTACTATCATAGTTAACTATATTAGTTAAATATTACTATTAATAGTATTAGTTACTACTATATTAATTAACTATTACTATTAATAGTATTAGTTAACTATAATAGTTACTATATAGCTAATTATTACTATTAATAGTATTAGTTAACCATAATAGTTACTTTATAAGTTATTTTTTACTATTAATAGTATTGGTTAACTATAATAGGCTACATACATTAACTATTACTATTACTAGTATTAGTTGATTATAATAGTTATTATATAAGTTAAATTATTAATTTTTAATATTAATTAATCATAATAGTTACTATATCAATTAACTATTACTATTAATAATATTATTTTATTATAATAATTATATTAATAATTATTATTATATAGACTAATCATTGCTATTAATATATATATTAACTATTACTATCAATAGTATTAATTAATTATAATAGTTATTATAATAATAGTAATCATATAGATTAATTTTTATTATTAATAGTATTAGTTAAAATGATGATTACTATATTAGTTAACTATAGTTAAAAGACATAGTATTGGTTTCCGTGCAGAGCACGGGTTACCCGCTAGTGCAATAAAATAGTACTCTTCAGTTTCAAAAAATATGTTGCTTTAGTAGTAAAAGCCCATCACATGCCTCCAAAAGTTCAATTGATAATTTGATGTTAAATAGGAGTGTATGAGACTACTATACAGCACACTCAATTCCTACATATTTTTGATGTGGAATGAGAAATATCACAAAGTTTCAACAAGTCAAAGGCTTTAGAGATTAAACCCACAAGACGCACAAGCAAACTTATTTTAATAATTTTGAAAATACTAATAGATAACAACAGATATGAAAATAATTAATATTTTGTACTAATACATCAGTTTTGTGCTCGTATAAGTAACTACTTCCTCTAGTCCAAATTAACTGTTGCTTTTGGTCAATCGGATGTAACTTTGACCAATAATTTAAATAAAAAATAATGATGCTAATAAAAATTTAAAATTTGTCATTGTATTATACTTAATAATACTCTTAATAACAATTTTTAGATTTTTATTAGGATCGTTATTTTTTATTTAAATTTATTGGTCAAACTTACATCTGTTTGACCAAAAGTAACAGTTATTTTGGACCAGATGAAGTAACACATTTTTTTAATGAACCACGTAAATTTTTATTTTTCGTTTAGGTTTATTGTTCTGTTTTTTTATTATTTCGTCTACTCATACTACCCACAATGGTTTCAAACACCCTCCCCATTTCATACAACCACTTTAACACTTTATCCTATCCACCCCATATCCACCTCATCTTTCATACACCCATTTCATACAACCCCCTACAATGGTAAGTTGGAAAAAAAAAATCATCTCCCTCCCACTCATCATTCTATACCCCACTACTTTTATATATATATTTTTTTTATATATTCTATATTTTTATGATTAGTAAAAATAATAATAATTATTATTATTATTTATAATTAAAATAATATTTAACACTAAATTAATTTTTTGGCAATTAAATAATTAGATAAATGATGATAATTATTATTCAAAATAAGAAAAGTTACAATACACTTAGCTCGCTACATAATTAATGAAAGACAATAAAATTATTAAATCGCACATGGTTTCCGAATTTTGCCCATATGTGCTTGACTAGATCCTTCTGCAATTGTTGATGAACTCTTGAATCACGCATTTCCGATCTAGTGCGCACATGCTCTGCAAATGCAGGTAGTACCTCAGTCGAGAATGGTTGTTGTGTACTAGACCCACTTGCCTCGGGTTGTTGTGAAGTAGACCCTCTTGCCTCGGGTTGAAAGTCTTACCAATTTTGAGAATAAGTATGTCGTTCATCCTCAACAATCATATTATGTAATATGATACATGACCTCATGATGATAGCCAAGTCGTCTATCTCCCACATTCGAGATGGTTCTCGAATGATTTTAAATCGAGCTTGGAGCACTCCAAATGAACGTTCTATATCCTTTCGACATCCCTCCTGAAATTTCGCAAATAGCTTATCTTCTTCACTTTGAGGAAGTCTAACTGATTTGACGAAAGTCGGATAAGAAGGGTATATACCGTCAGCAAGATAATACGCCATATTATATTGACGTTGATTCACATAGAAATTAACCCGTGGAGCTTTTCTTTGTTCAACATGATCGAACAATGGCGATCGGTCGAGCACATTTATATCGTTCAATGTGCCCGGACATCCGAAAAAGGAATGCCAGATCCACAAATCATGAGTGGCAACTGCTTCAAAAATAACACTCGTGGTTCCCTTATCACCTCTAGTAAACTGACCTTCCCAAGCAGTTGGACAATTTTTCCATTCCCAGTGCATGCAATCAACGCTCCCGATCATCCCTGGAAATCCCCGATGCTCACTAACTTTAAGTATACTTCGCAGGTCATCTTCAGTTGGGGCTCGCAAGTACTCTTGCTCATACAATTGAATGACACCTTTGCAAAATCGACGTAACGTCTCCATCGCTGTAGTGCCCCCTATCTTTATGTATTCATCGATAGCATCGGCGGATATACCATATGCTAACATTGTCATCGCCGTGGTACATTTTGCTAATGGAGATAGGCCTTCTTTGCCAGTAGCATCGTATCTTTGTGTGAAGTAGTTGTCATGGTTTGATAGATCTGCGACGATTCGAATGAATACATGTTTCCGCATCCGATATCGTCGGCGGAAGAAATCTTCGTAGGTAGCATTTTCAGCAAAGTAGTCGGAATCAGACTCTTATTGTGAAAAGTATGGTCTCTTTTGAAATGTTTTTTTTTTTTTTTTTGGTTCCTCTTGTTGCAAGTGGTTTGACGATAAATTCCTCCTCCCATTCAATTTGCCTTCTATAGGCTTTGACATCAAAAGGAACTATGAATGGATTCATTGATGTAGGAAGAAAGAAAGAAAGAAAGAAGAGATTGTGATTTTTTGTTGTAGGAAGAAGGAAAGAAGAGATTGTGATTTTTTGTTGTAGGAAGAAGGAAAGAAGAGAGTGTAATTTATAAGAAATTATGTGGTTGAGGTTGACGGACATAAAATAAGAATGAAACCGAGTTAATTAAAAGATAAGAAGTTGTGTGGTTGAGGTTGACGAACATGAAGCAATAATTCAACCGAGTTATTTAAAAGATAAAACTACAATAATTCAAGTTGAGTGGTCGAAATTCAAGGACATGAAATAATAATTCAACCGATTTAATTAAAAGATAAAATTACAAACTGAGAATAATTAAACTAGTACAAAATAGGAGAAAATGACATAAAGCTAGAAAACACACGTTAAAGTAGAAAACACACATTATTACAGACAATCTTTAAAGTAGCTCGTTAGACAACATTTCAAACATCCTTTGTTGTTGTTCATCCCGATTATCCTTCATACTTAACTTCACCCATACTTTCATTTTTTTAGCCCGAGCAATTTCTAGTTGAATGTTGTTTGATTCCTCTTGTTGGGTGGATATCTTTTCCAATCGTTCCCAATCAGTCTGTTTCATGGTTTCATATTTTGTCCACCCTTCCTTTACCGGGCTCAAGCCTACGCCTTGATTTTTCTTTTTACCCTTTTTCTTAGTTGAATCCCTTCCCATGGGACGAGGAATGGATCCAACTGAGTTTGAATCACCTCCGTCACTTTCACGTGATCTCTTGGATCCACTGCTAGCAGATCCCGTATTTCCTCCTACCATACTTGTCACGACCCGAAAACTAGGCTCTATTTTATTAGTAATAAATAATTATTATTTATTTATTTGCTTATTTATTTATTTAAATATTTATGTGTGCATTTTGGGTCTCATGATGTGGTCGTGCCTAGCATTTAATTGGTTAATTGTGCTAGTGTAGAGTGTTGGGTCTTAAATGTTAGTGGGGAAAATAAGATGATTGAGTTAGTGTGTAGGGGAGGGGGTCTATGTGTAAATTCTAGTTTATCATCCTACTTATTCCCTCTTTTCCCCTCACCTCCCTCACTTTCACCCTCCCTCATTCTCTCCCAGCAAACTCTCTCTCTCTTCTCCTCCATTGTAGAAGGTAAGTCTCTCTCTCCTTCTCTCTTCATTTCTATCATCTTCCCCTCATTATTTCTCATTTCTCATTTTATGAAAATGCTTAGATCGTTGAGGTGGTCGTTTAGAGCCAAGAAAATCTTGATTTGGAGAACTTTGATTTCGGGCCAAGTAAGTTACTTTTCCCCCCATTTATGCTAAAAATGGTCATCTTTAGGTCTATTCATGTTCTAGTTGATTTATATGGCTTTCTTGGTTGTTTTGGAACCTATTTGCAATTTATTCATATTTTTGTGAAAATTTGGGTATTTGAATCATCCCTTGATTGGGGTTGTCCAGACGATGTTCTAGGGTCCCTTTTGGCTTCTAAATGGTTTGGGTACATTGGGTTACTACTTGGTAGTGTTAACTTTGAATTTGGGTATGAAAATGGTGGATTTGTGTTGATTTTCGAATAAGAACCCAGGAAGAAGTCCTGCAAATTTCCTGGCCGGCGTTGGAGGCGCGCGCACCCCTCATCTTCTTTGTGGCGCATTTCCTTCTGATCATAGGAGGCGCACGCACCCTGTTTATGGGAGGCACGCGCACCCTCTGTAAACCTTTGGCGCATTCCCTTCTGATCATAGGAGGCGCGCGCACCCCTCTAGGGGAGGCGTGTGCGCCCCCCCCCCCTTCTCTTTCCCCTTATTGTCCGTTTTACGCTCATTCTTCCGGAGGCCATAACTTCTTCGTCCAAACTCCGTTTTAGATGTGTAAACTATCGTTTTAAAGCTCTTCTCGAGTAATACGAGATGAGTGGGTTTATTTAGTGGGGTTTCTGGTTTAGATTGTGTTGAGTTTTCAGAAGTGTTCTATAACACAAAATGTTATAACCGGTCTGTTGTGATCAAGTTTGGGGTATCTATTTGTGTGGGTAAAGGACCACTCTAGTGTGTGAAAATGGTTCCTTTGTGAACAATGTGGTGGAACGTAACTAGGTATTATTAGTGAATGTTTGGTAATCTTATGATGTGTTCATGTTGGTCCAATCGAATTGAGTTTAGGATAAGACTTGGTCTAGGTTTTAAGTGATATCCTATAGTACCTAGAGGGTTGTTATGGGACACCAAAGTGTTGAATTGGTACATTTGGGATCATGTATGGAAATGTGTTACCTTTTTAGTTCGGTTGAGTGTTAAGAATTGGTCTGTCTATGAACGGATGTGAGACGTGAAATGGTGATTGGGCATCTACGGTGTGATTAGCCTTAAGGAGTAATTATTCGGAGTTCCTATTTGGAATTCCAGGTGTAAGGAGATGGTTGAGTGCTTGTCCATAAGTACCCTCTATGAGTAGGCGTTCAGGGTCATCATGGTAATGGTTGTAGTACAAATTGAGAGTGACCGTTTGGGTTGTGCTCTTAATGAGTAACTTATGGGTATCATCTTTAGGATGTGTTTGGTATGGAACCTTGTCTTGGAATCATTTGTTTTAATGATCAATGTTGTTGGGCTCCTTGTGAGAAATTCTGTTTATCGTGGTTGAACTCTTTTATGAAAGACTTCCCGTTGTCGTTGTTGTTGACTCTTCTTGAGTAATAGTTGCATCCTTATGGTAATTATTGGGTATGGTTCCTTTGTGAACAAACGAGTTATGGTATTTGACTAAGTATTGTTTGAGAGTGTTGGGTTTGGTCCGTTTGTGACCATGTTTGCAATGTATGAATGTGGATAACCGTTTGACTCTTTTTGAGTAGCTTCGTGTGTTGATGTTGTTGTTGATCTCTTCATGAGAAATGGTTTGCATCCTTTGTGATGATTTTGGCTTGGTTCCCTACTTTGGAATCATTGACCCGTTGTTGTTTCAAGCGAGTATTTATTACTGTGTGCTTTTATAGAGTCCAGCTGGCATTGTTGTGTTTGTTTTGGGCAGTGATGTATATTATAATGGCACGGGCCAAGTCCAGTATAATGTACTTCACTGGTAACCCAGTTTCCCCATGTTCAGTGGCCTTGAGTGGGATGCCCCTTCCCGTGATCGTGGTTGGGATGAGCTAGCTCCTATGGTGAGTATTCTAGCTATTGGCTTGGGGGTATGACTATGTGTTATTTCCCCCATTACTGGTTGTTGTTGTTACTTGGTTCCGGAACCGGCTTCAGCTCTTTCATGCTGCTCAACGGACTCTTCTCGAGGGATTGTGTTCCGTCTCTAGAACCTTGGCTCAGTATCCACTTATGAGTGTTTATTTCCGCATTATGTGCTGCATGATGAGCTGGTCGTTATTTCCAACCGGTATGGGACGGTTGGCGATAGGGAGTCTCTCATTTGTTGTTATGTGATTGTATGCTATGATTGATTATTGGATATTACTGTTCATGATAGCATGACATCTAGTTGCATTTAGTAGCTTACTGAGATTTTATCTCACCCCGTTTCTTGTTTCAAATTGTTTTTCCTTAACCCCCCCCCCCCAGGAAAGCAAGTGGTATCGTTTGAGGTCCGTTGTATCGGGAGTCTTCTGAGCAGGTTGATCGCCTTTGGGGTAGTTACTCTTCAGAGCCTCTTTGTTTATGGTTGAAAGGTCGTGGTCGTTCAGGGTCATGTATTTACTGTGGTCCTTTGGGAATTTATATTATTAACAATTGTTCTTGCTTCCGCGTTTGTTTCTAGTCTCCGAGTTATAATCTCGTTGAGGTATTGTTTGTTGGTATTGGTTTATAGTAGAATTCACGCGCCCGGTTTGGTATTTAGCAATATGGAGATGTATAATTTGTAAATTTTATGTTTATGGATATTTGGAATTTCCGGGGAGTGACAATACTTGCAAAACGTGATTGATCTCGGATAGAACGCCACTCATCCATCAAATTAAAAGTGCCATTGCCTCCACTTGTATACAGTTCCTGAGCTTTTTTCAGTACATCGGTCTCCGACCACCCGCTTTGTTTCATACGCGTAGCACTATCATAAGCACCTATCCATTTTCCCACTTTTTAGCATATATAATTATACCGATTTTTGCATGTAGTTAATGAAAGGGTGGAGTCAAATGAGCCATAATCGTTACAATATTTCGTAATCTTACCCCAAAACGCATCTTCTTTTTTATTATTTCCGATAACACTATCGGTTCCATATTTTATATACCCACTAAGTAGCACTGAATTTTGTGCCGTCGTCCATTTGGTGTTTTTTTGCGATGCGGGGTAGGACATTCTTCAGGGGAGTATCTTCCATAAGTGAGCTAATGCTACCCTCACCCAGTTGTGTTGAAAATTCTGAAAATTCTAATGGTTGAGAATTTCCAGAAATTTCATTTCTCATCCTTGGCATGTGAGGATTATTAGGATAATAATTGGGCTGAGGTGGTTGAAATTGCATATGATAAGCATATGGATTCCAATTTTGCACATCTGAAGGCATGAAATTTGGGACAGCTGAAGGAATAAAATTTGGTGGAAAAAAAGGATTTGAAATATTTTGGGGACGGGGTTGGTTGGAAGATTGGTTCTCCAAGTTAAAATCATTGGGATTGTAGTTGAATGGTGAATTTTTTTGGGAATTTTGAGTGTTGAAAGGATTATTATTGGGATCCATTTCACTCAAAAAATGATGAATTTTTTAAGTGTAGGATAAAATGGAGAAGGAAAATTGAGAAAAGAGAGTTTTTTTTTTTTTTTTTTTGTCCAAATCTAATGAAACTTGCATCATTTTATAGGGAAAAAATGCTGAATTTTGGCGGAAAAAAATATTTTTTACTAGGTGATAATTCAGCTCAAAGAATTGAGATAAAAAAATAAATCCGAAAATCAATGGGACCAATGAGTGAAGGACACGTGGCAAACACAACAACAACAACAACAACAACAAAGCCTTAGTCCCAAAATAATTTGGGGTCGGCTAACATGAATCCTCATATGTCATCGTGATAAAAGGAAGAGAGAGAGAGAAAGAGAAAGAGAGAGAGAGAGAGAGAGAGAAGAGAGAGAGAGAGAGAGAGAAAGAGAGGAAAAAGATGGAGAAAATAAAATAAAATAAAATAAAATAAAATAAATAAATAAATAATAATAAAAATAAAAGTACGATCAACCCCCATCATTCACATGAATTTTCGCCCTCCACTCCGGCCTCCTCAACGCCACATCTTCATCCACTCCGAGTAAACTCATATCATTTTCAATCACCTTAATCCAAGTTTGCTTGGGTCTTCCCATACCCCTCGCCATTTTATCACTTCTCCACTCTTCAGGCCTCCTAGCCGGTGCATCACTCGATCTCCGTCTCACATGACCAAACCACCTTAGACGATGCTCCCTCATTTTATCCTCAATGGGCGCAACTCCTACTTTACCCCTGATCACCTCATTTCTCAATCGATCTTTTCTTGTATGCCCACACATCCATCATAGCATACGCATCTCCGCTACATTCATCTTATGAATATGACACTGTTTCACGGCCCAACATTCAGTGCCATAAAGCAATGCAGGCCTAATTGCCGTACGATAGAATTTTCCCTTTAATCTATTTGGCATGCCACGATCACAAAGAAACCCTGTGGCACTCTTCCACTTCAATCAACCTGCTTTAATCCTATGGGCCACATCTCCATCCAATTCTCCATCTTTTTTTATAATAGATCCAAGATAGCGAAAGAACTCGAAGCTTGGACAATCTTTCCATCGAATGTGATCACTCCTGCCTCTCTGCTTCCAACTTTACTAAATTTACACTCCATATATTCAGTTTTGCTTCTGTTTAACCTAAAACCTCGAGATTCCAAAGTGAGTCTCCACAACTCCAATTTACTTTCAACACCTTCTTTTGTCTCATCAATCAGCACAATATCATCTGCGAACAACATACACCATGGAATATCATCTTGGATTGACCTCGTCACTTCATCCATTATCAGGCAAAGAGAAAGGGACTAAGTGCAGAGCCTTGATGCACTCCAATCGTGATATGGAACTCTTATGTCTTCCCAACGCTTGTCCGTACACTAGTACTAACTCCATTATACATGTCCTTGATAATATCAATAGGAAAAAAAAAAAACGCCCCTTGCACCACACGCGCCCTGTCGGGCCGTGTGGTGCACGCGCCATTTCCGGTCCAATCTGGGCGCGCCACGTGGACAAGACTGCAGTCTTCCCAAAAATTCACCCGGTATGATTTTTTTCATACCAAAAATTCAATCCCCAAGTTTCATACAACCCCACACAATGGTTTCATACACCTCCCCCCCCCCCCCCCCCCACACTTTCATACACCATTTCATACCCCCATTGTGGGTAGTCTCATGCCATCGCCATTTTACTGTGTCTAATTTTTTTTTTAGTTGTGCCATACCCTCCCCCCCCCCCCCCCCCAAACAGTCCTCTCTTAAAAGAAAAGTTGTACTTTTCATATTTTTTTTCTCTTCAAAAAAAAAACACATTTATGAGAATTGAAAGATTTTATGGCAGTTTCATTGAATTACCAAATTACAAATAAGCATAAAAAAAAAAAAGAGCAATGCTAGGCATAGTTATAAATCCCGTCCCGTACCGACCGGTACGTCCCGTCCCATTCGAAATCCGGTGCGGTACAGGTATAATTCCGTCCCAGTTTCTGTACCGCCCTGAACCGCCACGTACCGTCCAAACCGGTCCGTACCGGACCGAACCGGCCGAGATGGTTGTCCCGGTCGGTACGCGAAAAGAAAGACTTTTGAACCAATTTTTAATTGTCGGACCTAATAAAAATATATTTAAACTTGAGTTTTTTTATATATAAAAAAAAACTATGCCCTAGATTTATACTTCACGATTAATCAACATCCATTCACCGCAATAGAACTTTCAAGGTCATTAAGTCGCTAAACAGGAACAAAGGAGCGTGTGTAGTCAAAGAAATTGAAGCTGCAGATCAGTAATTTTAAGCAATCTATACTAAACTTATGCTAGTATTGGTATAGTTTGATGATAAAATACAAGCTTTTGTAATTTTTTGTTGAACTTATGTTATAATCATCTTAAAAATTACTAAAAAGTGCGGTAAATCCGGTATGGTACACCGGTACGTTCCGGTACCGGTACGTCCTGTCCCAATGGCAAAACCAGTGCGCTGTCCGGGACGGTATTTATAACTATGATGCTAGGGGCACAAAACAAACTCACAAAATTTTGCTCACACAATGAGATGGCGATATTTTATTGGTTGCATCAATACTGGACCCGACACACTCTAATTAAAAACACCAATAAAATTATTACACACAAAATTTTGTGACCAAGTTTTTATAACTTTTTTGTGCCCATAATATTATTCTAATTCGACACAGTTTACATTTACAGCTATAAATGGAGTCGACTGGTAAAAACAAAAAGGTCCAAGTAGGTGCAAAATAATTTGAAGAGATTGGAATTTGGAAGATCAGAAGAATGATGTGATGGATTTATAGATAGAACATCAAATTGAGAGTGGCAAGGTATAGAAAGAGATTGAAGTTAATGTTGGTCCGTCAATGTGATTCATGTTGGGAGACTGACAGACATAAAATAATACTCCCTCTCTTCTCCTAGATAAAGGTGAGACTTTTGGTCAACTTGATTGTACTTTGATAATTAATTTAAAAAATAAATAATGATCGCAATGAAAATTTTAAAATTGTTATTGTATCATGATTCATAATATTTCAATAACAATTTTCAAATATTAAATATGATTATTGTTTTTTATTTAAATTATTAGTTAAAATGTAATCAGGTTTAACTAAAAATCTCACTTTGTCTTGGAAAGAGTACATCCAAATGCAGCTGGCTCCACACTTAGAAGTGTGCACCGCCGCACAAATACTTCACCTTTTAAATGTTACTTCCTCCAAATACTTCACCTATTAAATTATTACTCCCTCCGTTCCGGAGTAAGAATCATATCCCTCATTTACACGCTTATTAATAAATATTGGAAGTGATGTAAATGTTGTGAGTGTAAAAGTAAAGTAGGAGAGAGAATGAGTGGGAGAGAATAGTGATTTGATTGGTGTTGTTAGTATAAAAGTAAAATATGAGAGACAATGAGTGGGGTGAATAGGAAAGATTTTTTGCCATTTTAGGAATATGACTCTTACTCTGGGACGTACCAAAATGGAAAGTAGGACTCTTACTCTGGGTTGGAGGGAGTAAATGTTACTCCCTTCGTTCCAAAAACACCTTGCAATAATTTCTTTTTTGAGTATCTTATTGGTAATTAATTTATTTTTTAAAATGTTCAACTTACATAGTCACAACCTCTTTCTAGGGATGGCAATTTAACCGAACCCGATCCGTACCGAAGGGAAATCGATCCGAAAATTTCGGATATGGTTTGTATTTTTAAAGATCCGATCGGGTTCGGATCGGATTCGGTAGAACCCCCTGATCCGATCCGATCCGACCCGATCCGACCCGAACATATTAAATTTATAAATTTTACTAATACACCCCTCATCATGTTATAGAATACACACACCCCCTCCCTATATAACAAAAAATCTAGGTTTAGGATTTTATTTCCCCTTTCAGTCTCGCCAACTCCCCCACTCTCTCTCCCATCGCAAATTCGCAACGCCTTCCCTACTCTCTCTATGCGACGTTCGACTCTCTCTCTCTCTCTATGCGCAGTTGTCGTAGCCGGTGTCTCTCTTGGCTCTCCTTCTCCTCGTCTCTCTCTATTCGATGTTGCCCAAATCTACCGAAAATCCGTCAAACCCAGATCGCCGTTCCATTGACCAGATCCAGCATCATCGCCCGCGCCGTCTCCGTCGCCGCCCTCGTCTCCGACGTCTTGACGGCCAGCCGTTAGCCTCGCCGACATCGCCTTCCAAGATACAACCGATCTCGCCGTTGCTCGCGGTCGTCGTCGCCGTTGCTCGCTGTCTCCGTTGCCGTTGCTCGTCGTCTCCTACTCCATCCCCCTATGTCAAGTAAGCACATAAAATTCTTTACTTCTCTATAATGAGTTACAAATTATCATGAAATTGGGGTTATGTGAAATCAATTTGTGGGTGGTTGTTGTTGATTTGAATTGGGGTTTAATGGGAAAATGGCAATTAGGATTGTTCGTTTTATGGGTAAATGGCAATTAGGATTGTTCGTGATGGAAGAGATTACCAATTTTTTTTTACTGCCTCGGCTCAGATCCGATCGGGTCTCGGATCGGGGTTCGGTCAGTCGGGTTCGGATCAGTTCGGGTTCGGAATAGGGGTTCTAGGGTTCGGATCGGATTCGGATCAGGCCTGATCCGATCCGAACCCGACCCGTTGCCATCCCTACCTCTTTCCCAGCCCAATACTTTTGAATTTACATATATACTCCCTCATTAATTCCCATGCATTTTTAAAATGGTGCAAGGTGAGGGGGTACTTGTTATATTTCTTGTCAATAATTTTAAAAATATATTTTATTTATTTGTACATTAGTCTAAAGACACTATAATTTTCAAAATCCTATATTTGTGTGAAAAAATAGAGTAAAAATGAAAATGCGATATTCCCCTCCATTTTAAATCTTTAATACTATGACAAGTCCATACTCGCTTCCCCATGTGCACTTTCCTCTCTGAACATATAACATGGTTTAGACCAAGATTCACACACAGACACACTCACTCGAGGTGTGGATGATGAGAGGATGTATATTCAAAGGATTTGTCATAACAATTTCAGACTTAGGGTTGTTGGCCTACATTTCTGTATTTATATGCTAGTACTACTAGGACTAATATTTATCCACTCTGTCGGTTAAGACATTCCTTTTGGGTCACATTTTCTTTAATGCCATTACCCGATTGCCTCACTATTAACCCTCCATCCATGTGAGTTAACAAAATGAAATAATAAAGTTACTGTATAAAAAATGGGGTGTCATAATTGTGTTGGTGTTTTTTAATTAGAGTGTGTCGGATCCACTATCGATGTGGTCAATGAAATATCGTCACCACACCTTGTATTCTTCATTTTGTAAACTTTTTTTGTAAGCCTAGCATTGTCCGTTAACAAATGAATCACTTGTCTCTCTCTCGAGAGTGTCTTTAAAAGATGGTGGCTGTTAATTTTATTTTTATTTTGGGCATGAATATGATTGTCTCCTTTTTACGAACTAATTTTTTATCGCTTAATATAAAACATATTTTTTCATAAAACTGATTTTTTAGAAAAATATTTTTTTAATACGTCCTTAAAATGTCAAAAACGATAACTTACTTAATTTTTTGGGTTACGATTTTTTTTTTTTTTTTTTTTTTTTTTTGTTGATATAGAAGTTGTATTTTTGAAACGGGGAGGGATATGTTGACGGCAGTGTCTCTATCCAGAGATATTATTACTATTCCGTTTCATGTTTGTCTGCCTCCAATTCATTTTACCCGGTTAGAGACACAAATTTCACTTCACTTTCCAAAGAAGTTGTTATGTATACTCTCTCCGTTCAAAAGAAGTTGCAACATTTTGTCATTTAGGGCATTTCACAAAAATTGCAACAATCAAACAATGGAAGTTTTTTATTATTTGTATAATCCTCTCTTCCTCTCAACCACTCATTATTCTCCACTCATTCTCTTTCCACCACCCCCACTAATTCTCTATCTTCCTCTCTACCTTTCATTCTTAATATAATATTATATCTTTAATTTCCCAACTCCAAAGTAAATATTTAAACTTTTCTGAAACGGAGGGAGTACTCACTAAATTATTCAGTACATCTGTAAATATGTTTTTTTAAAATGGTATTGTTTTTATTTTAAATAAATATTTTGATTTTATTTTAATGAATCCTTTTAAAAAAATACTTTTTATATAATTTAGTGGCAAATATCAGCATATATATATTCTTCTAATTTTCTTTTCAATCATTTAGTTTAACAAGTATAAAGAGATAAATGGTAAAAATAATAATTAGGAAGAAATTAATTTTAAAAAAAGACATTCATTTTGAGACTTTTTTTTGTGAAAAATAAATATTTGTTTAAAGACATGGGGATTATAATACTTTGCGGCACATACGCGTATAATAATTTTACATATGTATATAATGTTTACGGATGTGAATAACAACACACTTTGCCGCCACAATAATATGTACACGTTTATAATTAGTACGATTGTCATATATTGAGTGTTTTGATCAACTTAATTACAATTTT